>VMOF01000320.1:64452790-64669623 GCA_011764245.1 Trialeurodes vaporariorum | reverse complement strand
AAAAACATTGAGAAATGGAACAACAAAATGATGATCAACAAACGATTTTTACTATAGGACCGGGTTCACAGCGGCCCTTTTCTGGATTGCAATGCAAATTTCAAAGTATTCGCTGTGGACGCTGTGGTCGCTTCGGGGGTGAAACGTGGCCAGCTTTTCTGAAGGAAAAGGCGCCTTCAGGAATGGGGGGTATGCATTTTGCAATACACCGTATAGGGACGCCTGGAATAAGCGCCTTCGGGAAAGGGGGTATGCATTTCGCAATACACTGTTTGTATAGGGACGCTTGAAATAAGAGCATTCAATAAGCGCCTTCGGGAAAGGGGATGTGCATTTCGCAATACACTGTAGGTATACGGACGCTTGGAATAAGCGCCTTCAAAAAGATGTGTAGATAATACGTCGGGCATCTGGTGATGTTTGCTCCAGAGGTATGTCAGAGGATTGTCTCAGAGGGGCTGAGGCCGTAATTCTACCCTCTGACAGTCATCGGTTGCCATCGACAGCCAGATGTCTTGCTCAGAGGGTCAAATTATACCTGAAATTCCTCTGGATATGGCCGAAAAAGCGGTCGAAAACGCACCTCTAAACAACCTTGGGTGTCTGGTTTAGAGGTCTAGGCTGGGGTCTGAACAACCGAAAATCAGAGAAAAATGTTACAAGGGTTGCAAACTTCTGCCACACGAACAATTTATTAATTTTGAACAATTGATTCCAATGTAAATGACGCAGAAATATCGATGCACGCTCTTAATTTTAAGACCTTGCTGGAAAATAAAACAACACTTTTAAAGTTGCTCATCTGATTCCACTAAAAGATTTTATTTTGTGGGTGAAGGGTGCAACGAGGCTCCGCGTTATTGGAAGTTTTTGGGATTTCGCAACGGATTGAGCCAGTGCACTATGGTTTGAAATCATCAAAAATTGACCAAATGTCAGAAAGTAAATTTCTCATAAATTCGTCACTTATAAACTTTCAGCTTCAATTTTATGCACAGAGAACACTTTGAACTTGTAATTTAAACTTAAAAATGACATAGACAGGTTTTAAGAATAAGCGTAAAAACTAGAAAAAGATTATTTTTGATGCCTTTTCTTCACCGAGTTTTGGCCACTTTTTTCTGATCTCAGACCATAGTGCAGTGGCGTAACAGCAAACTCGAGGACTCCCTCGAGATTTTTTAAAGGGGCTTCCCAAACTTTAAAGCCTTGATAGGGGTTGTTGGGGGGCCTCCTTTCTAGGAATAGGAGATTCTTCCCGTATTCGTCACAGAATTTCCCCCAATTTTGGAATCAATATTTTTATGACCTTCGAGAAGATTCAGGGTCGGGCTGGCTCTCTGAATGTTAGGCCACCGCTTGGTCGATTTGGGTCGCCGATCGCCTCTCTCTGGAGAAAATAAGAAACACAGACAACTTATTCATTGGTTCAAAACACTTAGACTCTAGTTGAAAATATCGTAATCGTGCCTCATTTCAAAGTTAATTTTTAAACAAAATATCCGACGGAGAGCGCCCGGCTCACTGTTGGGCAAAAATCAACTTTTGAATCATCATGAATAATACATAAATTTATTCACATTTTTTTCATGTAATTCCTATTATAGTAAATCAAAGTGTCAACTCTATCAGTATTTTCATCAGTCATGAGATGACGGACGCACCGGGGGGGGGGGGCGGCAAGGGGGCCAACCCCCCCCCCCCCAAAATAGGAAGAAAAAAAAAGAGGAAAGGAAAAAAGGAATAAGGAAAGGAAAAAATGAGGAAAAGAGAAAGAGAGAAGAGGAAAAGAGGAGGAGAAAAAAAGAAAAGATGGGAAAGGAAACGAGTTCAAAAAAAGTATCAATGTCATGAAACATATTTTTCCTTGGAGGAACACATCTTTTCCAACAGCAATGTCCTTAATTGTTAATTTCGCTCGATCTTCTTCTGAAATCTTGATTTCCTGAATACTCCGTCTATCTATCGGCATGCGATGAAGATATTTCCGTAACATCAGCATAGTCTCGGAAAATCTCATTTTTCTCGAGTGTTAATTCGATATAGTTTCTGAATAGAAGTAGCCTAATTTTGCGTCTAAGAAGAGCTAAATTTTCAACATTTTCCGGGGGAGGACCCCCAGACCCCTCATATGAAATAACAACTTGAACTCCCCCCCCCCATACAGAAATCCTGGGTGCGCCCATGCATGAGATGAAGGACTGGCATGCGGCAGAGCAAAAAATTCGATTTTCTAATAGGAATAACACGAGAATACTTAATGTGAATAATTTTAGTTAATTGTTCATGATTATTCAGACCCCTTTCCAGCTGGGAGGTGTCCCTCCAGACCCCCCATTCGTGCACTTTCAGTAAAGGGACCTCTCCTTTAGAAGAGGGGGGGCTGTTGCACACTTCGGCTAGAGAGATTTAAACGATCAATTCATAAGTAAAAAGCCGTAAAAATGACAATGGCAGCATTAGGAAACACCAAAAGTCAGTAATGAACTCACAAATTGCGAAAAACGCTTAGACACTTTTCGCCCCTGTATCTTTCCACCATGTGCACGATATTTCGCAGGGTTAGCGCAGCACATTCAAATAATCATGGCGGACTTCATAAACAAATAAACAGTATAAGTATATAAGTAAACACAAACACCGACGGCGTCTTCCGTTCGATCTCAATTGTGAAAGGTACGGTCGGCGCGGAAACGAATATTTGCTATATCGATTTTCCGTACCTTTTACAATCTATTGTAAGGAATTGAGGATATTGAGATCGAACAGACTCAGTCAGTGTTTACTTACTGATTATTTGTGTATTAAGTCGGCCATGATTATTTGAATGTGCCGCGCTAACCCCGCGAAATACCGTGCACTTGGTGGAAAGATATACAGGGATAAATAGTGTCTAGTGTTTTTCGCAATTTGTGAGTTTATATTACTGAATTTTGGTGTTTTCTAATGCTGCCATCGTCATTTTTATACGGCCTTTTACTTATAAATTGATACTTTAAATCGCTCTAGCCGAAGTGTGCAACAGACCCATTATTGACTTACCTTGCGGCCTAACCCAGTCCGACCCCGAATAGAGGATTTTCAAAGTTTTTTTTCTTACATTATTTCTCCAAAACATCGTTTAAAGCGCAAGATTCATTTTTTCCAAGGGCACAAACTAAAAATTGATCAAACCTTCTCCAACCTCACATACATATACTCGTTTGAAAACCCGTAACACAGGGCAATTTTTAATGTAGATCGGAGTTTGTTGCCTGATACCATATTCGAATAGCTGCCCGTAAAGTTTGCCTTATTTCGAAATTTGAAAAATCACCAGTCGAATAATATGGTACAAGCACAAGTATGGATGTGCGACGTGCCATTGCTTTAAACAATCGATTCATCCCGTAAGAGTATGTGATAGACGAGGGGCTGGATCTGCGAGTGAACTCTTAAGTTTACACCACTGATAGCTTGGCTGATATTATACATTAGAAAGAGATTTTTTGTTCGCTTTCTTGAGTTTAAGAGGGAACTTTTTGTAATTTTGCTTACATTTTTACATGGTTTTTAGAATTCATGTTACTATTTTCTACACACTATTTTCTTTCGTTACTTTCGCGTAATCAGCCTGCAGGTAGCCAAAAACAGCACTTAACGTTGAAAAATCACTAGGGCAACTTTTATATTTAGATTTTGTTGCAGAGAAACTTCATGACTTGAATCGACATTCGTGCGTTAGTTCAAATAACGCGCCCATTCTCAGTGAGCACTTCGTTTAATTTCAATAATGCCAATTGGCTCGTCGACCAAACGTAAAATCCCTCGTAGACAGTGTTGATCGAAAAAAACATTGAAATTAAAATTGCATGACAAATTCACAAAACTTCTCAGACTTTTATCGTGGTGAAAAATAATTTTGACTACTCTTGCTGGAGAGAATATAACTGAGGAATCTATGCTGTGTGTCGCTTGCAGCCAAAGACATTATAACTTGTCGCTTCGTCAGTTAAATTTTGTAATATTTTATTTTCTCCTTGTTGTGTGGCAACATTGCTCTCGTGGTAAATATTTTGAAACGTGAATTGGTGAGGTTAGGTTTCATTCTAGAAAGTAAGACCATACAGTGACAACAAACATTTAATTTCGACCGTAAAAGAAACACCGATCGCTATTTATCAGCGTGGTTACTATGTGCTCACATTTTGAGGAGTACGATTCTTAATAGTGCGTTGTGTAAACTATTTCCATTAACTGTTGGGTCTTTCAAACCAACTAAAGTTGTTCGTTCTCCTCTAAATATGAATTGTTGTGTAGAATAAAAACTTCTCTGCAATTGGTATATACAACTTTGTAACAAAATGGAAAGGTTTTTGTGGAATCAGTTTGATATTGAACCTCCTCCATCGATGTGCACGGTGTTGGAAACCCCCATTCCAGGTATTCATCTTTTTTTTTTTTTTTTTTTTTTTATATTTCAAATAGCCATGGCTAATCCCATTCATACGTACGTTTGATACCTAACCTCGAACCCAAATAAGATAACCTGCCCTATCTAAAACCAGGACTGGATAGGGAAGGTATTTTCACCTGGCGCGGCCTAAACGCAGGACTTGATTAATGATGAATCGGCCACCCTACAATTCCCATTTTCCCATTAATCCCTGTAACACCTACTAACCAAACGACTACCCACCCAATTTTCTCTCTGATATTTCATCAATTTACACATCAATTTATTTTTAAAACTCCCCAACTCTTCATTTTCCCATTCATGACATTTAAAAATGAAGTAATCCCTTACCCCTTTATAGCACACACTTCTATCAATTAATCTCCCCTTACCATATTTTTTGACACAGTTTTCTGATATAGACAACCTCAAACTTGGTAAACTTTTTACTCATAGCAGGTGCTCCTTGTGATCAGATGTGTCAGATTGCTTGTATTAAATTGGCTCATAGCAATCATTACACGGTGCTGTATTGATCGATTTCTCCTGTAATTCATTGATTGGCTGATTTCCTCAGACTGAAAAAGTGGCATCACAACAAAGTGTACTGAAGGTATTTATGGAGGAACAGGTATGGACAGGAGACATAGAATAAGAAGGTGAACAGAAGCGAAACTCCCATTTAAGAGACAATGGGTCATTCGGATAGGCTTAGTTTTGCTTAGCTGGTTAGTACGCTGGGAACCACTTTGAAAAGCCCCCGCTTGCGAAACCGATGCCAGAGCGCCCAGAGCCTGAGAAAACATAATACTTTGTGTTTGTTTACATGCTGTGAACCACTGCGTACTAACCAGGTCGGCCATGACACCGTGACCCAAACCGGGTCGCAGTTTCGCTTCTGTTCACCTTCTTATTCTATGCATGAGGCAAAACTTAGGTTTTAATTAAGCGTTTGGGCGAGTACTGAGTGAGTTTAGGTAACATCTACTTCGAGAAGGCATAGGATCAAGTATGTGGTCCACTACGACAAATATGCCACGAGCATGTTGCTGGCAAAGATGATGGGTATGTCGCATGTAGAGCTGCGTCAATGCCGAGAGCTAACTCATTCCAAACTCCTCTAGCTCCACCTCCTGTCCATACCTGTTTCTCCATATGTCTTGAAGTATATTGGGAGACCATGTATTAGCTGCTTGTACATGCAGGGTACTGATTTCTTAAGGAGGGTTTCAACAGAGTTTTGTATGTAGCAGGGCTGCCGTTTTGCATATAATCAATGCTATTTTTCTACTCACCGATGATTCCACCGGTTGAGAAAAGATTACACAGTTCAGTTCAGTGAATGACTGTAATGAACTAAAATATACTCGCATCTGTAATCTTTTCTCAACTGGTTGAGTCGTCGATGGCTTTAAAATACTTTGGGATATTTTAATTAAGCAACGGAGGTTCCACCGATTAAGGAAAGATTACAGATGGAAGTATTTTTGTGCATTACAGTCATACACAGAACTGAACTGTGTAATCTTTTCTCAACCGGTGGAATCATCGGTGAATAGAAAAATAGCATTGATTATACGCAAAACGACAGAGCTCTGGTATCTAGGCAAACCACTAACGATGACTAACAACATGACCTCAGTTGCTTTGCTTTAATCGGCTTCCAATATCATTTGACATCAACATCTTTGTTAAACTCTCATCAGCAGGCAGTAATCAGTGGTGTAATATTATTGGGGCATGGCCTTTTTGCCCCTAAAATATTTAAGATAGGTGGGAGAGGGGAGAGAAGGGGCTGAGTTTTGTTTTGCTCCCCTAAAATTTTGAGGAAAAGAGGAAAGAAAAAGAAAAAAAAGCAAGGGAGAAACAAAGGAACAACAGAAAAAAAATGAGGAAGGAAGCGGATTTTCTTATGAAGAAGGAAAAAAATGGCCAGAAATAGCTCAAATTCATTCTGCAACTCTGAGCTTAAAGTAATTCTAAAGTGATAAAATTCTTCCTCTGTCAATGAAATAAAGGAAATATACATCAAGTCCACTGACTTTAGTTGGTAAGTAAATTTTGTGCAATTTTGGTGAGATGAAATTGCTTCAAATTTTCTTTGAGAGAATCTGAATCTTCAAATTTTTCTGATGAAGGACCCCCGAACGCTCTTCTCTTTTGGGGGGATTTCCCCCAGACCCCCATTTTCATCTACTCAGAGGATGTTTGGCCTCCCATGTAAAATCTTGAGTATATGCCACTGTCAGCTGGACCATTGGATGTTATAAAGCTGTTCACCTAATTTTATCATGTGGCTGACATAGCCAATGATCTATGATCATTTCTCATTCTCCTCAACGAAGAAAAAGATGTATCCTCCTTAAAGAAGCCAACCTAACAGTACCATTTTCGTTTTATTCAATCTCAACTTTGGTGCAAAATTTCACAGAACGTAACACTCTTCATGTAGTTACGGAATTCCACTGATTGACCTATCGCTGATAAACAGCTGCACATCTTTTCGATAGTCGCTCCACAGTGGAATTTAAACGGCTGGATATGTTGAATTTTTTTGCTTTATCAATGTGAGAGTTATTGCAAGAGGAAAAGAATGTGAGTCTCACCATATTACCAGAAAAAATGATAAGTAGAGGTAGGCTGGCAGGTTTAATTGAAGTTAGCAAGATGTGATGTGACATACCTGTTTAACTTTCCTACTTTGCAGGACAACTAAGAAAAAGGTTGCATCGTATGTGTGACACCGCTAAACGGCTCCTTCTCAGCGAAACCTTTCAACAAGAAGCAGGCTTCATCTCTCTAAATCTCTATAGATTCAAGAACCAGTTTCGATGCTACAAAGGTTTTAAGTATCTACGCAAGGTTTGTAATGCTCTTTGTTTTTACCATAAATGTCCAATTAATTTTTCTTGTGCTTATAAGTCAGCGCAACAAGATTGCGCTCTGTTCTAAACGTTGAGAGAGTTCTTTGAAAGATCGTTCATTAATAATAATTGGCAGTCTACTACGAGGGTTGTCCGTAAATTAAGGTCTCCAAAGCTGTTTCACATAGAAAAAATCATTTTATTGAAAAAACAAGTACAGATTCTGAAAGCTTGAACTCTTAGCATTTTTTCTACGTAGTCGCCATTACGATCAATACATTTTTCGAGTCGCTCAGGAAGCTTTTTCATATTTGCGTCATACCCCTCTCCCGCCAACTCGCACAGTGAGGAATGGACAGCTTCTTCGAGCTCCTCAAGACCCCCAAGTGTTGTTTCAAGTTGGGGAACAAATAATATTTGCTTGGGGCCAAATCAGGACTATGTGGAAGGTGGTCGATGGTTTCCTACCCGAATTTGGCGATGCGAACGGTCGTGATGAGGAGGACATGAGTTGAAAGCTGGCGTTGTCATGGTGTAAACAGACTCCTTTGGTCATCCAACCTCTGCTTTTGTTCTGTATGGCCCTGGCGCAGTTTTGTTGGTGTCTTACAGTACCTTTCCTCTTTGATTTGCCTACCTCTTTCAAGGCAGTCGACCAGCAAAACGCCTTTTTTTGTCCAAGAATACAAGCCACAGGCTCATACCGAAGAAAAGGAGCGGTTGGCTGACCAAAGGAGTCTGTTTACACCATGACAACGCCCGCTTTCAACTCACGTCCTCCTCGTCACGACCGTTCGCATCGCCAAATTCGGGTAGGAAACCATCGACCACCTTCCACATAGTCCTGATTTGGCCCCAAGCAAATATTATTTGTTCCCCAACTTGAAACAACACTTGGGGGTCTTGAGGAGCTCGAAGAAGCTGTCCATTCCTCACTGTGCGAGTTGGCGGGAGAGGGGTATGACGCAAATATGAAAAAGCTTCCTGAGCGACTCGAAAAATGTATTGATCGTAATGGCGACTACGTAGAAAAAATGCTAAGAGTTCAAGCTTTCAGAATCTGTACTTGTTTTTTCAATAAAATGATTTTTTCTATGTGAAACAGCTTTGGAGACCTTAATTTACGGACAACCCTCGTACAACGCCTGCGGGTTGTGCAGTATTGAATGGAGGAAAAATGGCAGTTTCTGGAGATTTTTCAGGACACTAAGTTTAAAGCAGGGTTGGAAACCAGAATTAAGTTTTAAGCCGGTTTTGAACTGGTTTATACCTCACCTTCTGCTATTCTGGTTCAATGTTGGTTCAATTTGACCACTTAAATCAAAGCTGATAAATATTCACTTTGTCCTCAATGGGTCTGTTGCAAACTTTTGGTACTGCGTTATGGAGGGTCGAATCTCATGTTAAATTGCGTGAAAATCACACTTAATATTTTGGAAACATCAAAATGTCTCAAAACCCACTTACAAACTTAATGAAAGCGTTTTATAAAATTCAGAGATGGCGGTCGAATGATGATGTCGAATGATTTTGTTAAACGTATTTATTGAGTTTGTGGGTGGATAATGAGACTTTTCAATGCTCAAAACATGATTTTCTCCGGACTTTACATATGAATAGACCCTCCATAATGCTGTAGCAAAATTTTGCAACAGATCAGTATTTAAACTTCTTAAAAGTCAATCAAAAAATGCTTATATTTTTTTATTCTCTTCTTATATTCGCTTACCTCTTCATTGATTGTCCCATTTTTTTTCTTTTATTTTTATTTTTTTTTTTCCAACATAGATAAATCAAGTGTTCCATAAAGTCCCAAAACTGAATTTAAAGGAAGTTTTCAAAGAATTTGCCTCTTGCTTATCATTCGAGTTTATTCCAAACGCCCCGATGATTCAATATACAATGCCCGATTGCAAAGTCTCGGTTTTCTTTTGGCCCGATTGATTTGCACCTGTGAGGAACTATACCTCATCTTGCAGATGTATCTGAACATGCCGGACCATGGTGTACTTGGCTCACCATTCAAGCATCCATCAGTAGAATATGGTGAGTTATTTTAATATTTTTATCTCACTCCTGTCAAAACTTTAGTCGTGTAATCATGTCAATAAGAAAATGACAATCAATTGTCTTTTGAGGACACAACATTATTTAGTCGTAGAACTTTTTGCTTTTTTTTTAAAGAAAAAAAACAGCTCTCCCTCTTATTTTTTTTTTTTAGATTAACAGCTTATCTTTTAATTCACAGGGTCTTGAGTCACCATCTTTTACAAAGTGCGGACGAATGGTATGAAGGTCTCTCTCAATTGTATGCTTCATCAGAAAAAACAAACAGTTGGCTTCCAACATCGTACCTTTTGCCAGATAATTTGTTAGTGTGGGTCAACCAACAACTTATCGAGTAAGTAAATACAATTTTTTTTTCTTTTTTTTTTTTTTTTTTTTTTTGACAGTACAAAGAAATTTCAAAGTCTTCTTTTGTAGTGAATTCCAAGTAATTACCGAAGTGACTGTATTAACTTCGGAGATTTAGTCAACAGTTTGCACGTATGATAGTTCCTCTTTGCGGTCATTAAAGCGATGAGAAAAAGGTGAGAGTTTTCAACTACAAACTTCCACAATCCACTCCTTAACCCGCCGTCAGTCGCGCCCTAAAAACTTCCGCGAGTAGTCGCGCGGGGTCGTTTTCGACCCCACAGTTCTTTCGTCCCATTTCACCACCGTCATTCAAAATTTTGATTTCAACCATGCAGAATGGTAATAAGTATGTATTTTTAAAGCTTTTCACTTAAAAACTCGATTTGAAAAAAGAATTTTACGTTCAGTAATTGGTATATTGTAATCTGTGTCGGAAAACCCCAAAAATGTGACATTTCCCAGTTTTTTATCGGTCAGCTGCCTTTAACTAGTTTGAAACTTATAAATCGAGGTTTTTTTATTTCTAGGCACTATAGAAGATATATTCATGAAAAAAAAGTATGGGGTTGTGGGGGCAAGTTTTTGAGATACCCCCCCCTCAATACCCCTCCTATATTTAGTCCTAAAATTTTTGGGTATGAAACAAGTAACCATCTGAAAAACTTTATTTTTTACCGAATGAGATGGAAAAAAACGTCAATTAAGGTTAGCAAGATTCCTCAAACCCAAAAAAAAGAATCGAAATTGAGAATTTAGGGGAGGGCTGGAGGGGAAAAAGGGGGTGGGGGGTAGCAAAGTGGAGATACTTAGATTTTTTTGCTGTGATCTTTTGGTTTTCGTACATGATTCCAGATACCCATTTTCACCTCCCTTCCGCATTCCCCCACCTTCTCCCTTCATTTCCCATCTCATTCCCTTTTTCCCCCCCCCACTCCCGCCCCCATGAGAAATAATCAAACTTTCGCGGGAAAAAAACAAAACAAATTTATGATCAGTGGCGTCGCGTGTAATCTGGCAACGCCGCATTTCGTCGATTCAAATGCATGAAAAAGGCCGAACTAATGGAGGTGCGAAGTGCACTCCCTCGAATCGACACTTTGTGCGGAGTAAAAATAATGAAAACAAGAAACCGAAGTGATGTAGGAAATTGACTTTAAGTGTACTTAAGACGCCTTTCGGCTTTTAGCCATCATCAGAAGTATGTAACACGTGGAAATGTTCCCCGTGTTACATACTTCTGATGATGGCTAAGAGCCGAAAGGCGTCTTAAGTACACTTAAAGTCAATTTCCTACATCACTTCGGTTTCTTGTTTTCATTATTTTTACTTTACACAATGGTGATGTTCAATCTCAACAACTTTAACTTTGTGCAGGTTTGAATGGACAAAACGCGGTGCTGCCAGATCGCAAGCGTCGCCACACTGATTTATGTAAAAATTGATACGTAACAAAGTGGGATAAACAAGTAATTTAGAAAAAAACAGTAAGAGCAAACAATAGATTTGCTAAAAGTATTGTAGTAAGTAAAGGAAAGAAAAAAACCAACGGCAATCACATCACGCAAGTGCAAACCCCGCACAGAATCCACGTTTACGTTATGTTCACTCGGTTACATTTTATGAACGTGAGTAGTCGCGGGGGGTCGAAAAGGACCCCAAGCAACTTTGGCGCGTCCGTGCTTCAAAACGAATGATTGAATTAAGTTCATATTTACAGAGTGGATAGTCCAAACCCTTGAAGGAAGGTACTGAAACGGACGAGCTAAAACCTTCAAATTTTGATGGACGAAATTGCATTTTTCTCACCCTGGGGTCGTTTTCGACCCCCCGCGACTGACGGCGGGTTAAATTTTTGTAAAAACCTTAAACCTTAAAATTTTTAACCTTAAATGCTGCTGTATTCGAACTATTTAACTCAGAATGATAGTATTGTTTGGTGTGCAATTCTCTAGCTCAAAAGTGTAGTGTCTTCGTTTAAAAATGTTCTGTTTTATTTATTTATTTATATTTTGTGTGACAGTTTTAATCGTTTATGTTCGAATAATATAAGTACCTTTAAAAATACTCATCAATGATTGATTGAAGCTCTAATAACAATTTTTGTTTCTGTTTTGAAAGTAGTTTACAAATATTACAGGATTATTACAATCAACAATTTGCCATAAAGCTTTTTCGAGAAGAGACGTTTCCGTTATTTTTGTGTTTGTGTATTTTCGTAATACATTTTTTTGAATATTTGGTACGTGCAATTTTTGGTATGGTTTCATTCATGGTATGTGCATTCGAGGTTGCAGAAAATATACATTTTGAATCTGCTTTTATGAAAATAACATTCTTATACCCAAAGCCTGTTATTTTTGGAATCAGTTTGAAATGACGTCTACAACGTATTTTCATCTTAATTTGGTGTACTGCATTCTGCGTTTATATTGGAAGGTATTTACTTCGACTTTTAATTTAATCAACTTTTTTTACAATAAGGACTAAATGGAACCGAGCATGTCAGTATAAAAATGAGTGAAAATAAGTTTTTCTCAAAAAGGAAAGAGCCCACTTCTGAAGTTGTGCAATGTGCGACCCAGAAGAAGTCCGGGCACTTTTAACGGTTTTTTAGGCCATGAGAATTCACGTTAGAGACAATTTTAGAAAACATATTCGACTTTAGACGGAGCAAATATACATATGGTATATGCCATTCGATTAGCCAGGTTTGAAGAATGGACGAGCCTTGTTTCACTTACCAAACTGCCGGCTACATACTTTTATCATGTGTGAGAGGCGGCATGCTCAAGTGATATAGTCAGTACATTGCAACCTGGCATCAAAGCGATGCAGCTGAGCGGAGAGATTCTACAACGCGGCAAGGTTGACTCCGCAACGCAGCAAGTGGTACCCTGCAGCCCAGCGGCGAAACGGTGCAAGGAGATCAGTAATCTAGGAATCTACTAGACTCATCTGGCTGTGTTTTACTGGAATATAGCTGTATTATTAGCTGTAACTTAATCTAACTTTTGATTATCAATTGAATCTATCACTAGTTTTCAAATTGCATTTGTAAAATTTGATCTTCCCACTTCATACTATGTCCACTCCTGTTTCAGAAATGGTCTCTCCCCAATAATCACTGTGAATACTTATCAGTCATTGCCTGATAAACTGAAATCAAGTAAAGAGACCCCATTGAGCATGGAAGAAGTTCCTTCCAAACCAAGCATACTTGGTAAGTAGCCGCATCCAACAGAATTTCCCCAAAAACTATTGTTTGAACAAATGGCTTTATGTCAGTTTGAATATTCATGTATGTGTGTTCTTATTTCATGACCCTGTCGAAATTGAAGCCCGTCGATCTCGCAAAGGGATCAAGTTATATTTCATGCTAACCTGTCTATTTTCTCAAAAAAATGTCAACAAATCTTTAATTGAATGGCTAACATGAGAATACCAATACAATTGTATGTAAAGCAAAAATTTTAAAATCATATGCATGTACAGGTGTTTTTGTCTCTCTGCTCCCATTTAATCGCATATGCTAGGAAAGGACAGAAATAGGGGCAAAAGTCACGTGATGGCCTCCTCTGCTATCCTTTTCTAATATGTTCATTAGTTTAAATGGTCAAAGAGATAGTAAGACAAATTCCTGTATCCCCCCATGATGTAAATGCTAATTTGTGGTTTCCAAATATTACTTATACTCCAGATATGACACTAGCTGTCTCCCCATTGTTAAATTTGTTAAGCACCTTCAATTGACAGAGCACGCATAAACACACACCCTGGCCCACGGTTTGTTTTTGTTTTAGCAAGCAAGAGATGCGCGGGCGAGGTGGGGCCAGTCGTGATGTTTGTGGGCTAGCCATGACAGGTGGAAATGTCCTATTTAAAATGTCCATTGCAAAAATGTCCACTATAAAATGTCCAACTCACAATCTGTCTGTAGTAAATTAATGTGCAACGTGAAATTTGTCCATCAAACATAAATGCCCCTCTAAATATGCCCAACCGTTGACTAAGTGCGCCAAAGAAAGGCACAACAGAAAATTCAAACAGACATGGGTGATGAAAATAATGAAAACCTGAAAAATGTTCGTCACATAATATACAAAAAGCGACAGACAATAGGTAAGTCATTTACGATTTTTAACGCCACTGCAAGTTCAAAAATTGTAACCGAGAAAGATGTCAAATTTACTGCGCCAGCAGACAGAGCCTGAACGGATCCATTGCCGCAGCTGAATTGAAAATGATGGCAATGTTTGGTTTGTAACTAATATTTTAAGATGAACAGGGCAAGCTTCGTGCAGCTTTGTGAAAACCTTTGTTTATTCCTGCTTTTGAACTTCTTTGTCATTTCCAATTTTAGCCACCGCCTTTAGAATATTATATACCTTGAGGTTTTTAGATTCATGGACAAAATCTACTAATGGACATGCTTTTTCTGGACCTTTTTTATAACGGACCAATTGTGCATTGGACATTTTAGATCGGGCATTGTCCAAATGGACGTGTCTTGTTGGACATTTAAAATAGGATTTTTTTACTGAGCACCGACCGGCCCCACCCCGCCCGTGCGTCTCTCGCTCGCCGAAACGTAAAGAAACCGTGGGCCGGATTTGTATTTTAGCAATGAAGGCGCTCAACAAGATTCTAGCTAGTGCCATATATGGAGTATAGGTCATCTTTGGTGGTTTCTCCAAAGAACTCTACAAGCATAACCCTAAAGGGTGAGAACATAAAAAGTTGTAGAAAATTTTTTCAGGCTAAAACACGTGAACTCAAACTGTTTCTGATCCGTTCTTTCCGTTTCCAGAAATCCAATTATCTGCTAAGTTTTCATCAAAATCCAAGAAAGGCAAGAAAAGAAAACGTGACAAGCCACTCAAGAAATGTACAAAACAGTCGAGCGAATCCACAGAAATCCATTCGCTTGATCAGCTGAAGCGATTCCTAGATACCGAAGTTTCTTTGCGAAGTAAATCAATTCTGCCAAAAGATTGCATCACCAAAAATCTTGATCCTGTCGAGTGGGATATTTTAAAAACCATCCTCATGAAATCTATAGAAAAAATTTCAAAGAAACCGACTGCTGCAGAAAAAATTTTAAGTAAAGAAAAGACAAACTCTTGAAGTTGCGATTTCTTGATAAATTTACTCCGCCTCGTTAGGTATACATATTTTTGAATTAAAAAATTTAGGTAAATAAACAAAGAATAATTACATAAATATTTATGTAATATTTTGAATTTTGTTGCTCTATTATTGGTTCTAGCTTGTTGTTCCAGTGTAGGTTTTGGGTTTTTTTTGTTTTGTTCTTTTTTTTTTTTTACGAATTTGAAAAAAAACGAGAAAAAAAAGAAATGTTCAAGGTTATGCAGGTTCCTCTGGTATAAAGTTTTCCAAATTTTATCTCTGTCTCTTCATCTTTAATGTGCCAAGTAGTAAAATCCCTCTTGGAGGAAACATAAAGAAATAAGAATATTTATTAGTTGACTTTTTCAAATTTTAGAAATGTAAGAAAATCACATAAATTTTAATAAAAAATACTAACCCTTCCCGCTCCAATGTCGGATATATCTGACAAGTAAAAAGTTGAGTTCTGATGTCAGATATGCCCGATGACCTGGGCATGTGGTGAGTTCTGAAGGGTTTTAGTGGAGTCTTCATGAATCTTCTCCACTGGTGCACTCTGTAGCCTCTTCTGTGAACTTTCAGTAGTGTAAGAAAAATAGCAATAAGCACCCAGAGCTGGTGGGGCTGGTGGGTAAATATTACCAAGAGACGAAAGGGTTGATTTTTAAGCATCTACCAGAATGAGTAGGGGATATGGGTAACTCCTTCTATTGGACAACAAGTAGCAATGGATAGTGATACATAAAATGTTATTTTTAAATTTTACCTTACAAAAAAAGTCAGAGATAATGCTGTAAGTTTAAAATTTTAAGTCATTGTAGAGTATAATTACACCTGAGTATAGCTTTTTTTTAGAATGAACCAATAAATGTATAACTAATGCAACAATCCAAAGTTTTATTTCCATCCTCCATGCCTTTTATCATCCAGCCGTGATGATCTAGTCGTTGTCTTGTGCATTTTCCATTTTTCTTCCTGCTAATGTAAAGAACGCAAGATTCTTTTGCGCTTATTCCTCAAGATATATTAATAATAATCCCTCTACCCATAATTCACACTTGGAATTAGTGTTAGGAAATGTACAAATCAGGAAAAATAGAACAGAAAGACTTATACAATGGGTGTCCCAAAAGTAACAAGACTATTGATGTTACTTCAAAATTGAACAAGCTAGCAATCTAGTCTTGTTTTTATTTAAAAGATCACCTCATCTGCTTTTGATTGAGCCCAGCACGAGCACATTTGGTTAAAAATCGACAAAGTTACAACAGTTTGAAAAAAAAAAAAAAAATTACCCCCTAGGGGTTTTTTTTTTATGATAACTTTGCCAATTTTTTACCTAACGCTTTTATATGGAGCTCAGTTGTAAGAAAATGAATGATCTTTTAAACTTAATCAAGATCAAATTGTCAGCTTGTTTAGTTTAAAAGTGAGAGCATCAGTTCCGGTGCTTTCAGGATACCCTATGTTGTTTAAAAATTGGTAATAGAATCAAGATAGGTATTCGTCAAGCGACAAATTCTTGTATCCTCTCTTAAAGATATTGAATAAAACTTCATTCTGCGGGCTGATCATTTACTTCATCGTTACACCGATCGTTGAGATTGCGTATGAGTGATTCTATTAGTCGAATATTGTAAAACTTAGCCGTTGCTATGGTAGCCATCGTTATGGTGTCCTTTTTTTAAAAGGGTTTTTTTTTTTTTTTTTTTTATTTTTTTTTTCTAGTACATGAGCCCCTATTAAGGGCTATAATACAAGTCATACAAATAACAAAAAGGATAAAATAACAATGGTTTGCAATGCAACAATGGTATTTGCACATAGAGGATTTGCTTCTAAGCTTAGCTTAATTTTATAGGTTACTCATGAATAGCCTTTATAAAACGAGACTCTTAACGATGGGTACCATAGCAACAGCCAAGTTTTACAATTTTAAACCAATAGCATCACTCGTAGACAGTTTTAACGATCGGTTTAACGCTAAAGTAAATGATCGACCCGCTAAATAGACAATGGGAGTTTATAAAAGAAACTGTGATCAAATGAAAAAAAAAAAGTTATCCCATTTTGAGTTTGACTTTTCACATCTTAGTTACTGCTCATTTTAGGTGCTGTATGAATAAAGACTACTTTTAGATTTTAGCAATGGTTTCTTGCAGAAAAATGGAACAAGAGTTCTGTTTATAAATAGAGATGGAAGTCCTGAGAATTTAATCTTGATGCTATTTTTTTATTATGAACCACAACGAACTGCAACGGAACACTCCTGTTTTTTTTTACTGCTGTTGGCCTGGTTCGACTGTTCCATCCGAACGGAATGGAACACTCTAGCCACTCTGATGAGTTGGTCCAAAGTTTGCGTTTACTTGTGTTCCAATCAGAGACAATATATACTAGAGACCACGCACTAGCCTTGCACGCGGTGGCTGATTTTTTTTTGGGACTCAACAGGTATTAACACAGGGAGCATGAAAGGTCCATCCAACATGGACCATACGTTGACTGATACAATTTCAGTGCTTCGGATTTACTAGGCAAAATCTCAACGACGTTTCTCATCAGTCAACGTATGGTCCATGTTTGCGGTGCTCTGTTGAGCCCCCAAAAAAAAAAAATTGGCCACCGCGTGCAAACATGGGCAAGATAGATAGTGCGTGGTCTCTATTATGTAAATATGTATTGCCCTTAAACCCGTTGAGCCTTAAGTTCTTTGATTTGTTGACTTGTTTACGGCCCAAGTTTCATTTTGGAAAGCAAATTAAAAATCCTCTCCTCAAAAGATAGTGCAGAAAATAAATAAATAGTGCAGTTAAAAAAGGGTTAACATATACGGAAAGCAAGAATTTGGATGAAGCCCTTTTTTTTTACATGGGAACTCTAGAAGAACCACACTCAACCATGAGTAAGGTATTTCCGTCGGAGTTTCCGTTTCATTTTACAGAGTTTCACAATCTGCTAGATAGTTTGTTGGGCCCACTTATATCTCTGTTAATAGCAATTAACTAACTGAGGCGAAATCTGCAATTTAACAAATTTTTAAAAACATGGCGTCATCAAGTCTGATAGCATAACAAACCTTTAGTGTTTGAGGGGCTAGAAAATCTTAGTTTTCCGTACTTGGCACACTTTCCTCTACAAGAAAATTTTGTTGACTGAAACCAGATTTGAGTCACAGATGATGACAGCCAGTTATTTTGGATTCCGCAAAAACTCAGAAGGGATGGGATCAGAATAACAGAAATGAAAATGCCTGAGAGGATTTAATAGAATCAATGGTGAGTTTTTTTGGTAGTTTGGACTTCCTCCTATCAGAATTGATGCTTATTTTAACAAACTTTTTTGGTTTATGCCCATTTTCTTCAACTAATTCCACCTAACTGTCCTGTCCCCTTTGTGGAATTTCACAAAATTCAGCTTTTTTGTGGAATTTACATTCCTCTTGTATAAAATTTGAACCACAAAATTTAGTTTAAAAAATCCGTGGAATACAGGGAACATGCCTTATTTAATCGTTATTCACATGTATATAATTAAACCCCTGAATACTAATATCCTGTCGGTAACCGGTTGGTTTTATGAGTGAAATTTGTTTTTTAAAAACATGGAAACGTTGAATTCTAGCTTGAGCTCAATTTTAAATTATGTCATCCATCATTTTCAAGCAGAGCTGCTTTTGTCAGTTCCGATTTGTTACGTAACAAATGATTTTTAGCGCAACACCTGGTTTTGATAATTTGCTTGATATCCCCCGGTAACCGCATAAGGTGAATTAAATCAAAAGCGATCAGTTGAAATACAAATTTTATTACATCAGCTTAAAAAGTAAAAAGGTCCCTTCAGACTATCCTCCAAAAATAAACCCCATCGTTGCTCTCAGTGGCCACTTTATGCTTATGAGGCTAGTTTTATACAGTTAAAAATTAACGTCCTGTCAGTAACCTCTTTTAACATCAATGTTGGCAATGGGTCTGTAACCAGCACTGAAAAAAAAAAATTATTAAAATAACAAACTTGCGTTTGCTATACTAGCATTATAATTTATTTGCTAAATGTACAGTATCACGTGTTAATTTAACAGTAGTAATTGCTGATTCAGCATTGATGCTTTACTGCATCAACAAACTTGAATGTTGCTATTACAGCAATCTAGCGTATTTGTTAATTTAACAGTAGTAATTGCTGATTTAGCATTGATGCTTTACTGCATCAACAAACTTGAATGTTGCTATTACAGCAATCTAGAGTATTTGTTAATTCAACAGCAGTATTTGCTGATTCAGCAATAATGCCTTGTTGCTTCACCAAAATGCAATGTTGCTATTTTAACAATTTAGTGTTTTTGTTGATTTAGCATTATTGTTAGGTGAGTTAGCAAAGCAATTGCTCTATCGGCAAAACTCGGTGTTTAAGATAGCTACAGTTAGTTGTCAAACCAACAATTTATTGTTTTGGGAATTAGCTCATCTATGTTTTGTCAAAATAATAAACATATTTGCAATCCTACCAAATTTAAAATATTGAACTAGCAGCAATTTATTTTTTAAATTTTAAAAAAATGATCTGTTGAGCTCTATGAAACAAAAACGCTTTAATAATATGACACTGTTCTATTGCGCACCTTTTTCTTTGTTTTTTTTTCTTTTTTTAAATTTTGAAAAAAAACCACCCCCTTCCCCCACAATTTGAAAGTAGACAGGGTGTCAGCAGTAAATCCACGGGGGAAAGGGGCTCGTAACCCCCCCCCCCCCCCAAAAGGCCTCAAATTTTACATTATTTCCACAGAAAATAGCCGGAAAGTGCTTCCTTTGACGCTTCGACACAAATTTCAAAATTTCACAGGCATGTTCCCCCCCGGAAATTTTTCTGAATTCGCCACTGCAGTGTCCCAGACCATCCACATCAGGCATTTTTCTCACCAACGGCATGGTTGAAAATTTTTGGAACGAATAAGTTTAAGGGGAGATTGAACCCAAATTTTTCAATTTTGACACTTTCAAAAGCCCCATAGACAGTCCCTTGGGAGTCTTTTTTTGGGGAGGAGAGGGGGTCAAACATATTTTTCAAGTTTTCTCGAAACAATCCCCAAGTGCATATCCTTAAGGTAGAGGCAATTGCCGATATGTTTGTTCGCACAAATGTTTTTCCCAAAAACCCCCCTTTTTGAGTTAGGGGGCCTTTTTTATGTTAAATTGATCACTGTGGCCACAAAAATTTTTACTTCGCAAAAAAACTGCAAATATTAAGAAAGTGCAGATGAAGGGTTTTCTATCGATATTTGTCGCATTTTCACTTTACCTCAAAACTTTCACGGAGTCTCACTCCAAAATGTTGGGGTTTCAAGTCCCCTGGAGTAAACATTTTTGGGCGTCAGTGACATATAAAACTGAAAATCTTGAATCAACATCAATTAATGTTAATGGGGCTCTTGCAAACTTTTGCAAGAGAGGATTTAAGAGTTGATTCTTCCACAAAATTCTGTAATAATGACGATGAGTACACTTAAAAATCACGAAATTTACACTCAGAATCGGGCTTAACGGCGCGGCGGAGAGACGCAGGTATCATGGGAGATTCCTATCTAAATTGAGACATGTCTCTGTGTTTCCGTACAGTATGTGACCTAATAGACAGGAATCTCCCATGATACCTGCGTTGAATCGCCATTACGATCTTGCCGTCATAGCAGTTATGTAAGTTTATTACTAAATTTTAGACTTTCTTAGTGTGATTTTCGTGATTTCCGTTGGTCTTCAGATTGGGCTTCATCAGATTGGACTATTTATTTGCTTACATAGCAAAAGTTTGCAAGAGCCCTATTGTTCGTATGGAAAGTTTGAAGTTTGAAATAGCGATCTCACAACTCATAAATAAGAGAGTGCCATTTCCAAGCAACAATAAGTGTATCGATGTGAGAATCTATTTACGATTTGTAATACGAACATCAATTTGTTCATGAAAATAAAAAATTTGATTAAAAGAAATTTTTTGGGACCAAAATTGGATGTTGTATGTAACAGTTTTAAGAAAAATAACCCAAAAAATTACGACGAGATAATATGAGGCCGAAAATAATCTGGACACATACAGCCTTCCAGCTCCAATCAGAGACCGTCCTTTGTTTTCGGTCTGCTCGTAAAGAACACTTTTCACTTTCCTGTTACTTACTACATCATTTTTGAAAGAAAATGCCACGTTCAACCTATCTGGAAAATTTGCTCAACTGATTTACAGAACTTTGGCTAGTGAAATTTTGCACAGGTTTCGAGGAAAACGGCCTAGAACCAAAACCACGCCAACTTCCGTAAGGCTTTAAAACACAGGTTCGTAAGCCAATCAGAAGCCGTTTTTCATTTAGAATCTCATCAGAGTAGACCACGCAGACTCACATGCTGCTCATTCAATTTCGATTCTTCTTTACTCTTTGGTTTCATTTTTCGCGAGCCCCGTCAAAATTGCTAAGAATCGGGTGAACCGGTGTGAACTTGAAGTGAAAAATGCAGATTTATTCAGGCGCTAGCTGTAAAAAAAAGTAGGGCATACGCATTGCATTTGCCGTGGTATTAAAAAAATATTACAAGGCGGCCAAAAAAAAAATTCGGATATCTCCTATCGTGGAAATTTAACGGAATTTTAGAGCTAAAGCAGCGTAAAAACGCGCTCCGAGAGCACTTACTTAATTTTCACATTTTTCAGGGAGAATCTCCAAGCCCCCCGTTATCGGAGAGAGGCACGATAGAGGGAAGGTATCCTCTTAGACACCTCATTATTTGTTGTGGTAATTATTGTAGGGGCCCTCGACTCAAGAGATTCGCGCGCGAGAGCCGACGCGACGGTCTCCAAATTTTCCGAACATCATTGTGGTGAGGCCTAAAGATCGATTTTAGCGTAATTTCGGGGATTTTCGTACTTGCTTTCTACGAAAGGGATTGTTCAGTCAAACATTTACAACCCAAAGTTATTGAAATTTGAAAATTTGAAGGGTCGAAGGGAATTTTTGAAAATGGATCAATATTAATTTTTGAATTTTGATCTATCAAATAAGAAAAACGACATTGGATTTGCTCCAACTTTGCTCCATTATAAATGAGGTATATTACAAGATAGGGGTAGCCGTTTGAAAATTTTGAAATAAAGGCCATGAACCGGATGAACCCTATGGCCCCTTCCCTGAAAATGTTACCCTCGTCAAACTGTCCACCTAAAGTCCTAAAATCACTTAAAAGTGTTCCAAAACTGACCTAAATAAGGTGGCACCAAAAATTCTCGGCGATATCACCAACTTTAGGTGAGCTTTGGCGATCAGTTTTGCCAGGGATTGGATGCGTAAAAAAGCAGCTAGTAGCTAGTATTATGTTGCAATCATCCTCCAAGTTTTGTACTTTTATCTGCAACCATTCAAAAGTTAGAAAAAAGGGAGACTGAAACTGTAACACTCAGTTATAGAGGGGGGGGGGGGAAACATGAATATTATATTTTCGTACTTGGGTTTTTTAATTTTTTAAATCTGATAGCAGAATCGGAATTATCGACCAAAAAAACAGTTGGGTACAAATTTTCACGCAAATCGGACAAAAAACAACCGTGTTTTTCCCAAAAGCTCGCCCGCAAACTTATATGCGGGAATTTTGTCCTGCATCCTCAACTGTCGAAACAGTGTAATGGTTAGGGTATTGGACTAGGAATAGGTAGGTTGTGAGTTCGAATCCCGGTAGTGGCGGCCTTCAAAATTGAAGCGCACCACATGCCCTTCGGATAAAAGTTAACCTGTCGCCATTGATAACGGTTTTTTTTTTTTTTTTTTTTTCTTTATCAATACCCTCCCCCCACCCTCACCCGCTCCCACCCCTCCCCTCACCTGATTTAACAGAAGTGAGTTGCTGATTTAACAGCAGTGAATTGCTGATTTAAAAGCAGTGAATTGCTGATTTAACAGTAGTGAGTTGCTGATTTAAAAGTAGTGAGTTGCTGATTTAACAGTAGTGAGTTGCTGATTCAATAGAAATGGGTTGCTGAACCCAAAACCTTTGGCATGCCAGATTAACAAACTCAATTTGCTGATTCACCAACTTTGCAGTTTGTTATTCCAGCAAACCTTGTATTCATGCGGAATTTTAACAACTCAAAATTGCTGACTCAACAGCTTCACCTGCTAACTTAACAAATTTTTTTTTTTAGTGAGGCATGTTGTCCAGGAGGGGCTCAGGTGTTTTCAGGGGGGGGGGCTATTGTGTTACTTTCTAATACACTACATGGTAAACCAATTTTTTCCCGGGGGGCTGAGCCCCTTCTGGCCCCCTGGTTACGGGCTTGTGATAATGAAAAGGAAAATTGTGTATTTAAGCTGAACTGCTTACTCTGCGAAACTACCCTGAAAGGCCTCTTGATTATGCAAAAGTAACCATTGGCCATAATTTTTTACTAAACTTTTGTTTAAATTTTTGTGACTCAATTCTACCAAAACGAGATTTTGACTATACCTACTCCATTTATTCATCTTTATTCAACTTAAACTTCAAAGTTTGCAAAAGCTTGATTGTGGGAACAGTGCTTTGCGGAAAATTCCATCAGCGTAAATTTCGAACAGCCCGCCAGATGGGCCGAGCTTACCGATCAAGATCGGAGGAGCTCATTCATCGAATGCGAATGCTCAAAGTCCGAATTGACAAATGTTCATTGGTTCATTCTCTTCTCCGACGGCTCAAATTCCGACCAAAGTAATCTTTGATTCCGACTCGTTTGGAGCGGCGGAGCTCCAAGGTATATGGAAGAACAGGTATGGACAGGAGGCGGGGTTTAAGGGGCTTTCGAGTTTTCCCGCCAAATGATGACGACACGCTTGCTTTGGCGATGACGTAGCCGTCACCTACTACAGTAGCGAGAGATGGGGATCACGGGAGAGTGAGTGAGATAGTTTGGAACGGTAGGCGAATTTTATCGCGACCGTCTAGAACATCTGTGACGTAGCCGTCACCTACTGAGATAGGCTCCGCCTCCTGTCCATACCTGTTCTTCCATATACCTTGGCGGAGCTCATTCATCGAATGCGCAAAGTCCGAATGGAGCTGTTGCAAACTTTTGCTACAGGTTTATTATTAGTGGAATAAGGGGTAATACCTGGTTTAAATGACGATTAGCGCACTAAAAAACCACGAAATCCACTCCTAAACTCACAAAATGCTTTTAAACGCGAGACCTCAATGGCGGCCGAGGCCGCGGTTTTCTTATGGCAATTGTATGCTTCTTCTTCTTGTGTGGTGTTGCGAGAACACCTCGTGTAGATGGCGCTGATTGAAGATAGGGAACCCCCCAAAGGGAAATGGAGAACAGGTATGGACAACACTCGACTCAGGGGGCGTGGCCACTTGGGAAAAAAGCGACTTCGCCGCCATCTTGTCTCCTATTTACACCGTGTATAACTTGCATTGTTGTTTGTGGTTAGGTTTGAAGGGGAAGTTTATCTGAAGCAATGCTTTATTTATTTGAAAAATGAAATGTAATTTTTATCTTTAAATATTAATTTTATGGCTATAGAATGGATTAACATCATCAATTACATTGTTCATTTTCTTTTTCAAGATGTGACATCCAAATTTGAATCGCGCGGTCAGAAAAATGGCGGCGGAGTCGCTTTTTTCACAACCAATCAGAGCCAAGCTCAGAATGTTGTCCATACCTGTTCTCCATATACCTTGGGGAACCCCAATGGAAACCGCGGCCCCGGCCGCCATTACGGTCTCGCGTTTAAAAGCATTTTGTGAGTAAAGGAGTGGATTTCGTGATTTTTTAGTGAGCTAATTTTTATTTTTACAGGGTATTACCCCATAATCAACTATTAATAAGTCTGTAGCAAAAGTTTGCAACAGCTCCATGGACGAATGTTCATTCTCCGACGGCTCAAATTCCGACTCGTTTGGAGTAGAGTCCCACTACATATAGGCATATAGGCACACAGAACGGAAACTCTAATTCATTTTGAAACATTCTTTACTTCGGGCCGCCATGTTCGAAAGTGAGTATCTTCGGCAATCTTCGGCAGATCTTCGGCAACTGGCCGAGTTGTGATTGGTTGTATAACCTGAAAAAGCATGTCCGCCATCTTGAGAAGTGAGTAGGCACAGTTGCCAGTTTGTGCCAGTAAATTCCAAATCTTGTTTCCATTGGCTCTTATGGGAGTTTCCCTTCTGATTGTATTATTCTGTGATATAGGGACTCTAGTTTGGAGAGCGGCTCAAACAGGGGTGTGTAGTTGGTGTGTAGTCACTTTCTGGCCACCCTGTATCACAGAATAATACAATCAGAAGGGAAACTCCCATAAGAGCCAATGGAAACAAGATTTGGAATTTACCAGCACAAACTGGCAACTGTGCCTACTCACTTCTCAAGATGGCGCACATGCTTTTTCAGGCTATACAACCAATCACAACTCGGCCAGTTGCCGAAGATCTGCCGAAGATTGCCGAAGATACTCACTTTCGAACATGGCGGCCCGAAGTAAAGAATGTTTCAAAATGAATTAGAGTTTCCCTTCTGATTGTATTATTCTGTGCCTGTATACTTTATGGTATTATCAAAGACTTCTAATACTATCTAGACCTGGGACCAAATAGTGTTACGGCTTGACGGTCCTCCGAAAGACGTTGGATGGTGCGCACGTAAGTATATTTGCGTGTAGTTTATACCCCCCGTAAGTGCTCACCGATCATCTGCGTGCGGGACCGTGAGGACGCAACACTATTTGGTCCCTGGGACCAAATAGTGTTACGGCTTGACGGTCCTCCGAAAGACGTTGGATGGTGCGCACGTAAGTATATTTGCGTGTAGTTTATACCCCCCGTAAGTGCTCACCGATCATCTGCGTGCGGGGCCGTGAGGACGCAACACTATTTGGTCCCTGACATATGGCCAGCTCCTTAGGGCAGATTGGGTATGCAACCCGTTGGTCAGATTGGTGCACCGCGGCCGAGATTTACATTGAAGTAAATGGGAAAATAACGATTTTTAAAAAATCATAAAAAATAGTAAAAAAAAATGTAAACCTATTAAATAGGGTACCGTTCGAAAGCTTATGCTCCGTAAATTGGGCGCCTTTTTTTATTTTTTTCAATTTTTACTCCAGAACTTTTCTACAGAGGCTTAAAGCTTACAGGAAATCCGCGTGTGTGTACGTAAGGCAGTGCGAGTGTGCGAGTAAATGAATAAGTGAGCGAGCGGACCTTTTTCGTTTTTTGTCCTTTTATACTGTAGCAACTCGGGTAGGTTGTGAGAGGGATGAGTTGTACTTACATGTGTTTCAGTAAAGACAGGTAAATGTGCGTATGTGTGGGTGTGTGTCTAATGCGGCTCCGGTCGGCGCTTTGTTTCGCACGGTCATTGTTGACGGGATCGGCTGGGGAAACAATGGGCGAAGGGTCGAACCGTACTCACTCACACACTCGCACTACCCTATGTACACACACACACACGGATTTCAAGTAAACTTTAAGCCTCGGTAGAAAAGCTCTGGAGTAAAAATTCAAAAAACTAAAAAAAAGGCACCCAATCTACAGAGCATTAGAGTCCCTATATAGTATATAGGGACTCTACAGAGCATAAGCTTTCAAACGGTATCCTATTCAATAGATTTAATTTTTTTTTACTATTTTTTATGAATTTTTTAAATCGTGATTTTCCCATTTACTTCAATGTAAATCTCGGTCGCGGTGCACCAATCTGACTGACGGGTTGCGGCCAACCAGGGACTATTGTCCCTCTACTCAGCCCTAGGTTCCCCGCCCTAGTATGAGCCTTTTGTCAGGTCTAGATAGTATTAGAAGCATAGAAGTCTTTGGGTATTATTAGTGCTGGTTATGCGAGCATTTCAATCCGGATTGAACTCAATCCGACTCGATCCGTTCCTCGTGTTTATGCGGAGGATTGAACCCGAGTTGAAATTGAACTGAATCCACGTGATTCGATCCTCGTTTATGCGCGCTGTTCGTAAGATGGGATCCAGTTTGTTTGTTGACATTTTTCAAATGAAATGAAATTAGGTTATATTTCTGAATGGTATTGTTTCTTAGATATGTCCTATCTTCTCATTAGGGTTGGTTTCAAAGCGGATAATTTGTTGAGTTTCGGAAGGCAAATCTATCTAAAAATTATTATTATTCTCTGAGTTTAGTAATTAATTTTATTGTTTCTCAATCAAAAATAGTTGTGCCTGGCAGGCATATCATTTTAGAGGTCCATTTTTGCGATGGAGCACCCGGGAGCTCACCGGGGCATGAAAACAGAGCCGATTGGGAGCCACGATTTGGCGGGCTGTTTGAATTGATATAAAAGAAAAAACATTTGTTGGCATTTTAGGGGAGTTGTAACGCCCTTCGGGCGAATACGCGCGCTCCGCGCTGCGTTTACCTCCCGCTCGCTTCGCTCGCCCCCGGTTTTTTTTATAATCTAACTTGGGGTTGTCTGCACTGGGAAAAAGGGGGTTTTTTTGGGGATAGTGGCAGGTTTCTCCGCTTTTTTTTTGGTGGACCACAATGGGAGTTCGTCGATATCACGTAAATAGAACCTCAAAATTGAACGGCCCTTCATCGAACTACACCATCAAAGCATTTTTGTAAAAATTTTAAAAAAAAAAAAACAACAAAACAAAAAAGAGACTAGCCGGGGATCGATCCAGCAATCTTCTGGTCCGGGAGCCAGCACTGTACCACTAGGCAGCAATCGACCGATGGAGATGAGGGTAAAAACTCAGGTATAAAAACTCAGCTCATCAGGACGTACGTAGTTCAAACTTTTGCCGCTAGGTGCCACGCCGCACTATGTTCGATTTGGCCAAATTAGCTGGACATAAATCAAAAATTTGAAGTTTAAAACATCGAGATTTGGCAATACAGGTTGATACTTTACAACTTAGAGAGTGTGCCTTTAAAATATTTCAATCCAAAGATCACTGATAAGCGAATGGCAAGCATCTGTTATGCAGCGCGCATGCTCCGTCTTCTGAGGTAGGTTTAATCCGTGTGTTTACAACTGTAAACACGACATGATTGTGACACTGTGGTGATAAGCGGCTAATTCACGAAGATTCAATGAAGATGATCCCTCGTTTTTGGGGCTAAGTGACGTACTTTTTCAGGGCTGTACTGTAAAAAAAGCGATTTTTTAGGTTGATAAGTTTTTTTGAAAAAATGCTATAATTATACTCAAAATTTGCAAGTTTTCATAAATAAATGTGCTCATAAGTCTCGTGTCACGTTCAGTCACGTTCTAATTGTGCCTAGGCAGTGTTTCCAAACCTATCAGTCATCGATTTCTGCATTTTCAGCTGCTATTTTTTGCTAGCCTGCGAGTAATCAATTTTTTTCGATATCAAAATCGCCCCCGAAATACCAATTTTGTGAGAAAAAAGGCGAAGTCAGCGATTTAGCCAACATATTTTCGCTTCTTCTCAAACTTTAAAACACGTCGATCAATGATCGATCAAATATTAATTTACCTCCTTAAGTATTGGTAAATTTACATCGTTTAAATGGGGAAAAATCCGTTGTTGCCAAATTGCTATAAAAATTTAAACCCTTTATTTCCAGTGTCGAAGCTTGCAATTTGGCAACGGGGAAATTTTTGTTCATTTGAACCCACGCAGAAGGTCGAATGCGAAGGTGTTCACCGAGAGCTCGATATTTTTTGTGGGTTTATATGGACGAACTGCATCGTTGCCAGATGGCACGCTACGTTGCTATTTATTTCGTATTTCAGATCAGGTTCACGGTAATAAAAATGCGACGTAGTCAGCGATTTAGTTATCATAATTTCGCCCCTTTTTCTAACATAATTAACTCGTTGATCAATAATAATTTTCCTCCTTAAATATCGTTTAATTTACAGAGATTTAAATGAGGAAACTGGAAAATCAATTGTTCATCATATTCAATTAGGATGGAGCGCCAGACATGTTTATAACTCCCCCTCCCCCCCCCCCCCCACCCCCTCCCCCCCCCCCCCCCCCCCCCCCCTCCCCCCACACCCAACCTTTTTGTACTGTACTCATCTTTCACGCGCTTCTGTAGACTAGAAAGACTACTTGGGATAAAAACTTGACTTTTTGAACCGCTGGAGACAGTAATAATCGTCTTTGAAGGAAAATTTTTTTGAAAATAGTTACATTATTAGAAAAATTTTAGAATCCGCCATTTTGGATGGAAAGATTTTGAAAAATAACATCATATACAGAATCCTTGACCCAAAAAACATAGGAAAGCATAGTTTTGGGCATTTTTTCCGATAAATGGATTTATGTCTAGCTAATTCGGCCAAATCGAACATAGTGCGCCGGTCGGCTCCCAATCGGCTCTGTTTACATGCCCCGGTGAGCTCCCGGGTGCTCCTTTCCCTTTTTTGTTGGTTGCTCAAAAGTTAGATTTTCTTCTGTGAGTCTCTGCTTCACCTCCCCTTTATTAGCCATTCTTCAGACCTCAAATCACAACCTTGATTTACGAATAATATTAAACGATTAACGGTGTTCGCTGGGGCCCGGTGTGGACCCCAGGTTAAGGACCTTTCAATGAGCTGGGTTTTTTTTGCTTCAATTTAGTCATCAGCTTTCACTGTTATGAAGGATCATTACCTAACTGTATCTTTTGTCTAATTCAGCCTCTTTCATTTTGTCTCCCCAAATATGTGTGGGGCTGGTGATTTTGATTCGATAACGTTCGTCTACGCCAATGCTAAAAACTCAGCACACATTTCTTCCATTCCGAGGAAATTTGGAGTGCCTTGTATGCATTCACATCGGTCATCATGATGAAATGCGTCAATCACAGATTTTTTGTCACGCCATACTGGACAGTCAATAGAGGTCATTTCATGAGAGTTGGCAGATGAACGAACGGTGTATCTACCGTGCAATAGGGGAGCTAGCGTTTCTGCCCACTGACTTCAATGCGCAGACACTCGAATGAACGTAAGACATAGGAAGCTAAAAGAGCTATCATCTGCCGTCTATCATGAATCGAGCTCAACCAGGGTTCTTAAAAATTGAGTGTACTTACATTCTCCGTGAACTGGTGTTTAATGCAACGATAGCTTTGCGTGCAGGTCGTCGGGGTGTTGAGTCGCTAATATCTCGTAAAACTATTGAGGGTAGGGGAAGACTGTCAGCATAGCCACAGAATACAAATCTATCTGATTTGCCAAATCTTGGTTACAATGCACAGACCATTGTTTCAAAATTATTCTTTCATTACAGTTAATGCAAAACACTTACAGGAGGAGTGCCTGAGCCCTGTCGCTTCATAGTTGTTTAAATTTTTAGGATCGATAGTTCATAAGAATCTATATGTCACACGTGCTACGTAGGTTTCGTGAAGGGGCCCTCAGAATCAGGGGAAAAAAAATTTGACTCAAAATTGGTCATTGAAGGAAATTACACATTTCCCAAAGAATCGGTAGCGAAGCAGGATTAGAACCTACATTCTCAGGGTCGAAGGGCAACACCGCTAACCCTTAGCGTTGATCGGTATTAGAAGATGGCCGTAGCAACTATTAATCTTATGTGCTTCGTTTTTTTTTTTTTTAAGGCTCATTCACAAAAACGACAAATCCTGTGTCTAATAGACCCTTACTATTGACCCTAAAATTTGATCGACTTTCAAGGGTACAGTATCGAGCTTTCCCTTTGGTTTGTCGGTAGTAGGCTCCATCGGAGGCAAGAAGGAATCGAACACATTGAAGGTTATACTGTAGCGTGGAGGTTCTCTGCTGACATCAGATTCGCCTTCATCTGGAGCGGATGCAACTTGTTCGGCTCTGCGAATGAGCTGGGGGTGCGCCGGTCCGGATGGAGGGGATTCTGTTGGCAGTCGGGGGTCCCATTAACTGATAGCTCCCAACATTGAATAACTCATCGATCCTCGGGGGGATGAAATTCTGGTACTCTTAAATGATTTTTTTTTTTAAATGATTTAATATTCCCCCTTTTTTCCCTTCGATCCCGCGTTTCTTGTTTGTGTTCAGTGGTGCATCACTGTTCCTCTCTAGTTCAGTGCTGCATCACTGTTCCTCTCTAGGGAGACCCCTGCCCTGATTGGATGGTGGAGTGGCGTGATCCTACCACTGGCCAATCAGGGACGGCGTCTCTTGAACCTAGAGCTTGAGGCGTGGGTTCGGGGAGAGAAAGAGTTTTTTTTTTTTACTTCGATTTTTGTCTTCCGTGCAACAGGTGTGTAGCAAAAAAAGGAGTTCCTCCTTTTTCTTTTATTTTTTTGATAATGTGAATTAACTTAAGGGCCGGTCCCATTATGGGATTCGGTTTAATTGCTCTTTAAATTCGGTCGGTCATTTGGGGAAAATTCTAATTTCAAAGCCAAAGATAAATTCGTGTAGTGTTTTCCCTCCTCTACCTCCTTCTTTTCTTTTTTTTTCGGTAAGGGACGTGATGTGAAAAAAATCAACTAGCGTCACCCTTCAGAAATGGCGCCTAAAAAACGGGGGGCCAACAAATTATAATCTTTTGGGCCCAAACCCTTAAACCCCCTTAGTGCAATGTGTTTCATTGATATTGTCTCATCTTATGTGTTCATCTCGTTTATTTTGTCGTCCATAGCCATGTGACCCGGGTACCCATGTTTAGGCTTCCGCCTTCTTAGCATCGGATCGTATCAAATCGACATCTGCTCAAGGCGATCCTGCTGGGATTTAGCAAGGAGAAATCGGTGCGGTTTTTAGATTCGTTTCTTTTTTCCCAAATTAATCACCAAATCGAGCAATTGGTGAAGTTGAATGAATAATTAAGATTCGCAGGGGGAATGTGTGTGTTTCGCGATGGTGGTGTGTGTGCGCAACGCATCAACCGACTCAACATCGTTCATCGAACCCAAAAGCCGAATCACCGGCAGTCACCAGTGTTTTTTTTGATCTGGTTCTATCAACAGTTGTTCAATTATACCTCTCCACGGTATTTTCTCTCCGTAGCTCCTCAGAGCTTGTCTTCGGTTTTCCTTTATTTATCTTCGGAATGTTCCTGATTATGGAATGCCAACGTCACTGTGCCAGGGACGAAAACCCCTTGTGTTTTTAAAATTCATCGATTTGTGGCGAACCAGTCCCCCGATCAAATCGTCGTGGTACCTGCGGACAGTTTGTTTATTTTTTTTCTGTTTACTCTCTCCTCAAGAGTTCTTATCAAGCTTATGTTATTTCAATTTTCAAAATTTAATCTCAGGATATAGTGTCCAACCCAAAATTTTGGGATGTCATCGTTAATTAAGCAGCCTCGGAATCTTTTTCCTCCAAGTTTCTTTGTTAAATAAACTTCACCCTGGAGGGTATCTACAAACATATCAAGGCAGTGAATGCCCGTTCCCGCACTCCCACAAGGATGGAACTTCAGGCGATTTCACCGAATGACTGGATCGAAGCAATGGTCTTGTTCCAAACAAAATACTGATCAAGGACTTCATCATTTTCTGTTGCACCCTTTTTGGTTTTTTTCTCGGAAACTGGATCTACGGCTGCGCTGATTGGGTAACTCTGTATTTTTATATATTTTTTCTTTTTTTTATGCGTCAAACGCAATAATCCTAAGTTTGCTGTATTCTCCCTAAAAAAATTTTGTTTTTTTTTGTCTTTATTTTTTTTTTGTGTGTGTTATCAAATAAGCATATTGCTTTCCCGGGGGTTTCTCCTTGTATTTTACCCCCATCTTTATTTTTTTAAAATGTATCGAGACGGCTACTCATGTACCCGCAATTTCAACCTGCGACGACCCAATGCAAACCAGCAGCATCATGCTCGTAGAGCTGAAGATATTGTGGTAGATATACCTCCACCTGACTTAAGTCTCAATGAGAATAATGTTGTTGATTTGCCGAGGCAAGTCGATCAAAACTTAAACTTTGATTTTCCAAACCCCTGGGATAACCCATTTCAGGCTTTCAATCAAGCTCCTTTTCAGCCTTCTGCCTCTCAGGCGATCGCTTCAAATTTTAAATTTTTAATTATGAGCGGGTTTAAAAATCCATTGATAGCCGATAATTCCAATAACAATAATGCTTTCGTTCATCACTCTGCAGTGCCAAATGAGTCGTTTCATCAAGGGCAGTTGCCACAAGCTTTATTGCCAAATTATGCAAACCAGGCAGTATTGCCAAATTATTCAAATCAGTATCAACGGGTCAGTCCTAATGAGCAAGTCCATCAAATGCCTGTGCCCCAAGCATCAGTACCCAATGATTTTAATGAATATCAGCCTGTACAATCGCACGAGAGACCGCCATGCGTGCCGGCCCGACAGTCTGCTTCGACTCAACCCCAAACCACCTCGAGCCAATGGTGCCCATATGAGATGCCAGTCTCCTATGCAACCCCCCATTAATGGAGATCCATTTAGAGAACTTGTGGAAGAGTTGAGAGAGCTTAAAGTGTCTTTGGACGCCAGATTCAATTCAGTCCAATCCGAAGTCCATTCTGTGAGGCGAATGGTTGTTGGTGATTCTGGAGTGGAGGCTGTCGGGGCGGCAGGCATGGAGGCCAACCAAGCATTTTTTAGAAATCGGTTTGGGTCATATACCAGCTTGAGTAATGAACGCCATGGTGCTGGCAGACCTCGCCACAACAATTATCTCCATTTAAGAGATCTGCCGACGTTTGATGGCAATATGAAGAACTTGCACCCAAAAAAGTTTTATTGCAAGTATCAGCCTGTATTTTCAATATAATGATTCTCCGTTTGAAGTTCAACTGTTGGAACTTGGTCGCCTATTGAAAGGTAGAGCGGCACCCTGGTTCGATATAAATATCCCAAAAAATTGGTAGTTTCAACCATTTTAAAGAAAGGTTCTTAACTCCTTTTGGGGACCATCTCATCAGAATGAGGTGAGGTCCCGAGTTTTTCCCAAAAAATAGGTATAAACCGTCTGATGGCTCAAATTACATTTCTATGACGGATTACTTCACAGACTTAGTGCGGGAGGCATCATTTTTAGATTTTTTAATCCCCGAAGAGGCTCTGGTGGATCACATCGCTCAGCACTTCCCTGAAAATGTTAGATTAATGTTGGTGGCCTCGAACACATTGTCAATTGACGAAATGGAGCGTCAGCTCCAGAGAGTCGACCGTTCTCTGGGTTCGGGACCATCATTCGTGCAAAAAAATTTCATCTCAAAATTATCCTAATAGAAATAGACATTTTGATAAAAATACTCCTAGGGTGAATATGGTTGGCGCTGAATTTGATACATCAGTGGCTCCGCCACAAATTTCTACTTCAGTAAACAACAACTTGACCACTCATTCTTTAAACGAATAGAGTGCTGGTCTGGGGGGGGGTCTGACAAGAAGTGCGCCTCAACCTCTGGCCCAGCACGCAGTAATGAAATTGATTCCATTTTCACTCATGACCGATTTAAATTTTTTGGGTTTTTCAGGTCAAAATCTCAGTTTGTTCGCACAGCCATAGCCTAAACTTCTGTGCAGTAGTGCCTCAAGATATGTACATTCCATTTAGTGGAACTCAAAATTCTAAGGTTCAAATCAAACCTATTTCGGAATTGATAGTGCCTAACTGTCAATCGTATTTTGAAAAAATCAAGGCTATTGACCTTTCAGAGTATCATAACCTCTTACTTCTTTTTCAACCTGGATTGCTTTCTACTTCTTATGATCCTGCCTCTCAGGAATTTTCCGACATTTTTATCAAGAGTATGTCCGATCTATCTACAAAAACCAAGATTATTGCTTGTGAATTGATCAGCTATCCAGGAAATCAAAAAATTTTTAAATGTATTTCAAAACTAAATAATTCTTTGGTTCAGCTACTGAAACCCGAAAACCTTAACTTGCCAATCATTAAAATAATGATCTTCTGTCAAAAAATCCAGGCATAAGAAATAAATTTCAATTATTTTAAACCCGCTTTTTGATGAATGTAGATCAATCTTCATTGAACAAAATTCACATTTTTGGAGCCAACTGTGGGTGCAGTTGAGGAGCACTTCTTGCTAGATGAGCCCGATACCCCCCACTCTCTGAACAAGCGATTCAAGTCGCCCTACATCCAATGTCTTATTTCAGGTGTCAACTGTGAAATGATGGTCGATACCGGGAGCGAGGTCACATTGGTGTCATCTGAATTCTTTGAACATCTTCAACAAATGGTTTCCAAAAAGTTCGACATTTTACCAACCAACGGTCTACATTTGCGTGGGGTTACAGGAGTTAGATCAAAGCCCGTTAAATTCCAGACTTTCCTTCCTCTCACTTTTGGTAAGAAAACCTTCTATAAATCATTCCTAGTTGTGGATGCCGTCAATGTGCCCGCGATCCTTTGGGATCGACTTTCTCACGCAGTTCAAAGCCCTACTCGATTGTACAAATTCTTCCCTATCTCTCTTGGATGGCGAAGTACATGTGTCATTTACCAGCTATAGTAAGAATGTCATAGGTCAAGTCTCCATTGAGGAAGACTCAAGTAAACCAAATCTATATATCTTGGCAGATAGCCATGGTCGTGGCTTGGAAGATACTTTTAAAATGTGATCTGACTCACTTTAGTGTAAAGGTAAAATTTTACCCCGGAGAAAAATTTAATTGTATTTTGAAAAATGTCAAGAATTTAAATGTCCAAGAGAATGATATCCTCCTAATCTGTGGGGGAACCAACAAAGTCTATAGCGACAAGAGCGACGAGAGGTTGATCAGTGAATTCGATTTAAGTCCGCTCAAAGAAGTTAAAGGTAATATTCTGTTTCTCAACATTTTTCAACGTTTTGACTTACATGGAGTGAAAAGGAAGATTATCAATCTTAATAAGTCTTTATCCAAGCAGCTAGAATCGTTACCTAATTGTTCGTTTTTGAGAACAGACTATCTTTTTAACAGGGGAGACTTCACTCGTCATGGCCTCCATTTAAACTTAGAAGGCAAAAAGAAACTATGTTCCCTTTATCACAGATAGAGCGAATTCGCTGATCGGCAATCGTTGCCCTTGAACGACTCAATCTTATTAGATACTTTTTTTATTAGGAAACTACGGGTTTTTGAAGACGAGAGTGTCCCATCGGACTCTTTTTCAACCTTCACAGTCAGTGTATCCCAGAAAGATATCCTCTCTGATCAGAAATCTGGTCAAAAATAGAAACCCAAAAGAAATACCTCAACCAGATAAACTAAAACTCTTTGAACTAATCAAACAGTATCGAGACGTCTTCTCGGAGGATCCGGGGGAATGCTCTGTATATGTTCAAAATTTAGATTAAACGATGACGAAGTTTTTGTAAAAAGATCTTATGCAATACCCATTGCAAAAAGAGCAATGGTTCGAAAGGAAATTGACCGTTTTTGACTCTCGGAGTCATCGAACGATCCTCTAGTCCTTACTCGAACCGATAGTCCCAGTAATTAAGAAGGACGGCAGCTGCAGACTCTGCCTAGATGCTCGTTCCTTAACTCTAAACTAATCTCCGACGCCGAGTCTCCTGAGAAAGTTGATGAACTATTATTTAAGTTTCATAATCCGGAATTTTTCTCTTGCCTAACTGTACTGTTTTTTACAAATCCCTTTTGCATCAGAGTCACGTGACGTAACTGCCTTTTGTTTCGAAGGACGAAACTATCACTTCGCGCGTTTGCCCCTTTGGAACAAAAGTCAGCATGCAGCACTTTATTAAAGCCACCGACGTAGCTCTAGGGCCCGAATTTGATGATTTTCTTAGTAGGTACGTCGATGACTTTGAGTCATTAGCAGATCCTTTGATTTACATTTGGAGCATCTGGGCAGGGTCTTCGAAGCCTTTCGAAAAACTGGAATTTTGCTTAACTTCATAAAGTGTACCTTCCTAGCGGATGAGGTGGACTTTCTGGGACACATCCTTTCCAAAATGGGATTCGTATGAACCCCGAAAAGGTGGCTGAAATTATGCAGTTCCCTGAACCAAAAAAACCAAAAATCCTGCAAAAATTCCTAGGGTTAGTCAATTATTATCGTAAGTTCAGTATGAAACATGCTGCCCTGTGTGAACCTTTATTTAATCTGTTAAAAAAGGATACGCCCTGGATCTGGGGATCCACTCAAAAGGATAATTTTGAAAAAATCAAAGAATGTTTTGTCCAAGATGTAATTTTAGCCTACCCTCGATTTGACAAAATGTTTTACCTAAATACGGATGCGTCTCTCAGCACTGTTGCTGGAGAGCTCTTCCAGTATGACTCCGACGGTGATCGTCGACCTATTGCCTACCACAGTCGAACCTTATCCTCAGCGGAAAGGAACTATACTATAACTGAAATTGAACTGTTATCAATTGTCAGCTGTTGCCAGAAATTTCAAGTCTACCTGGCGGGGGATCCAGCAATTGTGCTGACAGACCATCTAGCATTATCTTTTTTCAACTCATTTCCCTTACTGGAGGACGTTTGGCCCGATGGGCTCTATACCTCCAGCAATATGACTTAAAAATTTTAATATATTAAAGGCTCAGAGAATATTGTGGCAGATACATTGTCCAGGTATCCCCCAAACTTCCATCAGCTTGCGCCTAATGATATAGAAATAAATGTTAGCACTTCACAAGTTGCAGGTACTAAGCAGTTAAAAAATTTAAAATTTTCAAATCTCGCTGACTTACAAAAATCAGATCCTCTCTTTTGGCCCCCTCTATGCCAAAGTATCCAATAACAGCCCCATTGAATCTAAGCACTCTTTTTTTTTACATAATGATTTTGTTCACTAAGCATTTCCAAAATTCTGATTACAAAGTCTGTATTCCATCCGCTTGTGAAGATGATTTCCTCGAACTCGCCCATGTGGGAATTGGACATTTTGGATATCGCAAAACTTATGAAAACATGAAATGTTTTCGTATTTTCCTAAAATGGAGAGAAAACTAGAAAAATTTTCGTCCTTTGTATTGAATGTCAAAAGAGTAAAGCCCCTCCAAAATATTACCATTCCCCCTTTGGGGACAGTTCAGTCCGATCAAATTTTTGGGTCTAGTGGCGGTTGACCTTTTTGGACCACTTCCAAAGGCCAAAGGGGAATTTTGCGTAATTTTTTTACTATTAGAGGTGTTCTCTAAGTATGTCAAACTATACCCTCTTCGGCGAGCCACAGGTGTTAATGTGACCCGCAAGCTGTTAGAAAATTATATTAATGATGTAGGTCATCCCAAAGTGGTATTTTCTGATCATGGGCCCCGCCTTTAAGTCCAAAATATGGCATTCTAGATTTAAAAACAAATGACATTATTCCTACTCAGTCTGTTTATCATCCTAGTGCAAACCCCCCCGAGCGATACATGAAAATTCTAGGCAAATTTTTGCGAATTCACTGTAATGGAACCACTCCTCGTGGATTTAAACACCTTGGGCTCGTCGAAGACAGTATAAACCAAACTTATAATGCTAGCACCGGTTGTGTTCCTTACACTTTAGTCCATGGCAAAAAGCCCAGTCATTGTTTATCGATCTTATTTCTTTCCCAGAGGTCGAAGAAAAGGTGGACCTAGACTCTTTGGTCCAAAAGGTAAAAAAATACGCAAGCAAGGGCAAACCAACGAAAGGCTAAACATGATTCTAGGTTCCCTCTTTTGAGCCTCCGAGTCGGCGACAAAGTACTTGTCCGGCAACACCATCTTTCTAATGCGGCTTACAATGAGAGCAAGAAATTATTTTATCTTTATGATGGACCCTTTGTCATTCACTCAATTACTAGAAAAAAGCCTATGTTTTTGCGGATCCGGAGACTCAAAAGATCATTGGAACTTACAATATGGCATTGCTCGACCGTTTATTTCCAGATCTCAAAATGCAAGCGATGCTTAACGTTATGATTACGGCTCTTCAGCCAGTTTTAAAGTAATAGTTTCCCCTTTTCTGGCTGCCCATTGCCCAAACATCTCGAATCCAATTAAACTCAGAAGCCCAAATATGGCTCTGAATTGCTCAACAAATGCCCGGGCCCAAAAGACCCTTTGCTTTAAGCTTTCACTTAACTACCGTGTATTTGTCCCCCCTTTTCCTTTTTTTTTTTTTTTTATCTTTTTTTATTAAATTTCATTAGATGTAAGAATACCCCTAAATTTTTGTGCTGTGATGATAAGAAGCTGGACAAAATCTTTGAAAAATTTTTCTCGAGAAACTCTCAGTGTCATCATTATCAATATTTCCTAAACCTGTTCATCTTATCTTTCCAACCAAATCAAGTGACGCCAGCCGTCAGTCCTAAATTTATTTATTTTTTTTTTTTTTTTTTTCTCGTATAATTATACTTACTCAGGTAGGTGACTCTGATACGTTGAGACCCCTTAAAGCACTTCTCCGAAATATGTGAGAAAAAATCGCACGTTTTCTCGGAGGCGATGTTGTTTTTCTTTTATTTGGAGAAGGGGGGGGGCAGGCCATGATATCATTGGGAGCACTGATCTTATACGTCACAGAACATTAATCAATAGGCAATCAAATCATGTAAATAGCTTTTTTTTATCACCCCTATGTTTTAAGTCATAGGACCTATTAGATTTAAGAAATCCCACCGTCTTATCGGGAGAATTTTCTTCCCCTTGTCATATGTGTGTTCTTATTTTTTTTTTTTGTCTCTGTTCAGACATGTTTTGATTTTTTTTTTGTTTATCTCTGCCCTGAGACATATCAAAGGAACACAACTCCTAAATTTAAACCTCAAAGTTATTAACCTTTTTCTTTTTCAAAATTCATGCTCGTCAGAAAATGTCTTAGCCTCTCCATCAGCCTAGCTTTGGTATATTTGCACTCAAGCTCAAGTATCAATCCAACATCAAAAATTTGGTAAGAGGCAAATGTTTTACTGAGTGTCTCATGATTTCGTGCGCAGTAGTCCATGCTCATGCTTGGATTGGTGCTCATGAATTCATGAAGTACCCTTGTTTTTTTGTAATAATCCCGATTGGTAATCTCCTGCCAATGAATTGTTTTTTATTTTTTTGTACAATTGTTTTCCCCGTCCCCTTTTCGCTGCACTAGGTGTAACCGCGGTCGAGGCATTAGTTCCGCTGCGGCCTGGCGGACTTACCCCCCCTCCAGGACCCCGTAAGTGAAAAATTTTCCGGACTCCACTCACGGAGGCATCTGGCTCTAATGGGAACAACCGTCATGAGTGTCTCCGAGCTAGATACCTGAATATGTCGTAGCCCAGCTATTATTTTTTTTTTTTTTTGCCCTGGCTGCCAATGTCTCCTTTTTTTATCTGTTTAGTAGGATGAGCATCGAAAGGCTTATCATGATGCTGCCTTGGGTAGCTCCCTGTCAAAATTTCTATCTCGATCTTTATTTTTTACACAGTCAAAATTCTATTTTGGGACCGCACTCTTTAATGTTAGCAGTATGACGCGGGAATTTTCCCCCCGAAACAGTTAACATTAAAATCACATCACGGGTCTGGTGTGATATGAGTTCCCGAAATCCCTTTGATACATAGCCATTCATATAGAATGGGACCCAAACAATTTAGCCAACAAAGTTGATGCGAAAAATCTTGATTTAAAAATTTTTTGATTGTTTATACTGGACATCTGTAGTTTCTAGCTATGGCAGGTTTCTGGCAGCAGAGAAAACACTATTCATCGTGTAAATTTTTATTAACCCCAACTGACCAGTTTTGTTTCAATTTAACGAAACATCCTTTCTTTTCCCCCTTTAATTCATTTAGTAATTTTGTACTCTTTTGTATCTTTATTCATGCAAATTTCTACTCTTTAAATTTAAATTCTTTATATATTTCCCTTTTTTTTTTTTTTTTTTTTTTTTTACACCTAATGTTTTTCCGAAATGTCCTTCAGATTTGCTTTATTTCAACTTACCTCAGTCTTAGTATTTTATCGGTGTCTGTGATACTATGTTTTGAATAGACCTAACCTTCTGTTGTGTCGTTGTAATTTGGGAAAAAAGTTTTGTTTTTACTAAGTTAAGTAATTGTTGTTCTCTAATTTTTATTATCTTTAATAAACGGCTAAAATAAGAAAAAAAAAATAGAAATTGGGAAAAGTTCCCTAGCTGATCGATTCGACGTAATACAATTTTTTTGATTCGGGTTGCCAGGGTTTTTTCTGCTCGGGGAAGTGGTGTTTTTCGGAGAAGCCACTCTGGTCAGGCCAAAGTCTTGGTTCTATTTGAATCCCTTCAGTGTCCAGCCCAAGAGTGGGGGGTAATCTGTAGCGTGGAGGTTCTCTGCTGACATCAGATTCGCCTTCATCTGGAGCGGATGCAACTTGTTCGGCCCGCGAATGAGCTGGGGGGCGCCGGTCCGGATGGAGGGGATTCTGTTTGGGAGTCGGGGGCCCATTAACTGATAGCTCCCAACATTGAAAAACTCATCGATCCCGGGGGGATGAAATTCTGGTACTCTTAAATGATTGTTTTTTTTAAAAGATTTAATATTTTCCCCTTTTTCCCTTCGATCCCGCGTTTTTGTTTGTGTTCAGTGGTGCATCACTGTTCCTCTCTAGTTCAGTGCTGCATCACTGTTCCTCTCTAGGGAGACCCCTGCCCTGATTGGATGGTGGAGTGGCGTGATCCTACCACTGGCCAATCAGGGACGGCGTCTCTTGAACCTAGAGCTTGAGGCGTGGGTTCGGGGAGAGAAAGAGTTTCTTTTTTTACTTCGAGTTTTGTCTTCCGTGCAACAGGTGTGTAGCATAAAAAGGAGTTCCTCCTTTTTCTTTTATTTTTTTTGATAATGTGAATTAACTTAAGGGCCGGTCCCATTATGGGATTCGGTTTAATTGCTCTTTAAATTCGGTCGGTCAGTTGGGGAAAATTCTAATTTCAAAGCCAAAGATAAATTCTGTGTAGTGATTTCCTCCTCTACCTCCTTCATTTCTTTCTTTTTTCGGTAAGGGACGTGATGTGATAAAAAATCAACTAGCGTCACCCTTCAATACACAAAAGAAGGGAGAAAAGGGGTAGAAGAACGTTGAACCTAATCTTCAAATTTGATCATGAGGTCAACTTCTTTCGAACAAATAAAGCGTCATTTTTGTACTTGTGCTGTAGAAATTTTTCCCAAGAGACTCTAGTGGATCCATGAATTTGTCCTTCTCTCTCGGTGATAGGTGAAAATGTCCAATCATAACTGTCCAATACAAAAATGTCCAATGTACATTAATATCTAATTGAAATATTTCCAATCGCCAAACGAACATAATAAACCTGTTTTTTTTTTTTTTTTAGAAAATGTCCAATTATAAACCTTGAAAGCAAACTATGACAAAAATGTCCAAATACACCCATGATATCTAACGTAAATTAGGTCCAGGGCCCAATAAATTTTCGGGACAGACAGACGGTCCTTGTTCTTCAACGGTAGATGGGTTCCTAACAGAGCAGAGGCAAGGATTCGCTACTTGAGGTCGAGAACAAGTGCCGTTTGTACCATAAATTTATTGGGCCCTGGTTTTTTTCTGCTTTTGTCTCGTCTTCTTTGTTAATGAACAGAAATTTCAAATTGAGAATAGGTACCTGTACCTACTTGTTCTAAGTATACAATCCACACCTAATTTTCTGGTTCACATTCGCCTCCTACTTGGGGCGCTTTCAAATGATTCGCGATATAGCTCTTAGATACGTTGACGTTGGGATATCGTCGTTTTGGCGGTATTCTTCGTTATTACTCACAATGTCCTCTACTCTCTATTCATTTTGCAAGCTTGCCCTTCATTTGTTGTTTTAAATTTCTGTGTCTTGCTTCGCCAGCTGGAGGCAAAAAATTTCATTATCACGTTGCGCTGCCCGTATATGTGTAATTCAAAAATTTCCAAAAACTAAGATGATGAGTGACGAGTCTTTGAAATTTGGAATGAAAGCTTTCTACCACATTGCTCGTACGATTGATGCCAGCTAGAGTGAGATCATAGACACTCCAAAGTGTAGGAGCAAATCTTGGAGGAATCGCAGGAGCAAATCTCCATGTACCTCTACGCCGGACAAACATAGGACTTTTTTTGACATTTGGACATTTACGTACGTTGGACTTTTTGTACGCTTGGACATTTTTGTATTGGACAATTATGATTGGACATTTTCACCTATCACCTCTCTCTCACCGCCCATTTGAACGCATTCGTCAGGTAAAGGCAGATTTGTTTTGATATGAGTTGTGCCCCTTTTGTCTCTATCCTCCTCTAACTCATGAGTTTAAGTAGGAGAAGGGAGAAGGAAAAATTTCTAGATCCGCCAGTGATCTTACCAGGATAAGGGCAAAAGTTGTAGAGGATGAGATTTATACTTACCTCTGACGGCAAAAAGATTAGAAGATAAGAGATGATTATCTTTAGTCTTGAGCCCTAATATTGAAGATGATTAAAAATCATTCAATAGTTAGTGGATCAAAACTAATGTGTCGCAGTGTAACAACAACAGGTAATCCTTGGTGTGCGAAGGCTGATAATAGTTGTTCTTGAACTACCACCAAACGTTAGACAGGATAAATGCCAGATGCGAATGTGGCTCTTGACATTCAGCGCATGCCGAGAATCTAGATAGTAGACTCGCACTCGCAGAGACATTATTCGACGAGTGACGAACGTTCGCCACTTAGCTCGGGACTTGGCAAACTCCGAGTAGTGTGGAGCCGTCTTTAGCTGGTCAGCAAACACTGATGATAACTGTCGGAGCTGTGAGCAACAGTAGAGCTCATTTCATGACAGATGGTTAGTGTCAGCTCAATTTGCTTACTTTGCAGTGGAAAAGTCTAAGTTTCTGAGCACTGCCATGAATGAGATGCTAAGTGCAAACGCACCTGTGGTGTAGATTATAACCAAGGCGTAATCTGTCATCTTTCAAGAAACCTGCTCTCCTGTTGCATAATCACATGGACCGTAACAGTAGGGCCCAGTCACAGTTAAATACTCAAAATGATGTCCAGACTGAGCATAATAAAATCTTACAATTAACGCTATGAGGTATCAGATAAGTAATGAATCAATCGAGCGGACGATCAATGATGCACAGCAGTCTCTACCCATCATGTTTACTTAGCTTACTGCAGCTCTGAACAAAAGTAGATCGTAAATGCTGAAGTGTAATTGACTATCATGTCAAAATGCATACTTTAAAACCTCAAATGACATCTGTAGTGGGAGTTAACACCAAAACTGAGAGGTTGCTTACTAAACTTGCAGCCAGAATCACTTATCAAAGTCATGTAAAATTCTAATCGGAGAAGAGGTCACATACAGAGACCGAACTTAGAGTGAACGAGAGCTCGCCAGGAAAAAAAATTATGGCAAATAGGAGTCACATTCTGACAGCAAACTTACAAATTTACGCATTTAAAATTAAATCGGCTGCAAGAAAACGTACTTCCGACACACGTAATTTTAAACGGAACGAGTATAGGCTGTCCCAAGAATGATTGGACTTGATAACTGTAGCTTTGAATGAAAACATTAGTTCACATCCTCAGATAGAGCAACCTGATTGGTTAGGACCCGTAAGAAGCTGATGTTTTCATGAAAACCATAGAAGTGTCAAATCCAATCTTTTCTGGGACAAGCTATAGGTAATTGCTGATGGCTTCCAAATAAATTAAGACCTAATTCACATAATTATAATTATTATAATTAATTAATTATATATAATTATTATAATTATAATTTCTTCACATAATTATAACACCGGGTACAGTAAATTCTAAACGCAAGAATTAGCTAGAAGTGAAAAACCGAACAATATTGTTGACAAATTAGTAGTAGAAAGAAGGAACACATGATGAGAAAATGGCGCGGATTTGTTTACGAACAGCGATTTGAATCCAATCCAACTCAATCCAATCGCAAAGAATCGTTTATACAAGTTTTCCAATCCGGATTCCTCGGTCCGATCCCGTAGTTTAGCGGGATCGAGTCGAACATGGATCGAGTTGAATCCGCAGCGTTTATGCGACCCGATCCAGTCCGGTCCGATCCCTCGATCCTAGTTCAATCCGGATTGAAATGCTCGCATAACCAGCACTATTTTGTTCCTCATCTCCAGTCTCCAATCATCTCATCCATTTCGGTGGAACGGTGGAAGTGGAACACATACTTATTCTATGATTTCGGCATTCGGCACGGCTTATCAGTAATTCGTTGCTCTTGACTCCTTTAGTCCCTTTTTTAGCCTCCTTTTGGAACTGATTATTGTGATTGTGTGAAGTTATCAAGACCTATTTTCGGTGAGTCGTTTATTTCGGATGGGTATCTTGAATTGATAAGCTTTTTCACCGCAGACCTCCGACCGGTTAAGTACTCCAGTTGCTGTGTTAGCTTACAGAATCAGACCATGTGTTCTTTGCATGTGTAAACAAATAAAGTATTGTTTATTCTGATCCACGTTTTATGCCGTCCCCGTACTTACTAGTGACATAATCTTTTTGACCATACTTTTAATTCGAGTTTCCAAGTTTGCTATTCCCATCAATTATTGTCAGTGATTCTTCTTGATTTTCAGAATGATGCCAAAACGGAAAAATTTTTATAGGCCTCAGACGCACAAGAAAGGAAAGTTCAACATCACCCCTGGTCTCAAGGGATTCATCTGCTCTAGCAACACTTTCAAGGAGAAGGAATGTGTCCGAGAGTCCTTCAACATTCTCAATGAATTCTCATCCAAATTATTTGGTGACGACAAGGTATTTGACTGGTTCATTTATATCTGTTCCGCAAGGTCCACTCGCAACTGATCTGTAGGCGAAATTGTGAAAGCCATGCAGTGCTGTGCGCAATCTTGCATACCTGAATGTTGCTCACTCAAACTCTAGCAAAACATCAACTAAAGGGAGTGCACTGTGAACCTCTAAGTAATAGTTTGATCTTTTCCAGGGGTTGTAACGCTTCTGGTTATAGCAGGAGAACTCCAAATTTTTTCATTTGATCAGAGTGGCGCTGACTAGATTCAAATTGTATTAAAATTCACTGATGTGTAAAAGATCTTTCACAAGAGTTAGCAAGTGTCAGCTCAACTTGCCCAGTTTCCTCTGCCGCATGTGCATTGGCGTCTCTGCACATCGAAGTTAATTTGCAAGAACACAAACTTGCCCACTATGCTGTAAACATTTATATAAACAAGCCAATCTTTTAACTCCAAACTTTAGTGAAACAACCTCTGTCCTCTTGTCAACGTTCCTTGTTGAATGGAAGTACTGATAACTTCCTAACAGAGGCAAGCAGGAAGCAGCAGAGACTCCAAATAAGCCTCCAAAGTTTTCTCTGGCTCTGGTGCCAAAATAAATCGTAAGCTATGAACTCAATTCTGGTTGTGAGCCCTAGCAGGTGTGTTTTTTTGAATTCCATGTTTTTTTCTACAAAATTTTTGTTTGCGTTTTTCCAGGTATCTGAAAAGGTCCCAGAAGAAACTTTTGAAGAGGTAGAAGATGAACTTGCGAAAGAAATTGAGGAATTAAAATCGGCCAAAAACCATCCAGATCAACAAAAATTCAGTATTGTTAACACAGATGTCAAAGGGATCATATTTATAAAAACCACAGTGAGTTATTTGAAAGAGTTACCTACTCAAAACATGAAAGAATTTATCAGAAGTACTGTGGACAGTTCCCTTGATGCAAACTCCAGAGAGTACCAAAACGATGCATTTTTATGTCTGAAAGGAGTGGATGATTTCGATAGCAAGGGACTCGCGCAGTGGCGGCTCACGCACTTTGGCAACAGTGTTTTTCCTCCACTTAATTATCTGTGAAACAATCGATTCGGCAGTGAAGCAGTGCTTCACCAGCATTCGACTATTGTACATAGATTCTAATGGAGGGAAAAAATTGTTGCAAAATTGCTTGAGCCGCCACTGGACTCGCGCACAGGTGCCTCGTATTATTTGAATGGCGCGCCGTAAACCTATCTAAATTTTGCTAACCGAAAATGGTGTAGTCGAGAATACTCGGGTCCTACAGTATACCCTAACCATGACAAAACAGCTTGTCAGCTCATTTTATGTGCTTCCTGAGCACCTAAACTTTGCCAGTTACTTGAGGGCCCAAGAAAAAGTTTTACTGACCCTTTTCTATTTTATCTTTTCAGATTGATGATCCCGTAAAATTAGCCCATAGTATTTTGACAGAAATTGCTGAGACCAAACAACAACGGGCACGATTTTTACTCCGCATGATTCCTGTTGAAGTCGTTTGCAGGGTATGTTTGTTGAAATGTTGACTTTCAGTAGTGGCAGGCAGGCTGCCTTCATTCCTGCATTGATCATGGATGTGGATCTCTCTCTCTCTTGCTCTCTCTCTCTCCCTCTCTCTCTCTCTCTCTCTCTCTCTCTCTCTCTCTCTCTCTCTCTCTCTCTCTCTCTCTCTCTCTCGCACTCTATTTCTTCCTCCTTCCATTTAAACGCAAGTGTGTAAGAAAAGAGTAGAGATGGAGGCAAAAGTCATGTGGCAGATCCCTTCCTTTCTTTTCTAACGCAAGACAGGGCGGCTAAATGTTCCAAAGACGTCGGAAGTTTCTTGCTACCCGGGAATTACCTATTCCTCATAGAATTCTTGAAAAATTTTCCAACAAAAATTTGCAAAGTGATGACTTTTTTTTGGTTGTTTATTTCAACATTTTAACACCGCGTGTACGCAACATGACCAGTATTTACAAAATCTTGAGGTCATTCCCTGGAAAATCTTACCCTCTCTTGTTCTGTTTCCAGGTGCTCTTTTTTTTTTTACTTGGTCAGGTGGCTATCGCCACTTATGATTCAAAAAAAAAAAAAAAATTGCCAAAGGAGGAGTGTCAATAAGGCCGGTTTTTGGCCCCACCCCATATCGCTTTTTCAACTATTGTAGTGCATTTTAGAGGTCAAAATAAGACGAAAAACCTCTATAAACTTGTTTCCATAAACGCTTTCCAGCGGGCCGATCCTTGAAATTCACGACTTTTGAGTAGACTAGATAAGAATGGAAAACGGTGATTGGTGGAGACGAGTCACGTGGTTGCCCAGTCTAATCAAAATACGGAATGGATTAGATAAGTTATTGGGTACTCCAAGACTGCCCGATATATTATCTAATCCATTCCGTATTTTGATTAGACTGGGCAACCTCGTGACTCGTCTCCACCAATCACCGTTTTCCATTCTTATCCAGTCTACCCAAAAGTCGTGAATTTCAAGGATCGGCCCGCTGAGGAGCTAGAGCGCATCAAAGTTTTAGTTAAAAACTTATTTTTTTTTTTAATAGTTGAAATTAATTTGACGAAATTTTCTAATTGCAGTTAAGAAAAGGGACCTGGAAGTCATTAACTTCCAAAAAAATACACGTGACCTTCAATTAATTGATAAGAGGTGGAAACAAGGCCAATAATTGTGATTTTTGGACATCATATCCCTAAGACAGTTGCAAAATTATGACTTAAGAATCGAACTACAACCAATTATTGATTTTGCTATGACAAAGCAACAGAATAGGTAAAAGAAAGAGTTCAAAACTTGAGAATATGGAGTTAAAATGAATTTTATAAGGCCTTTGATAGGGGCAAATATGTAGTTGATGACCATACGGCATGCGTAGCTTTGGTCCATGACTATGACTATAGAAGTGGGACTAGGGTCTGCGACCTTATAGCAGTGGTGTAGCGTGCAATCTAGCAAAGTTGCAGTTGGTCCATTTGAAGCCATAAAAAAGATAGAGGTGGTAGGTGTTCGCATTCGACCTTTTACATGGGTTTAAATTGACACAGTACAACGTTGCCAAATTGCACGCTACACCAGTACACCACTGCCTTGTAGGTACATCTCATTGTCATTAAATGCGGGGAAAAATAAATACCTCGCGGAAGAAAACATGAGTTGACTCACAATGGCAAAAGACCATAGTAAAGGATAATGTTTACAAGTGAAATAACCTGCTGAATAACTAGACAAAACGTAAACTTTTCGATCAGATGTGTATGATAGCTGATAACAAGATCTTGAGTTGTCGTTATCTCCGTATCATCGCATATGATAATTGTCAGATCGGGCAAGTCAGATTTTCCACTGGACTCACCGCGTAAGATAACTTCAAAATAAATAAAGAGTAGCTTTCCTTCAATCTGGCAACATCGCATGATCCGTATGTATATTTCTGTACCTGCGAAAAATTATTTGAAATTGTTCTCTCAAACGTGCACTCTTTATTACCCACAAAGAATAAAACTTCAATCAAAATGCATTGTGCTGAATGGACATTTTTGACGCATAATGAAAAATGGAATTTTGAAGGAAAGAAACCGATAAATTGAAGATAACTTTAGACAGCAATTAATGTTAAGCGTTTAACGAATCCCAACCATCAAACTTATGAGGTCACAATGCAATGAAATATGTATGCGACTTCACCAACATAACATGTGTCTCTATACAATGAGCGTTAGTATTATGCGTCATTAGCGGTTTGTGCAATGTGGCAACAATGGATTTTCTCCATCAAAACCCGTGTCGAACAATCGATTCTACGGTAATGCAACCTGCCTTACCAAGCATTGATTGTATCACACATGTTTAACAGGTTCTTGAGATGCAATATTACCATTTTTGCTCGTAGATTCATAGATTTCGTGCAAGTCTTGCATTTTCACGAAATCAGAAAAGTTAATATTTAAGTACGAGCCGGACATAGTTCGGTGACTATTTTTCAGTATGTTACTCGTTTTTAGTAGCCTAATAACATATTAAAAGGAGATCACCGAACTATGTCCGGCTCACATCTAAATATTCAATCATTTAACGAAAAATAGGGCTTTTTCCACGAAAAACACAAAACTGACCCACTTTGAGGTGGCAAAATAAGCCTTAAACGTTAAAATATCCCGGAAACACCGCTCAAACCTAAAAATATAAGTCTTTGTGAGTAAGTAGAGCCACTGTACTCGAATTTTTAGACCAATTTAAATTTTGACCACTTTTGGGGCCAAAAACCGGCCTTATTGACACTCCTCCTTTTCTTATAGAGTCCCAAAAATGTGCTCTTTTTCCGAGAAATTTCCTCATTTTAACGGGATGGATCGCTAGCGATGCAGTTGTCAGAGGGATTCCTGTTTAATTTGTGATTCTCTCTGTTTAGAAACTCTGAGAGGAAAGCGTGAAATTAGATAGGAATCTCCTATGGTACCTGCGTAGCTCCATTACTACGCCTGAAACTTTAAAGCCATTTTGTGAGTCCATCAGTAAATTTTGTAATTTTTTACTCTTCTCATCATAATTTTTGCTGGATTTTACTCAAGAATTTTCCAAATATTCTATCACTTATAGCAAAAGTTAGCAGGAACCCTATTAGTTGAAACGTTTCTAGCTTTTTCCGATTGAACACCCACCAACAATTTCTCACACACAATTTTCAAGTCTACTCTGTTTGTTTTCTTCTCACAGGCGACCATAGATGAAATTAAAGCTGCAGCTGTGCCGTTGTTCAAGAAATATTTTAAATGTGACAATACAACCTTTTCAATTGTATTCAAGTGAGTAGTGTTGAAAATTCTCTCATAAAGTTATAAATAGTGCGTAGTGAGGTGAATATTTTGAGTTTTCCCATCCTTTGTTTCTCCTCTGTTGCCACCATTCAGTGTAGATGCCTTTAATTTTCTTTTCCGTGTATGACGTCTGCAAGAAATTCATGCATTTCATGCTGCTACTGCAAGAAGTGAAGGCGTTTTCATTTCTCTACTATAAATGAAATTCTTTCTTATTTGTTTATGTATTCATCGTATCTCTCCCTTATTTTCACATCCTTGTTTGAAAATAGATTGGTTGTCTTTCCTCCCTCTTCCATTATCCAATCCAGTCGTTCGCTGATTATCAGCAGGAGGAACCACCTTGTTTGGGTGACTAGACTTTACTACTACTACTACTTATTTATTTTTCTCTTCTTTTTTTTATTCATTAATTTATTCATTCATTTCTTCTTAAATGCTCTGGTGAAAAAAGTAAAAAAAAAAAATTTAGAGAAGCAAAATACCCCAATAGCCAATAAAGAGGTAAAAAAAAAGGAAGTAAAAAATATTACAATGTAGAAAGGAAGGAAATTTTGAGGAAAGTGAGGGTATGTTTTTTTTTTTTTTGTACCATATGTGAAAAAAAAAATTGCTTTTTGCTTGATAAAATTATGCTTTCACTCAAGCGATCTCGCTTTGTAAAAAAAAAAAATAAAATAAAATCACATGGCTGTGATGAAATTTTTCAGCAATAAACGGAAGAGATTTTGATGGAAAAATCCATTTTTAACTAACTTATTGTTGGATTCTCTATTTGAATGGAAAAATTTTGTTTGTCCTTTGGTTTGTTGTCGAGGCACCCATCACCTCAATTCCTCTTGACTTACCTGACCCTGACCCTTGCTGTTTGATTTTCTGTTTCAGTCGACGTCAAAACGATAGTGTTGATCGAATGGAAATCGTCAGAGAACTAGCCCTTCTGGTATCCGACTGCAATCCGTTGCATCAAGCCAATCTGAAGGAACCTAACTTAGCAGTAATAGTGGAAGTAATGAGAGGAATCTGCTGTCTGTCAGTTGTCCCAGATTACTATAAACTACGGAAATACAATCTGTTAGAGCTTACCAATCCTACGGAACCTGGGAAAGGTGACGTTGGGAAAACTGAAGACACACCAGAAGTTGCTGATGCTGACGATAAATCCAAGGGTGACGAAAATTCTGTTGCAGATACTTCCAATAACTCCTCAATGAAATTGGAGGAAAAAGAAGAGCCCATTGATACTAAAGCAGAGACTGTGACTGTCACTGAGACTACAGAAAGTTGATTTTTATAAGTTTTGTCTATTATTTACAAATTTAATTTATATTATTTTTTTACTTTTGTTGGTTTGCGGAAAAAAAGCCCATAATATAATTTTTGTGTTCCGAACCGATCAGGAATCTCAAGTGTCAGGAATCTTGTGTTCATGTGGGTGGAGAGCGAGAGAAATACAGTTTCCTGCGCCTAACTCCAATGGCTGCTCGTGCAATTTGGCAACAATGGTTTTCCTTTATTCGAATCTACGTACAGTAATTGGATGCTGGTGAAGCGCTGCTTCACTGTCAAATCAATTTTTTGACATAAAATCAAATGGAGAAAAACCATTGTTGCAAATTTGCACGAGCTGCCACTGCCTACCTCCCGATTCTGTTAAATTTTCTTGATTATGTGGTAAGAAGGCCGTTTAGCAGTGGCGTAGCGTGCAATTTGGCAGCGTTGTATTTTTCCATTTAAAATCATGTAAAAGGTCGAATGCGACGGTGTTCACTGAACACCCAATACTTTGATCTTTTTCATGAGTTTAAATAGACCAACTGTAATGTTGCCATATTGTACGCTACGCTACTGATGTTCAGTATCACTTTTCAGAGTGGCAAAGGATTCTCTTCAAGGGATACTCCCTTTCAATCCTCTATTCCAATTCTCATTCTTTTTCTTATTTTTTTCATTTTCTTTTTTATGACTTTTGGTCCAAGCGCTATACGACAGAGTATTTGCCAAAAAAGACAAAATTGGGAACAAGCTAAGGTTTGCTGGAAATTGTTCCTTGAGTCGAGTGCTAGTTATCAGATCAACCGAAAGAAAGTCCCCCAAAATCTCTCTCCCATGCGGCCTTGCTATCAATGTTTAACTCAAAAATGATGGCAGATAGGGTAAAATTGGTACGTGATTTAGGTTTCTGCCATCAAGTTTCTTCGCACTTACCACTTCTAAACCCTCAAAAATATAAATTTTTTTTTCAGCAATTTTGGAAGCAAAGAGCCGATGAGTTTCACGGCAAGCAACAATTTAATTTCCTAACGAAAGCCTGGAGGGGGGTATTCATATGAAACTTGGTGATTTGGGGTTTTTGAAAGTCGCTGATTTCCTTTTTTAAATCCTTTTCTTTTAAATTAATGCAAAACCTGGTTTTTGAGGTTTTGCATTGTAAATAGATCAGAAACCTACTTTTACCAAAAAAACTGAAAAATCAGGTTAGAATCATGCTGAGTAAAAACGAGTAAATTTCGATTCAAATAAAGAAATCAGTGACCTTAAAAACCCTCTGTACCCGTACCAAATTTTGTAGAAAAAAAGAGTGGTTTAGGAACTTTTGTCGGGAAATAAATTATTTTCAGTTCCATGATATTACCGAGTGACTCCTCCTTGGCGCTTTGAAAGTTGCCCAAAAAGAAAATCGGATTTATGATGGCTTAGGAGTGGTCAATGCAATAACACCCGAAAGACCATTCTTGTAGAAAATGGTCTCAGAAACCAAAATCATGCATTAAATTAACGCTATCTGCGACCTTTTGTGAGTTAAGGCCAAAAAGTAGATTGCAGGGCCCTTTCGTCCCCCCCTTCAAAATAGCTGCACTGGGGTCAGATATAAGGGGACTTTTTTTTGGTTGATAATTATCACTCAAGGAACATTTTTCAGCAAAAATTAGCTTGTTCCAAATTTTGTCCCACTTTGACCATACATAGGTATATTTAATACATGGACTGCACTGTTGAATAATTTTTTCTTTTTAATGTTTAAAATTGATAGTAAATCTTCATTTTTTTTGTTGTTTCATGGTCAAATTAAAATCTCAGAAGTTATATGTTTTGTACTATCGAAACCTACAAAAATTTCTTGATCATTATTTCATGTTTAGGAATTTTGTATGTAACCTTGGTATTTTTTTTTTTTAATTGCAATTTCGATAAAGTTGTTTTGTTTACGTTCCTAGTTGTTGTTTAAGAGTTGTTTTATTGTTTTCTCTCTTGGTTAGCCAAGCTCATTGTTGATACCGTACCAACTGAACTTTCTTCTGTTCCTGGGTAATGTAAATTTGGAGCCCTATAATAGTATATAGTATACAGAAGGTTTCTGGCCCATAGTGCATTCCACAGATTGTGTGTAACACATTCATCTCCTTGGCTCTCTAAAATTGCAGTGAAGAAACATGACTGAAATTCTTAACCAATTTTGATATTTTTTTTCATTTAAAAAAGAAACAAAAAAAAAACCTAAAATTGATGACGGAGGTTCCTACATTCTGTGTTTTAGTGTAAATTCTTGGTATTTTTTACCCAGTGACCACCAAATTTAGAACAGAGACTTGTAGCGCTATCAATCACGTTTAAAAGAACAATGGGTACAGTGCAATGCGCCCAAGGCATCAGGGAAAATTAAAGAAAAGCAAAACGAGTTTAAAAAGATAAAAACTGTGCCAATTTTTTGTATACATTGTGGATAAAACAAATTGAAAAATTACAAAAGTGGCAACGGAATGACAAAATGGTGAAAATACAAAAAATAGGAACAATTCAACAATAACACAGTCAATCAATAACAATTTGTAGGGAAAATCCTCTGGAAAAGTAAAAACAAGTTTGGGTGTGGGACTATGGGTTACTTCTGTGGTTTTCCAAAAACCTGTGAGATTATTGTCGGTGGACCTTTAAATCTAAAAGGAAAATCAATGGATACTCACAATTTCATAAAAATTTAAAACGACTGTTTGCCAGGCAAATTATTTTTTGCAAGATAGCTGAGTGTCCATCAAGTAGAGCTCGTTTCAGAAGTGTAGGTGCACCTAGACCATAATCTTTGGCAAATTTTCAATTTTCATTCCTTCAAATCAACACAAAACTCGCCTCCGACCTTAAAATTTTGATTTGCATAGTTTTCCTTCATGGAAAGCCAACGCTCAAATTCAGTTTCCATATTGTAACATATGAAATGAGGGTGAAAAATTCTAAAGATTATTGGTCTAGGTGCGCCGACGCACTTCTGAAACGACCTTTAATATGCCAATTGATGATGATTAGAGTACTCAAAGTCCTCGGATTCCATTACATGACGTAACTGTTTTTGATTAATTTCTTTAATTTTTTAGAAGATTTATACCCTTAGTTAGGGTTGGTACAAGTCAAAATATTAAGAAATTTATGACAAACAAAACATAGAAAAACCAATCAAAACAAGATATAAAGATTGAATTTTAAAATTTGACAGCTCTTCAATGTGGTAGAGGGTACCCTCTAATACAAATACCTCAAGTTTGGACAGAAACAAATTCATGTCTCCATCTTCAAAAATGGTTCTTAGTCCCTTTGGTAGGGCGTTGAAGATTTGCATGGCAGCAACTCTGATTTTATTTTTAGATATGTTAGGATGACTGAAAGTCATGATTTACAAATTTATGTCTTCAAGCTTCAAATTTTTAAAGTCAAAGACTTGCGCAAGAGTTATGCCAGCAGCTGGAACGGAAAACTGATCGATCTATCTATCTATCTATCTATCTAATTTTTTGAAGTACAAAAAAGTAACTACTGATGAAAATTCATGAAAACTTATTCATCAGTTCTCTTTTAAAAGAATAAAATACTACAAGAAATTTCAAAATATTGCATCGTCGATTGAAAAATGGATTTCCTGGATATGAAAAGCTTTATTTGTGCCTCAGAAAGTGTTGATGGTTCCTGGCATAAACCATGTAATTAGATATTATACATATCATACTGTAAAATTGATAATTGAACTAAATTTTAATAATATTTTGCTAAATTTGGCTCAGAATCTTAATGTTTGTTCACAAAATGACGACCAAAAATTCCAAGATTCTATCCACTGAGCGAATCGCTAGAGTTGGCATATTTGAAACTAGATGGTTCGAGTAAAGAACGTCCCATTTCTGAGAAATTAATTTGATTCAATGTTTCCGAGGCTTCATTCATTTTTGCTGACTTCATCTCACAAATGAGCTGGGTTTCATTCGAACTAGAGTCTCTGAAAGTGTCTCGCCATACAAGGTTCGGGGTTTCACTTCTGATTAGCTACTAAAGAGTGAAAAAGAAAAAGGGGTCTATGGATACCCAACATACCAATAGAGAGAATTTATGAGTCATGATTTTGAACCACCAAGGAGGCAGCAATGATAGAAATCTCTTGAAGACATTTTTACACAGGCTCTGATTGTTTACCTCATTTTTTTTAACCTTTAAAATTTAAAAAAAAAAATTGTGACGAATCCATTTGGAATTGGTTTTAAACGAAAATGCAACTGTCTTAGAGTGGCTCTATCCGGACACAGAAATTGACAAGACTGTTTCTTTTGGAAGGATTTGCACGTTAAATAAACTGACGCATGTCAGAAACAAGCAAAATTTTCTCACCTGGATAGTTGTATTGGAATTGTGAGTCAAGATAGTTACTCTCAAACACTTATACTTTCATTTAAAACCAATTTCCACTGAATTAATTACAATTTTTGATTTAAGATTAAGGAAAAAAGAGGGAAACAAACCAGAATCAGATAGTCCATGCTGTCACACTTTGGGATATGACTTAAAACATGTATCAGCCTCTCTATAGGTACCAGCTTGTTGATGGATACCAGGAAGCGGTGGCGCGGGTGTTTAAAATATTGATCTTGTAAACACACAGTCATCTCGTTTGGTCCAAGTTGGAGTCCCGTTACAGGGACTCAACAACACTTGCGGGAGAAAATGAAGAAAAAAGCGGTGCATGGGCCAAGGAGGCTCATTGCTGCAATCGAGTGTCCTCGGCCTATGTACCCCTCCCTTTGTTCAACTTCTCTTACATGGTTTAACTATTTCATTTACAGGGAATCTAATTCAAACATGTTTGCAAATGAGATTCAAAAAATCGAAAAAGTGTAATTGGCAGAATTTGTAGGCACTAACTTATCACAGAGGAAAGAGTGTTTGTACTAAAATGAGAACTCATGGAATGATTTCTTTACTGCATTCAAACCAAAAGAGGTTGTTTCATCGCCCATAAGGAATGGGCTGAGAATGGATTTCCTTCATTTTTTCAGGGCTGATAGAGCTATTCTTGGGGAGTCTAAAGCTGGCCTATTTTTTGTTTTTGCCCTCTTAGAACCGGAGGGGCGGGGGGTCAAAGGTAAAACGGTTTTTCCGCCATAACTTTTGAACGGTTGAAGATATTAAAAAGAACTTTTTTTTTTATCGAAAGATCTTTTAAAGGCCTATCTTTTGATGTGTATGATATTTCAAAAATATTGAATTTCAGTTGAGTTATTGCATTTTCAAAATTTTCAAAATTCCAAAAAATTAGTTTTTTGGATTTTTTTCTAATGGGGATCGCACTGAGGAAAACAAAGAACCGTCTCAAAGAAAGCCCTTTTTTTACCGGTTAAAATGAGCTAAAGTTGGTTTTCGGGAAATGTTTTGTCTTTGAGTTATGAATTTTTAAAGTGTCAAAAATCGCTATTTTTGGGTTCCCAGCGGCAGCGACGAGGCCGAAAAAAATCATTTCTCCGTATGTAGTGGACGAAATTCAATGAAAATTGGTATCAGGGGGTTTTTGAGGTCGCAGATTTCAATTCTGCCGTCAGATTTGAAGAATTGTAAAATCCAAGATGGCTGCCGACCTCTATATACTCGGCAGCCATTTTGGATTTTACAATTCTTCAAATCTGACGGCAGAATTGAAATCTGCGACCTCAAAAACCCCCTGATACCAATTTTCATTGAATTTCGTCCACTACATACGGAGAAATGATTTTTTTCGGCCTCGTCGCTGCCGCTGGGAACCCAAAAATAGCGATTTTTGACACTTTAAAAATTCATAACTCAAAGACAAAACATTTCCCGAAAACCAACTTTAGCTCATTTTAACCGGTAAAAAAAGGGCTTTCTTTGAGACGGTTCTTTGTTTTCCTCAGTGCGATCCCCATTAGAAAAAAATCCAAAAAACTAATTTTTTGGAATTTTGAAAATTTTGAAAATGCAATAACTCAACTGAAATTCAATATTTTTGAAATATCATACACATCAAAAGATAGGCCTTTAAAAGATCTTTCGATAAAAAAAAAAGTTCTTTTTAATTAATATCTTCAACCGTTCAAAAGTTATGGCCAAAAACCGTTTTACCTTTGACCCCCCGCCCCTCCGGTTCTAAGAGGGCAAAAATAAAAAATAGGCCAGCTTTAGACTCCCCAAGAATAGCTCTATCAGCCCTGAAAAAATGAAGGAAATCCATTCTCAGCCCATTCCTTATGGGCGATGAAACAACCTCTTTGTCAGCACTTTAGTTGACTGTGAGTTACATTAGGACAGGGTTACTAACTCCATTTCTCATGATACTTCTCTCATCTCTACTTTTCTCATATGCTTAGAATGGTTATTATGATGATACCTTACAACAAAAATCTCTTGGCACCAGAGTTACCTACTGTTATTCAACTTTCAATAGTCCTATGAGAGCTGCTTTACCAGTATCTTGATTCTGGTGCAAACATTTTAACTTTAAAAGGAACAGACAATCATTTTAACTTAAACTAAACAGCTTAATTAGAGTATGACACAATTGCATTGGGAAGCTTTTTGGTTTGAGAAATTCAACATAAAGGATTATGAATATTCAAAAGACAAATTGGAAAATCACAACTCATTCCGTTATGCATTTCAAAATCCAAGCTTTGAAGTTCAGTTTCATAATGCTCAGATCATTTCCAAGGAGGCTTGGTTTTTGAATTTTGATTACTTTTACACTCAGCATAGTTGCTTCCATCGTAGTTAGGGTTCATATTATTCTGGAACAGAAAAAAATAACTGAGAGAAATAGAATATGGTAGGAAGGCAATTACGGCTGCAGAGCTAAAAAGTACAAACCAAAGATCATTTGGAGCTGACGGAGAAAAAATTGAAAAAATTTCATTGTTCTGTGGGGTTTTGAAACCAATTTCAAAATTATTGAAAATTTATGTTCAAGACCAAAGCCTTGTGTGCTAGATGAAAGGAACTTAGTGTTTTATGTAATTTTTTTTTTTTACCCTGAAATTGTGAATTAAAACAAGTTCAAAGTTGCACAAATTTTGAGCCATTAGAAAAGGTTTGCATTTGGCGGGAAACTGGCAATTGCAAGATAATATAGGTCTTCCGGTGACCAGTATCCAGAAGTACAAAGTCCATTTGCATTCCATTGTGACCACTGAAAAGTCTAGGGATTTAAGGAAATCATTCTACATATTTACAGTCCGTGAAATTAGTCTACCTCCTGGTAATGTGGATTAATTAATCTATGACCTATACTATTGCGCAATTGGCAGTTTCGCACCATTACTAGCATTTTTAAATTATTTTCACAGTGACCCTCAACTCACTGTTACTTTTTCTCTATTAAAGCAGTTGTTTCAGCTGTTTTTATCAGTTTTCTTGCGGCATTTTACAATAGAATCAATTACTTCTGACCTTTATAGCAAAAATGCGCAACAGACCCATTGCCTCACTCTCCCTCACTTTTTCAGAAAAAAAGTGGAATCCCTTAACTTTTCCTGACTTTGGGGGGGGGGGGGATTTCCTGACGATTCCCTGTTTTACAGTCTTGTATGTAGATACCCTGACATTATACATAGGATCTTTTGACACGGTGGGTTAGCTTAGTCCTGCTGAATATAAGATAGTAGAAATTTACCATATGATCCATGAGCAATACTTCTCCATGGACAGCAGGGCCTGCAAGGTCTTCGCTCAAAAAGGATGAGCTAAGCCAAGAAATGTTTGGATCATCTTTGTTGGAGGGAATTTTTTCTAGTAGCTGCAAAATTAATGAAAAACACAGAAATAATTACGAAGTAAGAAATAAACAAGTAAAGGAGTGGGGCAGAACTTATTTTTGGATAAGTGAGCAAAAGAGGGGGGAAGAAGAGGTGATGAGCGATCAAAGGCAAAATGAGGAGTTAGGCAGAAAAACAGCCTGAGTTGACCGAGGCTGTTTTTCTGAAGGACGATTATACTGAAAATATTTTATTAATTTTATTTTATTTTTATTTACTGCACTATTTACGTTGTCCTTTATCAGGCTCAGTACAAAGTCAGATTCAATAATATAATATATTATACAATGAGAGTCACAAATAACAATAACATAATGGTCAAAAGACAAGAAGGGACAATGTTTTGGGACAAAGCAACTCATTAAAATGCTTTAAACAGGTTATGAAAATAAAAACTGAAGATTATAACCTAGAACAGACCAAACAGCTGCTTGAAATGTTGCAATACCGTCTTCTTCCATACCTCCAACCGCTCCATTGAGGTTATGGTCATTTGGGTTCTACGTTTATGCAGCCGCTTATGGAAGACGGTGGATTTTATGCAGTTTTTTGGATTTTTCGGGCATTTTTAGGCATTTTTCGGCCTTTTCGTCGATTTTTTCAGTTCGAGGGGTCTTCAGCTGATGTTCCTGATAAATTATGCGAAAAAAAAATTTTCAACACCGAAATTACCATAAGCTTTAACAGAAGTCCCAAGCATCGATGTTTGCAGTTGAGTGGGACTTCTATTAAAGCTTATGGTAATTTCGGTGTTGAAATTTTTTTTTCGCAAAATTTATCAGGAACATCAGCCGAAGACCCCCCAACTGAATAAATCGACAAAAAGGCCGAAAAATGCCTAGAAATGCCCGAAAAATCCAAAAAACTGCATAAAATCCACCGTCTCCCATAAGCGGCTGTATAAACGTAGAACCCGAGTGACCATAACCTCAATGGAGCGGTTGGAGGTATGGAAGAAGACGGTATTGAATGTTGCCTATAAAAGCAGCCAGCAAAAGGCAATAACATACCGTTTGAAAATATTTTTGAAGTTGGTCCGGCATTGAATTACTTTCAACCTTGAGTGCATAGGTATCATCAAAACCACGAAAGGCATTAGCGGGTTCACCCTTTTCATTTGTTGGTTCTTGTTTCATTGAAGCATTGGCCTGAAAAAATGGAAAAGGCAAAAATGGAATGTTTTGAGCGGAGACGAAAGGAAATTAAGGTGATTCCAAGCAAAACTTTCCCTGATTTCAATACAATGGATAGCACCACTACTTAGTCACTTTTGAGAAAAGTAGTGTTTTCGGCATTTTAAATTAAAAACAAAGAAAAAACACAAAATCGATAAACGTCGGCACCTGTGTAATTCTTTATAGTTTTTTTGAGCTTAGAGCAAGATTTGGTCAAGATTAAAAATCGCAATTTAGGAAATTCATTTTGCCATCTGCTTCTTTCGCTCTCATTGAGGCTTATGGGAATTTCCGTAATTCCTAAATCTCCGCTTTATTTTTGAGTATTTCAGCTTGAAACTTTCAGGGTATCCTCCTGTTATATGTTTGCAAGTGTCGACGTTCCTCAAATTTGTACTTTTTGCGTATGTTCATAAATTTTAGCCAAAAACTCTTGACTTTTTAAGCAGTGCAGGGGTGTCCACAGTTCAAAATAAACGGCTATAAACGGCTCTGGAATCACCTTAACTAGATACTTGAAACCCAAAAACGATGATGAAAAAACCTTACAAAAAAGTTCCATTAAATTTCTCTGAACAGATGAAAGGTTGATTTGTAACCATACAAAAAGGGTATTCTTGGATTTATTTATTCAATTATTTTTAACGGTAGGTATAAAACATATCAGCCACATTACGCAGCTATGGTACTTAAATAAAAAATAGTTTTACACACTATAACACAGTAACTTAAAAGAGTTCGTGTATACTATGAAAAAGCTTTTTTTAACAGAAATTCATTAGGCTGACAAAAGAAAGAGCTCCTGGATCTGACTCAAGAATCAAATATTCAATCGCAAGTAGCGAAAGTTAGCAATCCAGCCTCATTGGCATGAATATTGGCTGTATCAGTACCTTAAATGTCATGAAATCCAAAAATTTATTTGAAATTTTTTTTGATTTCCATAAAAAAAAAAAACAAAAAAAGGCCAGGGGTCGTTTCAGACACCCCCCCTCCCCCCCCCCCCCCCCCTGAGCTCACTAGGGTTAATAGCCTGTTCTTGTGATTTAATAAATGAATGAATAAAAAATAATCGCGCAAGCCCACATGCCACTGACATATTCGTTGAACAGAAAAAATCATTACGTACTCTCTACAATCTCCCGTTCAATCATTCATGCAGGGATGTCTTTAAAAAAAATAAACTGCTCACACTTCCATCACTTTATGTCCTAGACCTGTTCAAATACTCGCTGAACAATAAAATTATTTACCCATCAATGATTCAGCCATCTCACCAGCACATTTACATTAAGCCACCACTTGTTAGACTTAAAATCCTTGAGGCTAACATCAGTATTGCTGTAATAAATATCTTTAATGTTCTCCCTCTTTCTCTCCGAGAACTTTTCCGAAAAATTGAGGCTAATATGTTTCTAAGAGGTCTTCATAACTATGTATTTATTAAATAAGGCAATTTATTCTATAGCTGAAATAGTATAATGTTGAAATATGTGCAAATACCATTGTTATTTTATTCTTCTTTTTTCTTTTGTTATTATTGACTTGTATTATAGTCCTTAATAGGGGCTCATGTACTAGAAATAAATAAATAATCTGTTCCAGCCAATCCGACGGTGCTTACCTGGGATGTAATAATACTGAGTGCTTGTCTCCACTGCGTCTCCATGACTGTGTGGAGCTCTCGTGCCATTTCTGCTCGTCTAGACTTTTCCATTTCCAAGGATCGTTTTAGATCCGCTATTAGAATTTCTGATTTTTTGGTCTGATCTCGTGTTTCTTCATGGGCTTTCTCAAGTTCAAGTTTGTGTCTGGAAAATTAAGGATTTTTTCCAGTTAATCTGAGCGGTCATCAAAATCATAATAAAAAATCTATGTAATAAAGATCAAATTAATAAAAAATTTAATGAGGATGATGAAAAATGATTTTCTAAGGATTCACTTTATAGATTTATGATTATAGCTGGCAACATTCGATGAGGTAGGGAAACTGGATAGGCGTTACTCTAGAAAATGTTGAAGTTTCAAATTTGAGATTTTTTTTTAATCTCTTTGATTGTTAGGAAAGGTCCCAAAGTAAATTTAATCTACTTCAACAGACACTTCTAGTCTTTAATTAGAAGCAGCCAAAAGTAAAATACCAGCCCCCCTTTTTTTTAGAAAAAAATTCTGAAATTCTTTTGTCTGGAAGTACCAAGTTACCCGTGAGGTAACTGGGTACATTCAGGGTGTCTAGCAAAGTTCAATTTGGAAATTCCCTGATATTCCCTGACTTTTAGTGACTTATAATATTCAAATTTCCTGTCATTTTTTCAATTTTTTTGCACAGTTCAAGACTATTTCCTGGATTTTTAAGAAAAAGGAGAAACGCAAACCAGTCAAAACTTGCACTAAGAAATTAGATTAGGTAGAGCTGGTGGGGCATACAAGACATTGGTAAACAGCGGAGGATATCAGAAGAACAAGACTGCAAACTCCCAGACGCCGAAAATACACAACTTGTGAGAGAAAATTGTAATTTCAAGGTTTTTAAACCAAGGGCCCTGACAATTCCCTGATTTTCCCTCACAGTAGACACCCTGGACGAGCAACGATTTCTTTTTGAGTAACCATAATGTTGATTACCAATGGCCAGAAACAGTTATGTACTCTTAATCATTCTGAAAAATCCAACTTGAGCAACTTTGAGAGCAAAGGCTCAATAAATCCAACTTGAGCAACTTTGAGAGCAAAGGCTCAATCAAAGTTATCCCTTCACTGCATGGGATTTTTTTTTTCAACCAAAACTGGATTTTTCGATTCACTAGGTGGTCACAAATATGGGGAAAATAGCAAAAAAAATAATTAGACAGTTTGTCGGTGAAAATTCTCATTTTTCCATTTTTGTCTCGTTTTTTGCATGTGCTATAACACCATAAGAAAAGGCGGGAAAAGAAAAAAACTTTTACTTTTCAAAATGTTCAAAAAAATGAGAATTTTTCACTTTAATTGGATTTTTCAAAGAGCAAATGCCAGAAGCTTAGTAAAAATAATGAAATTGAGGTTGAATTGGATACGGGGGCAAATTTTCCCCCAACCATGATTTTTTTTTTTTTAATGCATTATAATGAGTGCTGGTGGTCTTTAGAAAAATGTTTGAGCCCCTTTTCATGTTTTCTTATAGTGTGACACTGGTGATACAATTTGAAAGAAGTCAAAATATACATTACAATGTCTGATATAGGGATTTTTACATCATGTGACACCAGTGTCACACTATGCAGTGAAGGGCTAAAACACTTACTTCTCATTCAGTAGTTGCATTTGACGAGCTGCTAACTCAGCAAGGGCCCTCTCTCTGGTGTGAAGCTCCGCTTTGAGGGCCGCTTCAGAAGAGTCAAGCTGTGACTGGAATTCCTTTAGCTTGTCACGGACTACACTTTCTAATTGTTTTTGATAAAATGCTCGTAATTCTTTCTTTAGTTTCTCTTGGTTACGCTGTGAGTTTCTCATATCCTCCAATATCTTTTTCTAAAAGAGAAACATATTAGAAGAGGAATCAGACTAACAATTAAAATTCTGAAAGCTTTAGAAATAAAATAATACTGTTTATACAAAAAAAGCCTTGTGAGTTAGATCAATTTATTTTTTTATGCATAATTACTTAGTGACTAACAAACTCATGATAATTATTTGTAAGGCCAGCGTTTCTCAAACTTCTCGAGCCTTGGACCAACATTTTGTCAAATCAAGAAGCTGCGGTTCGCCTCCAAAATTGATGACCTTTTTTATTGTTATTTTTTTGCTTCTACATTTTCATAAATTCAAAGTTCTGTTTAAATTTTTAACTGATACAGAGATTATAAACTAAAATTTTTATTCAACAGATAAGTCGGGTTAGAATGCATAAGAGTGACAAAAGAAATTCCGTGGCAACGAAGAGAGACGTAAAATTTTGTGTCTTCAATTTTCACTGCTGCTGCCGAATAAGTTTGAAAAATTTTCTGATGGACGTTCGCGGACCACAGTTTGAGAAATGCTGCTTTAGGCTATTCCAGAAAACTTGTTCAGTGCTAGTCCCATTCAAATGAACTAGAAATGACAAAATTTTGGTACGTGGTAGCAACACTGTATTTTACTCACCTCTTTTTCTTTTGCTTCATCAACAGCCAGCAAAAGATTCTTCTTCTCCTCTTTTAAACTTTCCACAAGTTGATCATCTTCTCTCACTTTAGCCATTAATTTATCACGTTCTCCTTTGGCCGCCAATAGTTCTCCTTCTAACTGATTCAGCCGCTCTTGACTTTCTTGTAGTAACTGGTGCTCCTTTGAAAAAAAAAAAAGACATGCATTTTAAATTACCAGTAACTTTAGCTCTTCAGTATCAACTAAATTTTAAATGTTCTCGTTTCTGAGCTTCCCTGCCCAATCTGAGATTCAATGAAATAAAGGAAATGATTTTAGACCAAAAAAAGGATCAAAGATTACAAAGAGAATGATGCGATTGAGGAAATTTCCAGAAGAAGGGCCCTTAAAACAATGGGTGCGCCAGCGGCGGATCCTGCCCTCGCGAACGGGGAGGGGGAGAACTTGGGATTTTTTCTACTTAGTGACCCCCTTTTTATTTTTTTGCTCTTACATTACTCCTTCCTCCTATCTCTTTTCCCATTTTGTAGGCCGAACAGGAGGGGCGATCGCCTCCTTCGCCACTCCCCTATATCCGCCAATGGGGTGTGCTCTTCCTGAGAACTGTGCAGCGTAAGCTGAAGGAGGTTTTTAGTTGAAGAGCACACCTGTTGTTTCATTCGCCATTCTTCTGGAAAAGCCCTCAATTCATAATTGCTCTTTATTATATGCTAAATGTTCTTGTTTTTAGGCTTCTTAGCCCAATCTTGACATTTTTGCCCTAAAATGGCGGAGCGTTGCAGGTGGCATGGGAGATGCCTGTCTAATTTGTCACTCTCTATGGAAACACGCAGAGAAAAGCCTCAAATTAGATAGGAATCTCCCATGGTACCTGCATAGCTCGGCTATTACGCCTCAAACTTTAAAGTCATTTTGTGAGTCCGAGAGTGAATTTTGCAATTTTTTAAAACGATCATCGTAATTTTTGCTTGATTTTACTCAGGAGTCAACTCTACAATCGCTTATAGCAAAAGTTGGCAAGTAACAAAAAAAGTAACAGTAAATTGGGGGGCATCACATAATGAGGGCTTCCTTGTCAAAATCAAAAGTAGCAAAATATGCAGTTAAAGTTTCAATCTTGACTTTTTTTATTATTTATCCTCACTAGCAGAGAAATTTCTCGCAACAAAAATTGATCCATAAACAAAAAAAAGTGATGGCTCAAGAACTCAAGCATTAAAACCTCACTTAAATTTTCCTCGCAAGCAGACTATTCGAGTAAAACTTGCCAAGTAAGAAAATAGAAAAATTAGTTTTGAAATTGGTTCCGAAATGATTCAGATACATTTTACAACAGATTTAAATTCTGGCAGTTGAGAGTCACTTACAATTTGCTTCGTAAACTTTAGATAATTTTCCAGACGGTCGTCAAAAGGGATCTGAAAAGGGAAGGGAAGGTGAAAGGTTAAAAGGTTGGGAGAGAGAGGATGACCATTTAATCTAGGAAAAATGTTGTTGAGACAGATTTCGGGAGCAGTTATGGATTAAAAAAAGGATGAGATAAATATGTGACTATAAAAACTGAAAAACACTAGACTAGACATGCATACAGAATGTTTAAGAAGTCTGTGCCCCACCCTTCTGATTTTTGAACAGTAATAGAAAAAAAAGGAAACTTGAAAAATGTTTATACCTCAATAGAAGCTACCTTTTGACACACCCAAAAGTTTGGGGAGGGGGGGGGCAATAGCCCTTAACTCAAAATTTTCAAATGGCAACCCCTATCTTGAAATACATCCTTAAAAAGGCATAAGATTCGAAGAATTTTGTCGCAAACCAAAGGTCGATATGGTTTTTTGTTTTTGGAAAATCGAAGGTCAAAGTTCGATTTAGACCCATTTTCAAAACATCATGACTCCTATAAGAAAAGTTAGAATTTGATACTCAAAACAGCAAGTACTTTACAAAAAAAAAATACATCATTGACAAAAATCTAGTCAAAATTTGGGTTTAAGGTCCCAAGCAGTTTTAACCAGGGCTGCCGTTTTGCGTAAAATCAATGCTATTTTTCAATTCACCGATGATTCCACCGGTTGAGAAAAGATTACACAGTTCAGTTCAGTGTATGACTGTAATAAACTAAAAGACTCGCATCTGTAATCTTTTCTCAACTGGTGGAGTCGTCAATGACTTTAAAAAACTTGCAGATATTTTAATGAATCAACGGAGTTTCCACCGATTAAGGAAAGATTACAGATCAGAGTATTTTCGTGCATTGAGTATAGTCATACACTGAACTGAACTGTGTACTCTTTTCTCAACTGGTGGAATCATCGGTGAATAGAAAAATAGCATTGATTATACGCAAAACGGCTGCCCTGGTTTTAACGTTTTTGACCCTCAAGGGTGTTTATCTTAAGAATTCTGAAGGACAACCCCTATCGAGTGATACATCCATAAAAAAAAGGCATACAAGATAAACGAGACTCAAAATTAGATTGAAGAGAGATGATTAAATTTCAAAGTACCTCTGAGTAATTACGTTCCATTAAAGTCAACTTTTCTTGAAGTAATAGAATTTTATCCTCGCTCTCCTTCATTTGTGTTCCAGCGTTTTTGCTGATCTCTTCGATTTCCGCTATTTTCATTCCCAACTCGAAGTTTTCCTTTTCAGCCGCATCTGCTTTCATTTTATATCCTGCTGCTAGATCAAGGGCTTGAGAAAGTTCAAGTTCGTTGCGTCGAATTTTCTAGAACAGAGGCATCATGGATTCAGAAGAATCTTGGAGATAGTGAGAAAATTCCATCAATTCTTGCAAGGGGAAAAATAAAAAAAGTTGACCTACAGTATAAGGGTGTAAAAAACCAACTTTTTAAAACATTTACTTTAAAAAATTGGAGGGACGAGAGAGTACATGTAAATTAATAAAATGATAGTTGAAAGATTGAGCTTTAGAAGCATGCAAAGTTCAGTAAAAAATGGCAAACAGTGCCAGAGATTTACATTTTTTAACTTTCAAATTATTAATATTTCACAAAATATTCTCTTAACTCTTGTGCGCTGAAGGTATTTTACACCTTCTAATAACTAAGGGAGGGGGGGGATTTTCACCCCAACTTAAAACTATTGCTAATGGCTTATTTCTTAATATTTTTCAAATCTGTAAAAACCGTCTTGTCCAATGTTCTCTCAGAAATAATAGCATGTCTATTTTTTTAAGTTGTTCCAATTTTAAATGATTGGCGAGGAGATTTCCAAAAAAGTATCAAGTTCAAACATTCCAAAAAGCTGTAACAAATGTTTCTTTGATTTTTTAGAATTTTGAAACTTAGATGTAAGGTAATCCCAAAAAAATTACATAATCTGAAAGTACATGTAGTAAATTATAAGATCACCGGAAGAAAAAATTTTCCCCTCCAAACTGCAGAAAAATAAGTTGATGCCGAAGGGAGGGGGTGAATTTTCACCCCATCTACTTTCTTGCCTGTAAATGCGGGAAAATTGGATGAAAATATCCGCGTTTTGGTAGAATGCTTCTAGATACCCCCACCAAGGAATACAAGGAAGTTTGAAGTAATTTGTTGAATTTGAGCTTTTTTATCTTCAAAAAACAATCTTGGGGTAAAAATTCGCTCCCCCCCCCCCCCCCCCCCCCCCCCGTCACACAAGGGTTGAAATACTTTTGGGGAATGTTACTAGGAACGCTCATCAGGGATATTTCCCCGGACCATTCCCCGTAATTAAGACCTACTTAAGATACGGAACTCAACCAAAAATGATAAAATATGCATACCTGGTGTAGCTCTGATACGGTCTCCCTTGTTTCTTCTTTCACAGTTTGTAATGCAATGGCTAAATTGTGGCGTTGATCTTCAAGCTGGCGCCAGTGTTCAACCGTTCGTCTCCAAGTAGTTTCAAGCTTTCCAATGGCACGATTTTTTTCGGCATCAATGGCTACTGCTACAGCTAGACGTTCTCTCCATTCAAGAACTTCTTGCTGTAGGTCAATGACTAAATTTTCGTAATGCTGAAACCATCAGAAAAATAATATCGGTTGAAATGAAACATGAAAAAAAAAAAAAATATTCTCTTGTTCGGAAAATGTTCGGTACGGACAGTCTCCGAAAGACGTTGGATGGTGAGCGCTTACGTGTGCTTTTAAATAGCCGTAGGTGCACACCAATCATATGGGTGCAGGACCGTCTGTACCAAACATTTATTGGTCCCAGGTTGCTTTGGTTCTTGGACGATAAGGCCCTTTTCTTACATCCATAAGTAGATATGTCCACGAAAAAATTTCCACATACTTCATGTCAACTATGATATTTGATTTCCACAGTATTCAAGTCCACTTGCGAAGACGGCCAGATTTTCGCAAGTCCACATAAAGTTAGTCGTTAATTTTGACGCTCTCTAAAGATATCTGTTGATATCCTAAAGCAATCTTAAAGATCCGTTGGTTGGTAATGTACATGTTTCTGATTGGGTACTGACTGTGTTGGTGTCCACCTAGGAGTTGAACAATGAGCTATGCATCGTCCTCATCTTTTTGAAAGCACTCTAAAATTTTTCAAATTTTAGGGTGGTGAGACACGACTTGCTTCTTAAATTTTGAGTGCTAGCCCTTCAGCGCATTAGTTGTTCTCATAACTCCGCTGGTAGTAGTTGTCTCGCACACATTCCACAGAGCGGGTGGATATCTAGTAGGAACTGCGCGACTGCGTGGAGCACCTCAAACTCCCAGACTGCCTAATCTGAGTCTAATCTGAGTCTAAGTGAACTTGTAAAAACGGACACAAAATCGGTGGACGCAAGCTTTGGAGGACGAAAAAAATAAGGGACGTAAGAACAGTGAATTTCAATCGTTTGTGGGCAAAAATGCACAGATGACAAAAAAAAGGACAAGAAAACATTCGACGAATAGTCCTGGGGCCGTTGGTGTCGCTTTCAGTTGTCTCGTAAATTTTTTTTCTCAGACCTCAATTTTATATCACCTCTAAGGATCGGAAGAATACCACAATCAGAATGGAAACTTTGACTAATTTTGAAGCATTATATTCCAATCCGCCATCTTGAGAAGTTTCAAACTATCCCCATTTAAAGCAATGCGAGAGACACAGACAGAGATGTGTCGGCCATCTTAAAAAGTCATAGAAAGAGACCAAAAATATTTCCATTGGCTTTTAGGAGATTTTCCACGTTCTGATTTTATTATTATGTGCTAATGCTGATTTACTTTACTTTTTCGAAAGAACGTGTAATTGATCGGATCAACTTTATATTTTGTGTTCCGAGAAAAAAATGAGTTTTGCACTTGAAACAATGAGAAAAAAACACTTTGATACTTCCGTATCAATCACAAACTCTTTTGAAGCTTATGACAAGAAACAAGTTGTGAGGGTTACTACACATTAACATTCTGTTTGTCATTTGATTCTGTTTATCAGTTATTCAAGATTTCACCAGAAACCCTCGTCGGGCCTAGGGTACAGAACAGAAATTACTGTGAAAACGTTTACAAACTGAAAAAATGATAGAAGCAGAAAACATTATTCCCAGATTTTGAATTGTACGGTTTTTTTCCTTAGGTTTTGAAAACTTCTGGAGAAATTCGAATGACTTCCGAGTTATTTTCTTTTTCAGTTGGCTTGAACTTTTCCAATTTCTAGTCAAATGCCCTTTCTTAATTGAGTAGAAATTTTCGAGGAGAGAAAATAAGGAACAAACACAAACCTGTCTGCGGCAATGTTCTTCCTCCAATTTGTGCTTCAGTTGTTCAAATATTGCATTGTCATTTGCCTGAGAGTTTAATAAGCGAGAAAAATTTGAGTTCAATTCCCTGAAAAGGAAGAAAATAGATTACACGATAGGTTAAAATAATACAGAATCTTCAGGTGATTCCAGGCGAAACTTTTGGCGGTTTCAATCCAATAAATAGCACCACTAGACACTTTTGGGGAAAGTCATTTTAAATTGAAAACTAAGAAAAAACGTAAAATCCAAGACCCTCAGCACCTGCATAGTTTTTTAAGGATTTTTTGAGCCCAAAACGAGAATAAGTAATTGGTTGAGATTTACAGCCACAATATTGGAAATTCACTTTAACAAAAGCTTAGTCGAGTGATACTATATCTATCTGCCTCACTCACACTCATTGAGGCTTTGGAGAATTTTCATACTTCCTAAATCCCGGCTTTATTTTTAATTTTTTTCAGCTTGAAAATTTCAGGGTATCTTTTTGAAGTATGCTCGCAGGTGCTGATGTTTCTCAAATTTGTACTTTTCACATCAATTCATCACTTTCAGCTGTTGACTTGTTGAGGAGTGCAAAGTGGTGTCTACAGTTCAAACTAATCCATCCTGGAGTCTCACCTTAAGTTGACAATTTCATTCAAAATCACTTCCATGAATGATGAAAAAAACAAGATGAGAATTTTTTCTCCAATCTGCTTATTTCTTGGAGTTTCCAGAACAGTGGCGTAGCCGGGGGATTGGGGGGGGGGCACTGATATTTCAACTTCCGCCCCGGGCATCAAAATCTCTAGCTACGCCCCTGTTCTAGAAATCTTCAATTGAGAGGCCAAGTTTATATTTCACGTAGCACACTAAATCAGACTAGAAACAGAATGTAAAGAGAGAGGATTTACCTGAGATCCGAATTATGTTGACTGTGAGGTAGAGAATTCTCTACAATTTCTTGCGTTTTCTTGTCAAGCTCCCTTAGTCCATCGATAATAGAGGTCTGACTGTCAATCTTGTAGAGTTCACGATTTAAATTACCAGTTTCGAAAAACCCTGTCATACTTTTAGGCACTGCATCTTCAGGCATTTGAGAACTTAAACTAAATTTACTGACGTTCCTCCTAGTAATCTCGTCAGAAATATCTTTTCCTGAGGTTAAATTTTGAGACTCTTTCAGCTTGTTAAAGTCAAAATCGAGTCTTCTGACACAGCCATGATTTTTCTCAGAGCTACTTTCTGGTTTTCCAGTATTGCACATCTTAGGATTCAATGTGTCTTTGTTAATATGACTACGATCAGGCAAATCTCTCTCACAGTTAGCTACCGATGAAAAATAATCTTTGGAATGAGGTAGCGGATCTTTGGATTTGGATTTGCTTTCAATTTCTTCCTGCGTAATCTCCATTTCTTTTAGGAGCCTATCAACTTCCGGTAGATCGAGGTGTTTCAATGGATTTGTACTCTCCAAGTAAGATTTTATCTGAGGTAAATTTTTCGATTCCAGATACGATTGAGTGAAGCAGGATTTGAAATCATGATTAGGTGAATAGTTCTCAAGAGCTGGGTTGACCTGACGCGAATCGACAGCACTGAAGAATTTTTGATGGCGCGCGTCGTCAGGAAACTTTGAATGATCATAAAGAGGCGCTGAGGTATATTCAGCTTTCGACTGGATCCGATGGTCTCCCTCCGCTTTCTGATGGTTTCGACGAGGAAAAAGCGCACCGCCCTTCTCCGGAGATGTGTTCAGAGAGTGACTCCTGGAAAATTCTTCTTGAAATGTTTGTTGGTATCGATTGGTGACTGGTGTTGGAGGTAAAGATTGCGGCCGATTTGATTTAACTGGAGACCTGGAGGGGGAAAAAAATGTGAGATGTATCTAAACTCGGTATCAATGTACTTCAGTGCTGTGTAAATAAATAAATAAATTTGTAACCGCAGAGTGAATCTTTTTCATGTTAACTCGATAATAAGCTCAGTCCAAAGAACCCTTTATACTATCGAGTGGCTCTTCGGGTAATTTGTTTTTCACAATATATTTTCCTAAACCTTTATCTAAATTCTTGTATCTACCAGCTAAGCAACTTAGATGCCGTAGAATGATAATTTAAATTCTAAGTGAACTGTCCAGTTTATTGGCTGAATTTGTTTCCTAGAAACTCAGTGACTTAACCAACAGTTTTGCAGACCACATATCTAGAACCCTTGACAACTCACTGAGTGCAAGGAGTCTTGAAAAATTAATTTTAACCTAATTTTTCTTGATCAGAATGTGTTTCCAAAATATTAGTGTAAGAGTGTAGGGATGCTAACCAAAATGATTTTTCCAAACCAGTTTAAGAATCGCATAATTTTTTCGGGTCGATACCAGTTTGGATTTTGGGCAGTTTCGAATTTCGCTTCATGCAGACAAATAACAGTTCAAACCGGGTTGAAATTGGTTCAATTTCTGAACCGAAAGTCAAAAGTTAAGACAATTTAAAAATAATTGTGTTTGGAAGAAATCACAAAAATAAATGGAGAAAATTTCTGTAATTATTTTTTTCCCCTCCTAGATAGCTCCCCTTATTTTTAACCAAAATGCAGTACTTCCATCAAAGCTGGAGGTTGAATTTTTTTGGATAGTGAAATAATGCCATGGAGGCAGAAATAAATTTTCCGCAAAGGAAATATTTGTCTCAGATCAGGAAGTATAGAAATACATAAGCTTACACTAAAATCTTGCACCGTAATTTCACCAATAATGAACTGAAATGAACCAAAAAACAAACTGATTTCCAATATCACCATTGCAGATTCCAATTTCAACGAGCACTTTGTTTGGTTTTCGGTTCAAAACAGTTCCATACAATGACCTCTGACTAGAATTCAAGTCTGCTAAACAGGATAATCTTACCTATTCAAATAATTGCTGCTGCTGCGGTGAGAATGCAATGAAAGACTGTCGGTACTTCCTCTAAGGGCGCTCATGTTCTGAAAAGACATTTCGTGCGGTTGAAGAAAATTTTCGCCACAGTCAGAGTGACGAGATCCTTCAATATTTTCTAGAACAGACACTCGACCTGCTAATTCATTAAAAGTGCTTAAAAGATTCGAAACCAGTTCCTTCCCATCTTGTTGTTTTGGTTTGAACTTGAAACTCTTGCACAGCGACGGTTCACCGCAAGATGTATCCGACTCACCCGAGTCGATAGCAAAAAAATTTGGCGGAATAACAAGAAGCAAATCAGTGTCATCTGAGTCGCTCATCACTTAAGACACAGTCCGTGGTCGAAGAATACATTTCATTCACCTTACAGTGCCAAGTATTCCTGAAAAGTGAGCTGAATGCCGTGAATAATTGCAAACACCACAGAGAAAAAATTAAACTGACCAAATTGCTCAAATAAAATACAAATAGCTCAGACGGAAATTCAATAATCTTGTAACTGCATAGAGTAGGTATTTTTTTATATTTGTAAAGGGCAATTGACAAAAAAAAAAGAACAACTAAATTTGGTAATTCACGATGACGATGACAACAAAAGTTTGTAAACAAATCCAAAATTAAAAAACCGATTGTTTATTATGAGCGTGAATCTGATTAGAGATAACGGAACTCACTGTAAAGCGGAGAAAAAATGTCTTTTTGAGGAGCGCTGATTGGTCAATTTCGTTTGCCATTGCAAGTTTCGGAAGAAGAAATCGCGTCTCTTATGAAAAATCTTACTCCATTGTATTACCAATGCAACGTTGAAAAGCTTCAAAGTTGCTGCTTTTGTATGGCGTCATTTCCGTAAAGTTGTGGGGAGAAAAAAAAAAACTTGTGGAGAAAATTATTTTTCTGTGGAGAAAACTTTTTTTCTGTGGAGAAAAATTTTCTTCTGTGAAGAATACTATTTTTTCTGTGGAGAAAACTTTTTCTTCTGTAGAGAAAATCAATTATTTTTTCAGCTTCGTTAAGTTGGTACTGATTTGACGATTCATCGAATCGAAAAGGCTTTCGATTGTTCAGCTGTTCAGCTGCGTTGCCGGCGTTGCCAGACTGTGCTTTATTTTACTCTTTGGCTTTATTATTATTGTATTTTTCTTTCCCGGGCCCCGGGAGGCAGAATAGAGCTCGTTTCAGAAGTGTAGGCGGACCAAAACCATAATCTTTTGCGAATTTTCAACTTTTATTCCTTCAAATCAATACCGAATTTGTCCCTGGCTTTTATCTTTTGTGTTTAAAGTTTTCCTCATTGAAAAGTGAACACTCAATTTCATTTTTATTCATTTTCATCGAGATATATCAGAAATGATGTTGACAAATTCCAAAGATTATTGGTCTAGGTCCGCCTACACTTCTGAAACTACCTCTATAACGTCAACCGGATTATAGTAAATGTAGGCACTTCGGATTTCGGAATAAAGTCAATGCCTAATTTCACCGGATTAAGGTCAACTCCAAAACCGCGGTAGAATAACGTCAACTGATGTGAGAAAATCTAGTAAATTATACTTCGTCGGCTCCCAATGAACAAAACAATGAACCATCGATAGAATGGAACCGTAGGAAATTCAAAGGAGCATTAATTTGCCCATGAAAGGGTATGAGCAAATCTCACTTATTTCATTCGTCCAAGTCCTACAACCTCCCCCCCCCCCCCCTCCCCCATTATAAAAAAAAATCAACGCAGGGGCTATTCCGCTAATAACTCCCTGCCTCGTAATCATACCCAAGTACCTATATTAAAATTCTAAAATTAATTCTTACATATACTATGGGCACCTCAAAACGATTCGATCAGTTGAGCCACCCATAAGGTTACACGTAAACGATAACGATAACGATACCGAAACGATCCGATCCTGCCGTGATCACCTCCCTGATCCTTTTTTTTAAAACATCCTGTAGATGGTATCAGCCAGCAGGGACTCCAGCAGCATCCAGTATCAGCATGGACCAAGATATAACTAAGGACTGCTGACTCTTGTTAGTCCCGACCGCAGCGCTTACAACAGCGGTTTGCGGAACTGCAGCGGTCTCTCAGTAGCAAAGAGTAAACAAGAGTCGCAATTGAATGGAAGGCCTGCGTGGTCAACGTAGATAAGGGATCCGAACGCGGGCTGGCCTCGGCTGGCCTCTGATTGGCTGCAACGGGTGGAGCAAAAATGACTCGGGGTATAGGGAAAATAACACGGGATTTTCGTTCCGGGGCGTTTATCTCGAAACCTAAGCAAAATCGTATCTAAACAATTTATACGAGTCGATTTAACAGATTTTTCCGAACAATTTGATAGGTCATAAGTGCCACTTTATTGCAAATTCGAAAAGACTGTTTCAGTTTAAAAGTACGCACAATAGTGAGTTACTCAAACACTGCTCGAACACACGCCAAGCATGTAGTCACACTATTGTGCGTACTTTTAAACTGAAACAGTCTTTTCGAATTTGCAATAAAGTGGCACTTATGACCTATCAAATTGTTCGGAAAAATCTGTTAAATCGACTCGTATAAATTGTTTAGATACGATTTTGCTTAGGTTTCGAGATAAACGCCCCGGAACGAAAATCCCGTGTTATTTTCCCTATACCCCGAGTCATTTTTGCTCCACCCGTTGCAGCCAATCAGAGGCCAGCCGAGGCCAGCCCGCGTTCGGATCCCTTATCTACGTTGACCACGCAGGCCTTCCATTCAATTGCGACTCTTGTTTACTCTTTGCTCAGTAGCTTGATTTATATAGCACAATTACCGCTCGTGCAGGCATGCGGCGCGGTGGTCCAGTCAGCCAGACACTGGGGAGGCACGTTGGTACCTCGGGCTCAATCCCGGGGACGGCCCGAGACTTTTTGCGATAGTTCGCATATAGTTGCCCCTGACTGCTGCTTGGAACGCTGCGGTCGCGCTCGAAAACCCACTAACAGGTTTTAACACGGGCGGAGATAGGAAGTCGGCAGTCCTTAGTTATATCTTCGTCCATGGTATCAGCTGATGTCTTGATCGGAGCCGTTATTACTGGTTGGCGCCGCACAGTGTTTTGAATCCGGCGCGGCGCGGACATTGGGCCAAAAATCGAAGTCGTGTTTTTAGAGTCAAAACATGACTAAATCTTCAGTTTAGTATCCTGTGCACCTCATTTCACCATAATTTTGGCTTATAATTCGTTTTTTGATACTTTTGTAAGCTCTCAAAATATCACTTATTTCGGCAGGTTCCGATTTTTTCTTAAACCATGCTCCGAATGTATGGGTGTTTTCTTTGTTCATATTCACTATTTTGTAAAAATGAAATATACCATTTTATTCAGCGTACTTTCAGCTTTAAAATGAGCTATATGAAGTTAAACTTATCTACTTTTACGACCTTGATAAGCTTGTTCAAAGAGTCGAGGAAAAATTTACGGTTTTTCAACTTTAGGCAGAGCTATAAAAAAAGCCTTAAATTGCCTTAAGAAACGGCTTTCAGGGAGTGATAGAGTAACATCTAGAGAACAACATATAGTGGGGCGGATAACTCCACAATATTGGAAGAATCGTTCATTTCTGGAAAAAAAAGTGAAAAAACTTTCAGGGATTGTAGTTGACCCTTAGGAGAATCGAAAATCGAAGAGACCCCAAAAAGTTGGGCCCCTGGGGGCCCAGTGGGGGGGCCCAAAATCTTATTTTGCTCATAACTTTTGAACGAGTGATTTTTTCGAAAAAAATGATACATTAAAAAGATAGGAAATTTAATTTTAAACAAAAAGTGTCTCTTGGTATTTTTCATTTGGACGACAAATAACCAAGATATAGCCGGAAAACCGATTGGACGTTGGGGGCCCCACCCGGATCGGGCCGCCGCATTTAGTATACGGTCTCTTACGCTGCCGCGCGCAAGTATCTCTTGCTGCACGGTTGGCACTCACACTCCGACACTTCGCTCAAGTTTATGTCGTCGTATGTGACTCTTGGAGAGTTGGGGGTGGGGGGGAGGGGCGCCCAACACCCCCCCCCCCCAATGAATTACACCCGTTTGAAGAAGTCGACTAATTTCCGTTAATTTTGTATTCAGTTTATCGCTAATGACAAACAAAAGTAACCTAAGTAAGTTTATGTCTTCATTTTCGGAGGGGGGGGAGGGGTGCCCCCTCCCACACCTCCCATGAATCGCACCCGTAAACAGAGCTAGGTACATTTCCGTTCAATTTTTCTTCAGTTTATTGCTAAAAATGAACGAAAGTAACCTGATGTAAGTTCTGATCAACGTTGATATCGTTGAAAACAAACGCAAATATGAATGTAGGAGATTCATCGATGAAGTATTAATACGAAGGGAGGGGGTATCACCACAGAATAATATACAATCAGAACGGAAACTCTGTCGGATTTTGAACCAAATTCATTTCGCGTCCGCCATGTTGGGATATATACGATGTTTACATCTGGATTCGCGCGTGAAAAAAAAAAAAATATTGGACATGATCCGCGAAGTTTTCATTCTGAAATGCCAATAGAATAAAAGTGAGGGCGGAAACTTAAGATTTCTTTCCAGAATTTACAGAAATAAATGAGTTTCAACACAAATCACACACGTCCGCCATGTTGGGATATAGGACCACAGCGTTGCCTGTTGGTGCCGTTAAATTCCAAACTTGCTTCCATTGGCTCTTATGGGAGTTTCGGTTCTGATTGTATTATTCTGTGGTATCACCTCACTCCCCCTCCCTTCCCTCCTAGAGAATCCAGAATTTTTGCTTTTACCTCTAAAAACGATTGAAATAAGCCGGACATCCGATCTAATTGATTTTAATCGACACTGTCGGAAGACAGAGTTTCCGTTCTGATTGTATTATTCTGTGGTGATACCCCCTCCCTTCGTATCAATACTTCATCGATGAATCTCCTACATTCATAGTTGCGTTTGTTTTCAACGATATCAACGTTGATCAGAACTTACATCAGGTTACTTTCGTTCGTTTTTAGCAATAAAATGAAGAAAAATTGAACGGAAATGTACCTAGCTCTGTTTACGGGTGCGATTCATGGGGGGTGTGGGAGGGGGCACCCCTCCCCCCCCTCCGAAAACGAAGACATAAACTTACTTAGGTTACTTTTGTTTGTCATTAGCGATAAACTGAATACAAAATTAACGGAAATTAGTCGACTTCTTCAAACGGGTGTAATTCATTGGGGGGGGGGGGGGGTGTTGGGCGCCCCTCCCCCCCACCCCCAACTCTCCAAGAGTCACATACGACGACATAAACTTGAGCGAAGTGTCGGAGTGTGAGTGCCAACCGTGCAGCAAGAGATACTTGCGCGCGGCAGCGTAAGAGACCGTATACTAAATGCGGCGGCCCGATCCGGGTGGGGCCCCCAACGTCCAATCGGTTTTCCGGCTATATCTTGGTTATTTGTCGTCCAAATGAAAAATACCAAGAGACACTTTTTGTTTAAAATTAAATTTCCTATCTTTTTAATGTATCATTTTTTTCGAAAAAATCACTCGTTCAAAAGTTATGAGCAAAATAAGATTTTGGGCCCCCCCACTGGGCCCCCAGGGGCCCAACTTTTTGGGGTCTCTTCGATTTTCGATTCTCCTAAGGGTCAACTACAATCCCTGAAAGTTTCACTTTTTTTTCCAGAAATGAACGATTCTTCCACTATCCGCCCCACTAATATCCAAAAATTGGCTGCCACTTTTTGCGACTCTTGGAGAAATCTTAATTTTTGTAAGTCGACCTCCGTAAAATTAACTACGTTTTTCTCTCGCCGCGCAAGGAACTGTCTCACGTCTAGGCCGAGCGGCAGGAGCTACTTATCTGTTGGACGCGCACCTCACCTCTCGGTGCCTTCTGACTGGTCGTGTGGCTAACGTTTTAGCCTTGCACGCATTAAACCGGGGTTCGAATCCCAACACCTGTAATTTTTTTTTCGGCTTGCTCACATGTTTTGTTTAAATTCCCCTTTTCCCTTCCATCGAAGATACTTTTTTCCACTATTTTCATTGCCTACAGATGATGGTAACTTTTTATAATAGAAATATAAACGTAGTAAAAACCTAAATTTTCGAATTTTCGAGTTATTCTTGATGAGCATTTAATGTTCCAAATTTTATCTCATTTTCACTGACCTGAGCTCATTACAAGCGCTTTTGCAGAGCTATTACTGATAGAAAGAGTCTGGTCTGGGGGAGGGAGGGGGGTTTTATTTCGTGCGTTTATAATGGAAGAAATTAGAAAACCTTCATTCTCGGATCTGTAGAATCAGTAATAAGTGTCGCAGTCGCGCGTAGCGTGCTATTTGGCAACATTGCAGTTTGTCCATTTAAACCCATTAAAAGATCGAAGTTTTGGGTATTCGGTGAACGCCTTTGCACTCGACCTTTTACGTGGGTTTAAATGGACAAAATACAACGTTGCCAATTTGCACGCTACGCCAATGAAGTGTAGCCGATGTCAAAGTCATCGATAAATCCGATCGATTACTTACAAAGAGAACGTCAATATTACTCGATGCTTATTGTTCTTTGCTATTCCGGAACTTGTCTCTACATCCGACCGTTTCGTAGGTCAATGACCGCGCCACAGATCGCCTTATCAATTTTGCACCTCGTTGATCGATCTGTAGAATCTTATCTGAAAGCTGCGGTGTCTGCTGATTCCGTGATCAGCTATTAGGACTATTATTGTTTGTGATTTTTGCCAGGTATTATTATCTTTAATCATTGTCATTCAAAATAAAATATTCATAAAATGAGTAAGTTGAAACTTACTATAAAAAAAAAAAAATCTTGAAAACTGACCATTGTGCGGCGGTAGAGCATTAATTCTGTGTTTCTCATGGTAAACCATAGATAATAAGATAAATTTGTACGTTGTCATTGCCATATATGACATTTTTCCCGCTTTCTTTCACCTTTTTAATTTTTGTCCAGGATTTACTTTAAAAATACCCACTGTGCGACAATTTTGACCCTTCCTATGAATTTCTCGTACCCAATTACATAGGGTAGCATGGATTTGATTATATTTTTATAAGCGCTGTAGTAGAGTTATAAGCCAATGTCCGCCGGTCCTCCTTTTCAAAACACTGTGCGCCGTTGCGTTGTTGCGTTGCCTGCTGACGTCACGTTGCAACCGTTGCAACCAGATTATTTTCAGGTTATCTCAACCACCTAGTCGATACTTGTGCTGATTCTTGCCGGTCTTGTTCATCTTAGATATTATTTAAGTAAAGTTTTAAGAATTTTTTTCTTAGATTTATCAGAAATGGCTGAAAAGAAACCGTTTGAAAGATTGCCGACGTCAGTGAAACCTGTTCACTATGAATTGTACCTTCATCCGAACTTGAAAACTTTCACATTTGAGGGGAAGGAATCAGTTCAAATCGAGGTAAGTGCTTATCCTTTTCTTGGTCCTTATGGTATGGACCCTATGGAAGGTCCCGCCGTTTCAATGTATATCAATGCCCACTTTCTCAAATTCCTCTCAAAGATTTTAATTCCTTAATTATTCGATCCTCACTTTGAAGGTGGTTTTACTTGCGTGCGTAAAATATGTTACGTGCACGTTCATGCTTTTAGTGTGTAACTAAGAGCATTGCATCCTATTCTTTGTAATTTCTTCAGACGCATATGCAACCTTATAGTTGCGCTTCTCATTTCTTATTTAGCCACAAAAATGATTTATCAGATGTTTTGACAGGTGGTCAAGATGCGTGCAATTTTTCACTTCATCGCCAAGTAAACCTAACCTCAACTTTCAACTGCAAAATTGCAATTCATCGCAGTACTTGTATCCCTCCTTATTTGGGACCCCTGAAACTTACACGCGTAGGTTTGCCTTCTTCAGAACCACTGGGAGTCAAAGTTATTTTATAGTCAACTCATCCAAAAATTCTTTTAAATAGTATCTAAAGCAGGCAATTTTGTAAGTTTTGTTATTTAGCTTGAGAGGTACATTAATTGTGAGCTACAGTGAGTTCTAGCATGTTGTTGTTGCCCGTAATTACTGCCCACTATTTGCATTGGGCCTTTAGGGGGCCTCGACGAGCTGCCAGGGGTGGAAAATGTGCCCTGCTTTCCGTATTTGCTCACCATTGGTAGTTGGTTTTCCAGAAAGAAATTATCCATTTCTTAAAAATTTCACGAAAGTTATGCCTCTTTATTTGTTTGCTTCTAAAGTGCTTGCTCTCTCTTCACAATGCCCTGTGCTCGCTGAGTGCGTTGTATGCGTTCGCGCATGGCGCTAAATCAAAAGCATTGTGGGCACAGAATTCTTGGATAGGCTCATCGGCACCATCACACCACGCGTTATACCTTGAACAAGCTTCGGTACGACGAGAGGTTGGGATAATTGAGTGACATGGTGGTGATACTCCCCTAAGAGACCGTGAGTAAGACAAGGAAAAATCATAGAGCATCTTTCGGTATACTGTGATTGTAAATTCACTTGTGATCTTTTAGAAATTATGTCGGAGTGAATAAATACTTTAAGGTACATGGATTCCACTAGTGCAATAAAAGTCGAGGAAACTGGCTGTTAACTAGCATGAATTTGCATTCGAAAGTTTGGACCCGATTTCCATGAGAGTGTGTGAGATAGAGCATTTGTTTGGACCCAATATTGATCGTTATGTCATCACTAAGCAGGTCTACACAGTCGACAACTTGAGAGCCTAAAAATTCATATTTTTCACCATTTTTTGGAGGTGAGGAAGATATTGAGGGTTTTATTCACACGAGGTCTTATGGCGGCAATCTGGTTACTGGACTCCGTCCTTGAGGGTTTTCAGTGTTGCCACATTCAGTGTTCCAGCCTGTAATTGTATTGACTATAATCTTGTCTTTCACCAGTTTTATTAATGCTGTAATGTTAAAACTTCTCTTGCTCTTCCATCCCTAAGCAGCTTATTTGTTTAGTCTGCTTTAGTATCATTTCCAAATTCTAGACCTAATGTATTAATCCTTCTCTCATTCTAGATTCTGTCGGCAGTGGATAAAATAGTCCTTCATTCAGCAGACTTAAACATCAAGAGTAGCGCACTAACTCTTGCCAGTGGTAAAACTCTCACTCCGAAGGTCACCTTAACACCTGAGGATGATATTCTGACGCTCACCTTTTCAGAAACTCTGGCGCCGGGGTCGGCAAATCTGTCGTTTGATTTTGTCGGTGAATTGAACGACAAAATGAAAGGCTTCTACCGCAGTAAATATACGAGGTATGTTATATTTAGATGCATCAATATGCTTAGTCGACAACCGTATAGCTGTCGACCGTCTTACCTTGCCTATCTTGATCTATCTTGCCTGATGCAAAGTGGTGGTTGTGTTGTAGTTCGGATACTTTATGGTCAGTGGCGGCATTTGGGGAGGGTCCACTGTGATTTGGCAAAACCAAAAATTTCAGGTCACATCGAAAATTCAAGGAGCAAAAAAAAAAAGAGGTCATGAGAAGAGGTTTAGAAAGTTATTAATTTCAAGAAAGAATGTTTGCAGAATACATTTTTTTCCGAATTTTGCCTTGGTCGTTTAAGTGAATAATGGTCATGGAAGACCTTGATAGTCAAAGTTATCAGGGATAAAATGCTTGAGGAGCAAAAAAAAAAAAAAAAAAAAAAAAAAAAAAAAAATCAGTTTTATTCCCTTCCGTGGCAAGACCTGAAATGGCAACACTGCTTATAGTATGAGTTTCAAGTTTCAATCATATAATAAGTAACATTAACAAACCTAAATGCAAATTAGATGTTACACCCAAATTCAAATTTTGACTCATCCTTCAAATGTATGGCAATAAATAGAAAATTAATATCTACCCAAAAACCAAGACCTACAAAAGCTCGATGTACTATTTAAATTACTTGATTTTTTTTTTTTAGAAGTTTACTAATTAAATTTTACGAAGATTCAAAAAAATCTGGAGGGAGAAAAAACCAAACTTTTATGTAGCATTACACCCAAAATGCTCTTCAATATTATCTAAATTAAAACCAAAATTTCCCCCTTCCAAATTGTAGGAAAATGTGTTGATGCAATACCGCCTCTACTCATACCATGCTGCTTCTTTTGAAAAAGTGGGGTTAGGGTTCGTCTTGGTACACGTAAGCTTATGGAAAGCTTATGGCATTATCGAGGGTTTGGTTCGATTTTTGAAGTTCAACCAAAATTGGAAAAGTACGTCAGTAATGAAAGTTTATGGCTTGGTTACTTCCCCAAAGCAGTATAAGAGTTGAAAATCATGTTTTGAGAGGATAAATCTCGATTTTGCATTTCACCAAAATTTCATTCTCCATAAGCGTACGTATACCAAGACGACCCTAACCTCAAAGAAGCAGCTTGGTATGTTTAGAGACGGTATTGGGTGATGCCAGGGGGAGGGGGGGGAGGTGAATTTTCACCCCATCGGACCTTCTTGCCTGTAAGTGTGGGAAAATTTGATGAAAATTTTAGATTTTTGGTAGAAAGCCTCTAAATATTCTCATTGAGGAAAATATGGAAGCTTGAAGTGATTTGTTGAAATTTTAACTTTTTTTAAATTTTAATCTTAAAAAAACTGGCCTGAGGTGAGAATCCCCCCCCCCCCCCCCCCCCAGCCACACAAGTTTTAAGCTTTCCTCCAAAAATGGGCAGCTGTAGAAGAACTCCCATCTTTTCCCCTGTTTTATTTTGAGCGGAGAGGAAGTCTTGAGTAACATGTTAAAAGTTGGTTCTTCATCTTGATCAATTTGGTAAAAAAAAAATACTTTTTTAAATTAATTAAAGTTTTTGATGCTTGCAGTGCTGTCACTAAAGAAGAAAGTTACGCTGCGGTAACTCAGTTTGAGGCGATTGATGCGAGGAGATGTTTTCCCTGTTGGGATGAGCCGGCAAGGAAAGCGGTCTTTAGTATTACGTTGTGTGTTGAGCCAAACAAAGTAGCTCTTTCGAACATGGTATTTATAAATTTTTTCATGTTTGTTTTTTGAGCTTCATCATCTTGAAAAAGACAAAAATGGATGCTATAACACTCAGACAGTCTGTCTTAGTAACCACATCATCATACACAGTCTGGCCATAGGTTCTGTCAATGAGATACTGTCACTCTTTTGTGTTTTTATGCAATACCGTCCAAGATAAACATAAAAACCCCTGTATATTTTTAAAGTTCATAAAAAAAAACCCTGCAATTTGGTGTCATGGAATTTAAGAATCCTGCCTTTCAAATCTTTTAACCCATTGACATGTGAATTAATTTTAGCCCGCCGCCATTAATTTTTTTTTTTTTTTTAATTTTTGACTTGTGTAGAAAATACATATGAAATATTAGAGTAAAACGCCCATTCTTATAGTTATTGTTATTTATAGTTCCCAACCGTTCCCGCCAATTTTTGAGGTTTTTGGTTTTTCTTTTGATTTTGTTGATTATTTATTTGAGAATACGATGTGTACATAAAAAACAGAGACACGAGCGCTTGTATTTGTTTACAGAATTCGAGAGAATTTTGAGGTTAAGTTGCTACAACTAATATCAGTTCTACCAATGTAAGAAGAAAGAAAAAACTGTAAAAAGTTGGCTACCGTGTCTCTGATTACACCTTGATCAATGTCTGTGGCACCATCTCTCGGAAAACAGAGAACTACAACGTTAATAGGTTGCTTAGCAACTGGACGAGTGAGACTCGTCTATGCATGTTTGTCCCGGGAGACTGAGCACGAGTTAGACTCGTCTATACATGGCAATGGGTTAAATTAAGCATAAAAATTATAACATTGCTTGACTTTTTCAAGATTGTGTTACGCAGAGGAAAATTAGGTGTTTGACTTTTTCAAAAGCAGTATAGAAATGAGCACCAGTGATGTCAAGTAAGAAAATCTGACTAGTATGTAATGTTTACACAACATAAAGATTTAAAGTCACAAAAAGTTTACTCAAAGTGCCTGCCTTTGGCTTGAACACAGCGGTCTGATCCTCCCACTCATCGATCGCTTTTCTCACAGTTTCAATAGTCTAACTAAAATTCACGAAACCAACTCACTATGTAGACTTCAAATCAGCTCTGAAATGATTATACACTGAGGTAAATACTTTTGCTTTGAGTAATACCTAACAAATACCACTCCAGTTCGTTTGGTAATCATTATTATCTCCCAAATTTCTCTTATGTACAAAGAACTATCTTGGTAAAATCAGTTCCGTAATTCTCTTGCTTGATATCAAAGATTCAGTGGCGGGATGTTTGAATGCAGTGTAGACTATTTTGTAAGATTTTTTATGTACTTTCAAGATATGTAAGGGTTTTTATACTTATCTGAAACAGTACACAAAAACAGGAACAAAAGTGACTGTATCAGGACAGACAGAACTTATGGCCAGACTACGTATGAAGAGTGTCTCAGAGGTATCGGGACTGATACTGTAACTTCAGAACTAGCTTAGTTGACGATTTAATCTTCGTTATGCTTGAAAGATCAACTTATTTGCTTTTAATTGAATTTAAGATGAACTGATTTGGTCAAAAATTGATTAAATTATTACGTTTCGAAAAGAAAAAAAATGAATGCCCTACATTCTTCTTAAAAATTATTTTTTCGTTGCAGAAAACAAAGCACTTGAAGTCTTAAGGTATATGCCCATGATATATCAAACTGATACGACCATTTCCCACCCAACGACTTGCAGACAATTTCGGGAGGCAGGGCCCATGGTCAACGGCCCTTCCTGTTGGTGCTATGGGCCCTTCCTCCGGAAAGAAGACTGAAGTACTCAATGGGTCTGTTGCAAACTTTTGCTACAGCGATAAAAAGTGTTTACTCCAATGTAAAATCGCCTGAAAAGTCCATTGGTGGCATCATAAAGTCAATAAATACAATATTAAACTCACAAGAGGCATTTATCGAAATCCAAGATGGCGGCAAAATATCGAGGAATCTGAATGTATGCACCGTGATCATCCAAGGATTGCCAACTTTGACAACCTCACTGCAGGTAGAGGTTATGTGTTTATTTACGTTGTGATTGGTTGTGATGGATATTGTGAGGTTGGCTATCCTTGGATGTTCGTGGTGCATGCATACAGATTGCTCGATATTTTGCCGCCATGTTGGATTTCATTGAACGCATTTTGTGAGTTTATTGTTGCATTTCATTGCTTTCTGATGCCGTCATTGGACTTTTCAGACAATTTTACATTAGATTGCACACTCTATAGCGCTGTAGCAAAAGTTTGCAACAGACCCATTTCTTATTAAATCTCTGTTCTGCTACCAAAACTCATTCCATTCAGGAGCAAGCGGGCATAGATTTTTGGTAAAATTGTAGCTTAATCGGCAATTAGGAGCGGAAACAGGGCAGGAAATTCTAGGTCAAACATTTGCCAGGAAATAAACTGGAGAGTAGAGCAATATGTTGTATCAATTCCCGTCCTAGGACCTCTGGTTCAATGTATTTTCCCGGTAAGCGAATTTTTGAACGAATTTTAGACCATTAAATCATACAATTAATGATACCTGTTTACGATCATGAATTCCACATCTTCAGAAATGCTTAATTTTGCCTGGTCCCACGACTAAAACTGCCTACTTAAATCAACAAGATATCACAGTTAAAACGATGCATTTGGAGGTTGTTTTCACTCAAACATTATTGTTGTTGTTTTGGAATGGGCGGGAATCTGGCGAGAATTTGGGTGATTCCAACCTCCGAATGCATTGTTTAAGCTGTAATATCTTGTTGATATGGACAGTTTTAACCGTGTGATCAGGTACAATTATTATAATTAAGCAATTTTGAGGATGTAAAATTAATTATTGCAAAAAGGTTGCATTAGTCGTTTGATTTAATAGCCTAAATCACTGTTCAAAAATGTGCTTATGGGGAAAATACATTGAACATAGTTTGTTTGAAACCATAGATCCCCAAACGGCAATCGATACGGTACCTTTATTGCTCTAAAAAACCAGTCTATCGTATTTTCTGCACCTCAGTAAGATTTAACCTTCAAACGCAAATTTTGGAGTTGAAAGGGAGCATTTGATCATAGTTTATTCCCTTATTTCAGCATCGAAAGAAATCTATCAGGAAGAAGGGCCATGAATCAATTTTGAAAATTGCTTGCAACCACCCCTAAACTTTGTTAAAATTTTCAATCCTGTTAGAAAAATATGGGCTTTAGGATGCTCTACTTTGTTTCAAATGGTTTTCTCATGTAAAACAAAAATTCCAGCAGTCACGGTCATTCGAAGTTTTTTCTTGCGTTTTTCTCATAGCGGCTGTCTAGCTCATGAGCCCTTCTTCTGGAAATGTCCTCAATTTTGTTCTGTAAAGAAAAAAGAGATTGCATAGATGTAAAATCAAGTCAAAACTTATCTGCTGGTTCCAGGACTACCCGTCCACAGACTTTGTGTCCACTTTTGTTTAATTCCACCTACTTTTAACGTTTTCTGGTTTGTGTGCCCAATATTTTCATGTCGAGTGTATCGTATGTCCACTTTTAATTGTGTATACTCTCAAGTCAACTTTTTTAAAGTCCATTTTTTTAATTAACTGTTATTAAAAACTCAGCAACATTGCTCTTTTTCCTAAGCCGACCTTTGCATTCAGTGTCTGAATCAGTGGTGTAGAGTGAATTATGGCAAAGCTGCATTTTGTCCTTTGAATCTCATAAAAAATGTTGAACTATTGGAGATACACTGTTCACTCCCTCAGATTGATATTTTACACAAGTCAGAATGGACAAAATGCAACAATGATGTAATGAATGTATGAAATTTACCAAGATGCAGATTATATGAATAAATTTCTCCGTGAAATCTCATACAAATTGAAACCAATTAAATCATGGTGAAGGCGAAAAATATGGAAACATTTAGAAGTAGGATACTATTCTTTTTTTACGAGGTATTTTTTTTTTTTTTTATTTTTCCAAATGCATGCAGCATAAAAGAATCCCTTTTGTAACCACCGTCATTTTTTTATCCAATTAATTGTAACTGTAATTGACTTAAAAAAAATAGGTGAAACGAAGTGGACATAAGGTTCGTGTACCCATCTGCCTCACTAAATCATGGTTTTTACAATTTTTTAAAATTTGTGTTTCTCTATTTTCTTGGGTCTCAGCCTGTGAAGGAAGAGTTGACGAATGATGACGGCAACAGAATTTTAAAATTCGATCCAACTCCGATAATGTCGACATACCTAGTTGCCGTTGTTGTTGGAGAGTTTGATTATATCGAGGACACATCGGATGATGGCGTTCTTGTTCGAGTTTACACCCCGGTCGGAAAGAAAGAGCAAGGAAAGTTTGCACTGGATGTTGCAACAAAAGTATTACCGTACTATAAGGAATATTTTCAAATTGCTTATCCGCTTCCAAAACTAGATCTAATTGCTGTCGCTGATTTTTCTGCCGGTTAGTAACTTCCATTCAAACCTCTTAAGTTTTGTAGATATACAGAGTAACAGTAAAAAATACCCACCCAAGGAGGTTGACCCATTTTTAAAAATTTATAACTTCATAAACTCACGGGTGCCAAATGTTCCAAAACGTCGGAAATTTCATGTGATCCAGGACTTTTTTCTCACTGAATTCTCAACAAATTTCCTCACAAAAATGTGAAAACTTTTTTTTTGATTTTTTTCAACATTTTAACTCAGTGTGAAAGGCTGATATTTTTGAAATGTTAAGGCCATTTTCCAGAAAAATCTTATTGCCATTGTATTTAAAAGAAACAAAAAAAAAAAAAAAAAATAGAAAAAATAGAAATAGAAAGTCCAACCGCCCCAGCTGTGTTCCATAAGCTCGTTATGCCTGTATTTCAAGGCGAACGGCTGGACTGTTAAAGACTTAGGAACAAAGGACAGTGGGTTGTTAGGAGGGGAAGAAAGAACTTCAACACATTGAAGTGCTCTTTGTTGGATAAGGATAGTTTGATAGACTTCTCATCTTTTTATCTCTGGCTGAAAAGGAAATTAGCAAAGTAATCAATCAATCAATACCTGTAGGGCACAAAACACAGTATCTATAATTTAACTAGAGGCATTTTGAATTGTTATTAAAAACATAATAATCAAACAACATCTTCTCAAGTATTTAAGCATCTGTAGTCTGGATAGTTTTGATCCTTAAGCTAAGAAAAAACAATACACAAACAACGAAACAAAAAAACAAAAGTCAGAACGTTTCCACAGAACCTGAAAAAGGAAACAACCTCCCCCAACCCACTCAGCAAGTGTTATCAGTCTTCAGTGGTTCCAGCAGCCTATTCATATTGAGCAATGAAGATATTATTTTTTATTCAGAGCATTTCACCATGAAATGTAGGGCTACTTGTCACTGATAGATCAATAGTTGATTTATAACTGACAAGTAGCAGGAGCCACCTTTAGATTTCGTCTGATGCATGTTGTAGCCAATAATAATGAATCTCCTTGAAGGTAAGACTATCAGTCTTGATGAACACCTGCAACTGGAATATCTACCCACCTACACATAATAATCATAAAAGGGTCAACTAAGGTTCCTTTACGACACCAAGATTACCAGTTCACATTCAAGCACTTTAATTGATTGTAATATACTTATATTAGACAACCTTACCTTCAAGTCCTCTCCTATTGTATGTACTTAAATTCTTAATCTAAACTAAGCCAGCATTGGGCCAGGCAATCTAGGCAGTCCATCTTGGGCCACTATACTGTAACCACCTTCACTCGCACCATCCTCATTGGAACTATCTTTACTAGAGACCAATTCCAGTCTGCGTCAGAATCTTCAAGGTTTTGTCGCACAACCAATACCAAGAAAACCAAGAATGTTCCTCGGTATCCTTGTTTCCATCATCAATTTTCTGTAGATGGCACTGGACAGTTTCGACAACTTCACTGCTTCTTAAATCATATCCTTTTAAGTTAAGCGGGGACGACCATGTTTTAAAGTACCGCCATCACAGGATTCTGCCATTTTATGGGGGTGCCCTTCTGGACGCCTGAAGATATGCTCCCAGTATTGAATTCTACTAACTTGCCGGGTTAAAGTTAGGCATTTGACAATTTTTGATATTTTTAGACTATTCGTATTAGAGGAGCTGAGGGCAAGAAGTTGTCTGAGTGCAACGCAAGCACCGATTCTTCTTTTATTTTACATACACAGAGGAATTAACAATAAGTACAAAAACAAACAAGCAACATAACAACATAGCAACATATACACTTGATTAGGGGATCATAAAAATGAGTTCATTTAGCATCTAGCTCACTATTGTACCAGGCAAAAATTTTTTGCAATGAATGTAGAGCCGATCAAATGCGTCTCCCGAAGGATCAAATCATTAGGGCAATAAAAAGTGAAAGCTTCTTTAATTTTTTCCCGGATTCTCTAATTGTTGCAAGGGATCAGCAGGGACTTCAAAAGTAGCTGTGATGGGAGTTTCACTGATCGCACTTATGTCAGATCTGGCTTGAGGTTCTGTAGGTGATATCATCTCTGAAGGATCTTATATCAGATCTGGCTTGAGGTTCTGTAGGTGATATCATCTCTGAAGGATCAGCAGTTAGAATCTGTAAGGGTACCGCTGGTTTTCCTGTCCTTTGCTGCTTACTCTTCCATTAAGCTAGCTGATACTTCCTTTCATTCCGATTTCCTCATCAGCATGCCCTTTTCTCTCTTAGCAGGATGTGATTCAATACGCAAATCTTTTAATTGTGACGGTTCAGGATCTGAGTCCTTATAACTCTGCAACACACTATCGTGGGAGATCCTACCCTTTCTGTCCAGTTTAGACCCATGGCAGATCTTCAGGGTAGCACCATGAGATCCACTGATGTAGACAGACTCTTTTTCATTGTAGATACACACACTTCACTTTAACGCTTGAGTGAGGACAATTACTGACTCCGATCCTCCAAAACATTCTTGACTATGCCCAAGATGTTGAAGAAAAGATCTCTTTCTCACAGACTCACTATCCTTAGAGTGTGTTTCCACGAAAATGAAATCTTGATTGCTTGTCTCGAAAACATTGTGCGAGTATCTGGGCTCTCCAATTTTCTTGATATGGTGGTTGAATAATATAGGCCCAAGTTGTTGGAGATTTCTTTTCGATTGATCCGGATGAAACAAAGACCATTGATGCGATAAATTGCAGAATATACAGGTCCCATCACTTGGCATCACCTGAACTAACACTATACCATTTCATACCATCACTAATTCTTGAGCCATCTTGTATTCCTTACTCTACTTTCCACATTTATCAACTACACAATCTACTCCTACAACAAAAGAGACAAGTATTAGTAAGGGATAACACTCGACAAGAGATGATCGCGACGTATTAGTAAGGGATAACACTCGACAAGAGATGATCGCGACGAGTGGACTCTAGTCATCTGCGAGAGTGCTAACTCCTTCAGAAGAAAGACTCGCAGATGTCCGGGTGGCACCCGGGATCAAATAGTGCTGCATCAAGTTTTTTTGGAACTACTGTCTCGGTGTCACCCTAGGACTGAAAAACTTGTAAAAGGAAGGATACAAGATGGCTAGGTCTACTAAAAGTCTACCTGCGGTATTAACTACCTGCCTACCTGTCGACCTGGCTACAACATGAAGGTACTCACTACTGCTAACACTGTTTGCTCCCTACGTGGAGGTATCCATAAGAAACATCACCGCGGTGTGATGTTTCAGTAGCCACCCAAAAAAAACAAAAAAAAAAGACGAAAAAAAAAAAAACAAAACACAACAGAAAAAATAGAAAAAATGCAGTTTTCCTGTAAGTCCCAAGAATTTCCACACTTTCTCGCGATCTGCGGATCGCTAGATCTGGCACTTGTTGCACTTCTGTATAATTTTATGACCTACAATTATTTTATGTTTGAAAATTCCAAATTGTAACTGGTTTAAAAGAAAAAAGCAGACTAAGTTTATGCACCCTTGTGTTACCATTAAAATTGTATATTCTGATTTTGAGACATTCTGTTTGTGTCTTTTTTTTACAGTCACCCTGTAGATTCAGATGGTACAATACCAGTAGTGTTACTTCAACCTTGATTTGTGTTTTGATTCAAGAGGACCATTGCAAACTTGCTACAGGCAAATGGCAATTTAAGGTTCAGTTCAGTGGTTAAAACCCTTAAAAAAAGAAATCCAGTGGTAGCACTAAAAACTTACAAAATCCATTTCTATATTCCCATGCTTGATTGCAATGGCGGAGTTGCACACTAATAAAACGAGACTTCTATCTTCATTTTGTCACTCTTTCTACGCTGGGAAGGAAGATTCATGGAGTCACCAGCGAAGAGTGATTGACAGAAGTGCAATGAAAAGGCATCTTTATTGGTCACTTCTTGATGCAGTGACAGAATCATTTGATATGAATCTCCCACTATTCCCAGCACTGCCATTGCGATCTTGCATTTAAAGGCATTGGAGTGAATTTTGTAAGTTTTTACTTTTTACTGCTTTTGTTGTTATTTTCACAGGCTTTTACTTATGAATAGACCCCTAAATGGGTCTGTTGCAAACTTTTGCTACAACGATAAAGAGTGTATCATCGTAAGTAAAATCGCCCGAAAAGTCCATTGGTGGCATCAGAAAGTCATGAAATGCGATAATAAACTCACAAGAGACGTTTAATGAAATCCAAGATAGCGGTAAAATATCGAGCAATTTGTATGCATGCACCTTTAACATCCAAGGATTGCCAACTTTGACAACCTCACAGCTTCAGAGGTTATGTGTTTATTTACATTGTGATTGGGTGTGATCGATATTGTGAGGTTGGCTATCCTTGGATGTTCGTGGTGCATGCATACAGGTTGCTCAGTATTTTACCGCCATCTTGGATTTCATTAAACGTCTCTCGTGAGTTTAATACTGCATTTTATGACTTTCTGATGCCACTAAAGGACTTTTCACGCGATTTTACATGAGATTGAACACTCTAAAGCGCTGTAGCAAAAGTCTGCAACAGACTTAGGTATTCATTTCCATTTTCAGCTGAGATTGATGCATCAAACTTCTGCAGAAAACAATTTTTGGTCCTTCACCCTTTTTACACCTAATTGTCAACCACTTTAGAACTTTTTTTGCATAAATCTTCTTTGCTTCATCACACAAGTAACTACAGTAAACTCTCGATTTACCGGATTTCAGGGGACCGGCCGAAAAATCCGGTAAATCGCGAAATCCGGTAATCCGAAAACTCGCATTTTCCGCGGCGAAATCGCGGACCGAAAACTCGCATTTTTCGCGGCGAAATCGCGGAATTTTTAGGTATTTTTTCTCCCCCCCTCCCCCCCAAATTTTCACTGTTTCGACTAACCTGAGCCTGAGGGTTTTATTTACAAAAGCACAAAACACGCGTGGGGGATTAGAACACGATAATTTGGTACTAACCGTTCGTTTGTTGAGTGTTTTTCATTTCTCTTAGCTAAAAATCTCTTTGGAAAAAATCAGCTGACTTTTTCCAAAGAGGTTCAGCCGATCTCGCTGTCAGCCAGCGTTGCCAATGTTGGCAAGTTCTTGAAGTGCCAAAGCCATAAACTACGTGCTTCACGCGTGAGCGCGTGGAGCCAACGCACTACGGGCGGCAACGCTGCGCTGCTGTCAACGCGGGAAAGCAGCGAAGCTTCCCTGCCGCTTGACGCGTTTTTCAAAACACCGCGACTGATGAGTTTGGAGAGTGATTCATGGTGATTCTTTGAGATCGCGGCATCGTGTCACGGGAAAAAACTGCTATATCTGAGCAAAGTCCGGTAAATTGAGAAGAAATTTCTTCTTGGGACCGAGAAAAAATCCGGTAAATCGCGAAATCCGGTAAACCGCGATCCGGTAAATCGAATGAAATTTAACATTGTTCTTATGGGACTTTTGTCGGGACCGGAAAAATTTTCCGGTAAATCGCGAAATCCGGTAAATCGCGATCCGGTAAATCAAGAGTTTACTGTATTTTCTTTCGGGTGAGAGAGTCATCTCCACTAAAATCTCAAAAATCAACCTCCAATTCTAGATATTCACTATCCAGGTATTCTTTATATTGGAATATCCGATTCAATCCTATATAATACTTAGTCTGATTTCTCTTTGTTAATATCTATGATATCTAGGTGCAATGGAAAATTGGGGTTTGATAACATACCGAGAATCTTGCCTTCTGGTCGATGAAAAGAATTCCTCCACTTCGACAAGACAGTGGGTCGCAGAAGTTGTGGGTCATGAAGTCGCTCATCAGTGGTTCGGTAACCTGGTAACGATGGAGTGGTGGACTCATCTTTGGCTGAATGAAGGTTATGCAACATTCACTGAAAACTTCTGTGTTGCACATCTGTTTCCGGAGATGGACATTTGGACTCAGTTCGTTATCAATGAATACATCAAAGCCTTAGAATTGGATGCCATGAAAAACAGTCACCCTATTGAGGTTAGTTTGTAAAGTAAAAGCTTGTGCATATAAGATATACCTTTACTGCTCAATTTTTCAAGTTCTCTGGAAAAATCGAGAGGAGGACTTATCTGCTTTTTTGGCAGCAAACGGTTAATTTGATTCAGTGTACGTCAACGACATACAAAATGGGTCTGCAGTATGAAACTCACGAGAGACATTTAATGAAATCCAAGATGGCGGTAAAATATCGAGCAACCTGTATGCATGCACCACGAAAATCCAAAGATAGCCAACCTCACAATGTCGATCACACCCAATCAAAACGTAAATAAACACATAACCTGTGAAGCTGTGGGGTTGTCAACGTTGGCAATCCTTGGATGTTAAAGGTGTATGCATACAGATTGCTCGATATTTTACCACCATATTGGATTTCATTAAACGTCTCTTGAAAGTTTATTATCGCATTTCATGACTTTCTGATGCCACCAATGGACTTTTCGGGCGATTTTACATATGATGCAACATTCTTTGTCGTTTATATGTTTATATGTATCAATTTAAATCATAAAATGCATAAACTTTAAGCGTTTTTTAGAAATTCCTTAATTTTAGGTATCTTCTTTGAATATAACCTAATTATATAACTAAGTGGCATTGCGTTAAAGATTTGGATGGCAGAGTAATTTATACAATTTTTGGAGATGGACTAACTAATTTTATGGTTATCAATGTTAGCTTGACTGCAGTTGTAAGAATGAATTGGTAACATGCTGAAAGGTGTTGTAATGTCGTTGAAAATTGTATTTTTCTCTGATTCTAAAATATACATGGATGTCAAGATTAAAACCTTTGTAAAGAGTAAACTTTGGAGTTCACCTTGGTAAAGAGTTAACGGCATGGGCTGTAATAAGGTTTGTTCAATAAGACTTTAATTATCTTGTTTTGCTCGATGAAAACTGTTCTCGATGGACTGCTCCTACATTATAAGATAATACCATACAGTAGGTGAGCTATAACATTGGCATGATAATGTTATAATGCACTATTAAAGGGTTCAATTTTTAGTAAGTTTCTAACAGCCCATTTGCAGCTCTGGATTTTGTTTATGAGATGATTTGTACTTATTCACAATGTTCTTTGTCCTAGAAATTTATCTTGAATTCTCAAAATACTTTCAGGTTCCTATTGGTCATCCATCTGAAATTGATGAAATTTTTGACCAAATCTCGTACAGTAAAGGTGCTTCAGTGATAAGAATGCTCCACAGATATATCGGAGATGCTGACTTTAGAAAAGGAATGAATCTGTACCTTACTAGACATTCTAACGGCAACACTTTCACCGAGGACTTATGGTTGGCCTTAGAAGAAGCTAGTTCTAAACCGGTGAAAGAAATTATGTCAACATGGACTAGACAGATGGGCTTCCCAGTAGTTACGGTTGAATCTAGTAAACAAATTGACGATACAAGGGAATTAGTAATCTCTCAATCAAAGTTCTGTGCTGACGGAAATGCTGATGGTAATTATTGTTAATGGTCTATAACTATAGTTCTTTTAAAATTCTGAAAGAGAAGTCATGCTAAGCCGAGTTATGATTTCGGGATGAGAGATGGTGTCATAGTTGAGTATTTCGGAGACCAGTGGCGGTCCGTGAGTTCAAAAGTGGAGAGGCTTGAAAATATTTGATGATTTTTTTTTTGTGCTTTTGAGCCCTTCTCCATATTGAACATGCCTCCTGGCAGTCTGGGAAAACAAAATGTTTTTGCGAAGGCATCAGGCCGATTTCCACCGCCTTGTTCTGCGTATACGCTCTTGTTATCTTGAGCTGGAATTTTTGTCTTTTGTTAAAATGAGGCTTTCTGGTTCCTTTTGACTGCGCCAAATTGTCGTGCTCTATTTTGCTCCAAACTATGCGTTATGGGAAATTGGTTATGAGAGTGATAACGGCTTGGAGCAGTTAATTTTTCTTTTTCATTAAATTTACTACACGTTGCTGTAATGAATGAGGCATCACATCTGATTGTGAGTTGATACAGGGAAAGCCACCTTTCAGAATTGTCAGCAGTCGGGTCTTGGGTTGATCACCTAAACCGCAGAGGATGGGGCAATCACAGACTCTTTGAGCAAACATCATCCCGTAACATCGCGTCGCTTTAACAGCGGAGATTGTGAAAATATTACCTCTCATACCGTGATAAGGAACTTCCTTCTGCAAGCCTTAGTAAATACTCACTAATTTGCCATCTTCTACATAAGGGGCTTACCATGAAATCTGTGCTTTTTGAGATTTGCTGACCAATGAGGAGTTACACACCCTGAAGTAAACAAAAATAAAAATCACCGCAACCGTTGCAACTATCCATACTGGTTGCGGTTAGTCTCTCCTGGCGCAGGGTGTTTGGCATACGGCTAGGCCCAATGTGCTATTTCCCATTCTTTCACCTTCCTTTCCCTAAAGTACAGGTCTATCATTTGCAGTGGAACACCCGCATAGGAGCTAATCCAGCAGCCAGGGCGGTAGACCTTCTATCTATCTATCTATCTATTTTATTTATTTTTATTTTGTATTTCACGTATGTATTGTCAGTACTATGTCTGGCCATCAAAATTTCTCATGTTTCTTTATTTAATTCCTTACCATTTATCATTTTTTTTTCTTTTTCCAGAAACAAACACCCTTTGGCTAGTTCCTTTATCTTTTTCAAAATCATCGGCACCGGAAGAAGAATGCCACGCAGCAGTTCTGAAGGGTCCGAAAGCTACCTTTACCATTCCAAACATTCAACCAAATGAGTGGGTGAAATTGAACCCTGGAGTTTATGGTTTCTATCGAACTCAATATCCGGCTGAATTACTTCACCAATTCGTTCCTTCCATTGAAAGTAAAACCCTCCTCCCGTTAGATAGGCTTGGTCTCCTGGACGATTTATCTGCTCTGGTAATTTTTTAGACTTAATTTATTATTCAGCCAAATTTGCTCTGCTTGCAGCAAAAATTGTGACCTGTTCTGACAAAACTTATATTATCTTACAAACCAAAATTTTCAAGACAGCAAAAGTAAGATACTAGGGTCGAAATTATGGGTTTTTATGTTTTGATGCCAAGTGTTCTCCAGTAGCCTTAAGAGTAATTACGCAAAGTTTTGATTCATAATTTAGCCGATAAAGGCAGTTAAGTTGCATGTGAATGAATATATTTTGCAGTTGATTGTTGATTTTCCATAAGTTTAACTCCGTAATTAATAAGTAGAGGTACCTTTTTTTGCGGCCGCGATATTTCGCGAAAAACGCGAAAGCCGAACTTTTTCTGCAAAAACATGAAATTTGGCATTTGACGCGAACTGTCCCGTGAAATCGTCTAATTTTTTTGCGTTTTCGCAAATTGGCAAAATTTGTGCAATTTTACGAGTTTTTGAGCTTACGAAATTTGCGATTACGCAAATTTAAGAAAACCGGTGACACGTCTTTCAATCTCAATCGGACTCATCACACAGTTCATTGAACAGTTGAATTTAACAATAGAAAGAACAGGGTCAAAACTCTAGTATTGAGGAAGGTTTTCACCAAAAATAATGCGCTGAAAAAAATTTCAAGCCCACTTTTGCGTCTCTGTCCGTTGGATACCTTTTTTTCTCCTTAATTACATCTTAGAAACACGTAAAACCTGTCATTTGTTGTGCCATTGGTAAAAAAAAAAAAAAAAAAAAAAAAAAAAAAAAATTGTTGCTAAAAAAAAGCAAAATACATCGAAATTGAACTTGACGAAATCCCCATTTTTCATGACAAAATCTCCATTTCAACTTGACAAAATTAGGAATTTGAACTTGACGAAATCCCCATTTTTCATGACGAAATCTCCATTTCATCTTGACAAAATTAGGGATTTGAACTTGACGATAAAAAGGTACCTCTATTGATAAGGTAGGTTTTATCAAGGTGCGGTACAAATAGAGATTCATAACAAAGCTTATGATTGGTGTTCTTTTTTCTGGCTAAATTTAGTTCACTGTCACGTACTGTTGAATGATGGACGTTGGTCAGGCTTTCAACACAGTTTCAATTGATGTTTTCAGATTGAAAAACAGCTTCTGCAAATTTATTTCAAGTTGTACATCCCTTTTAATAAAGAAACTCAATACCAGTTGAGCAAAGTTCAACTCAACAGTAAGCACTTGATATTTGACCGTAGACCTACGTACTTATTTAGTGCCATGTCCATGAAAATAATTGGATCTCAGTAAATGTCATGTCTCTCTCACTCTAATGCAGTTTCCCCGTAAGAAAGCGGATCTAAATTTTCTCATGCAAATTCGTGCTAATAAACAAAAGTTCTCTCAGAATTTACTACACCGTTAGATTCTACTTATCTTAAAGCGTATTATGTTTCACGTCAACAACATTTTCGAAACATTAGGCGTTAATTTACAATCACAGCTATATCGAGCCCCGTATCTTGTCCCAGTCTTATGAGTTGTACTTTTGGTGTTGCCGATTTGTGACCTGAGAGAGTGCATCGAACAATTTAGTGCTTTGATTTTTGGTATGTAAAAATATTTGTCACAAAATCCATGAGGGTCAATTTTTGATCAAATGTGCTCATCTAGAGCTCAAAGGAAAGCAATTGAGTTGATCTTTTATAGATGTGACCAAGATTAGATTGCTAGCTTGTTTTTTTTTTCTGAAGTTAGAGTTACAGTATCAGTCCTGGTACTTTTAGGACACCCTTTGTTTATTTTAAGGCCCCATTTATTTTTCTCATACTGAGTTGATAATTTTCAGGTTCAATGTGGCAAAGCCTCAGCTGCTACTTTATTGGAATTAATGCTCGCCATGACAAATGAAGATAATTACGTCGTCTGGTCAACGATTCGCAATAGCTTAAGTAAAATTTCTATCCTTGTTTCAAACACAGAGTTTGAGCATCTTTTCTTTAAATTTGGTCGCATTTTATTCAAAAAAATCTACGAAAAAATAGGCTGGGAACCCAAACCCAATGAAGGTAAGATTGATTATTGCTCTCTAGAAGAAAAAACTTTTCTTATGATGTTAAACAAAGCTGCACTAGAGATTGTTTCAGAAGTGTAGGTACACCTAGTCTGATAATCTTTGGCAAATCTTCAACTTTCATTCCTTCACATCTAATTATGTATAGCATTATAGCATTCCTGCTGTCTGAATCTTTTGCTTTTAAGGCATTCCTGAATGAAAAACCAACACTCAAATTAATTTTCGTTCATTTTTATTCTGTGTAATAATATGGGAAATTATGTTGGCAAATTCCAAAGATTATAGCCTATAGGTTTAAGTGCGCCTACACTTCTCAAATGATCCTTACCTTTTTCCTCTCCTTGCTGGAGAGGTTATCAAGTCTAAAAAAAACCGAATGATTGACAGTCTTACAACGGGAGGTTGCCGACTTGTCACCCTCGATTTTGTTCAAATTTTGCAGAGAAGTAGTTCATATGAAACTATTAGACCTGTGTTTCAGCATTTCTTCCAATGGGCCCTATAAAGCCCCAAAATTTAAAGTTGGAATTTCAACTTTTTGAGCTGATTTTCGTCTCTTTACTGATTCTCGCTCTTAAATGCGGCTCTTTCCGTCCGAATCACACCGGAGCGGGCGTAGCGTACTGGCTACACGCTCGCCACTCACCTGGTTAACCCAGGTTTGATTCCGGCTACCGACCACTATTTTTCACAGTTTTTCTTATCCATTTTATGGGGCAAATTGATTGCGTTAGATACTTTCCATCTTTAAGGTATCGGTTTGCATCGCAACGAACTGATGAAAATTCGGGACTTGTGTCTTCTGAGGTTTTAAAGATGAGACAGCTACACTGTCAGCATCACGTGCTTCGCAGCGTCACCATGTGTACCGCTTATTTAATGATATTTTTCAATTTTTGTCTTGGTTATAGAAACCAATGCGAGAACAAGTTTTCACCAAAATTCACAACCAGAGTTCAGTTCGTTTTTAGAAAAATGTAATCCGCAAGATGTTACGGACTCGTTTTATTTGTGTGAAAGTATCCTACGCAATCTAAATATTCTGATTGGTCTAAAAAGTTCAGACAGAATATTTTGATTGTGTAGGATACTTTCACACAAATAAAACGAGTCCGTAACATCTGGCGGATTACATTTTTCTAAAAACGAAATGAACTCTGGTTGTGAATTTTCAAGGCGGCTTGACTTTCCTACCTCTAATACTACTACTACTACTACTACTACTACTACTACTACTACTACTACTACTACTACAACTACTACAACTACTACAACTACTTTTTCAAATTGATTTTTCCTCTTCATCTATGTATGTACATAAGGTAGATGTCCCAATTACCGCCACTGTCCCAATTACCGCCACCCTATGCACTTATTCTTTAAAATAAGCTCACATTAGCAGGGAAATTCAAGATATTATGGAATAAGTGTTTTTCATAGGTTGGTTGAACTGGTGAAAAAGTTTGAAGTTGATAGGTGGCAGCACTGTGCCCCTAAAAAATCACAGAAGTGGACAACTGCCCAGCAGCACCTGTTTCTGCTGATTTCTTAGTTGCTGTGTTAAGGGACGAGGCAAGAAAATCACTCATTTACTTTCATACGTTTTATTGTTTAATATGTTTGGCTGTTTCAGGGTTTAATTTAATGGTTTTTCTGACTGAAAACAAGTTTTTTTTTTTAAAGGAACCTCAATTTTAATACTTATTTGTGATATGGCGGGAATTGGGACATCAAAAGTCACTGCTGTCCCATTTACCGCCAGGGGTGGCGGTAACAGGGACACGCAAAAATTCACGATGTCCCAATTATCGCCACATCATTTTGTTTTTTATCTTTTGCATTATAGATTTATAGATTGTGTAAAACGCTCCTACGTTAGAAAAATCATATTTTCAGTAGAGTTGCTACCTTTTTAACATTACATAAACCGGAAAAAAAGGAATGGTAATCCAATAGTCGATAATCCCATGTAAGAATTACTTCCTGTTTCTCGGTTGTTTCATTTGCCATGGGCGCTAACTGAGTATACTTAAAATGTTGGAATAGTAGCTTGCAAATCTGTCGAATTTACGTTCTGTAAATTATGTTAAACCAACAGATCAAACTCTTGCATTGACATTTTATACCTTAGTTGAACATCAACGAATGTGTAAAATCAATATTCTCTATTGTTAGCTAAAACAACATTTCAGTAGGTATCTGTAAAAGTAACAGTTATTCCTGTTGAAACAACAGTGAAAGTGTTTTTTTGATACATGCAGCATGTTAAATTGATTCCTTCAGTATGCGAATTCGACAGACCACAAGCGGTAAAGTTTACGATCACCCCCCCCCCCCCCCCCCCCCCCGAAACTGAAAACAGTCCACATTTTCATGATATGCACGGCTATTCAAAAGTAACGCCCATCCCCTCTTAACTTTTTTTGTGATTGGGATAGAAGGATGCGGTTTTAAGCATTCTTATTTATACCAAAGGCGCTATCTGAGGGGGCTATTTTCGATGACCCCCCACCCCGGGGGGTAGGGGGGTGGGGGTCAACTTCATTTTCTCTTATTGCACTCCCTATCTTGTGATACCTCGTTTTAAAGGGCATAAAATTCTAAGACTTTTGGAGTAAACCGGAGGTTGATATCGTTTTTCGTCTTCGATATATCGATAGTCAAAGTTCGATTTCGACCCATTTTCAACAAATCAGAACTCCCATTTGAAAAGTCGGAATTTAGCAAACGAGGAGTCAAAAATACTCTAAAAAGCAAGTACTTTCCAGAAAAAAATACGAGTTTGACATTCATCTAGTCAAAATTTGGTTTTAGAGCCCCCCAAAATTATTTAAAAAAATGACCCCTCAGGGGGGCTATCTCAAAAATTCCGAGCCACGACCCCTATCGAGTGATACATCGCTTGAAAGGACACTCAAAACTGATCATTTTGGCGCAAACCGCAGGTCGATATCGTTTTTGGTTTTCGGTGTATCGAATGACAAAGTTGGATTTTTACCCATTGTTAAATTTCGATATATCGAAAACCAAAAATGATATCAACCTGCGGTTTGCGCCAAAATGATCAGTTTTGTGTGTCCTTTCAAGCGATGTATCACTCGATAGAGGTCGTGGCTCGGAATTTTTGAGATAGCCCCCCTGAGGGGTCTTTTTTTTTAAATAATTTTGGGGGCTCTAAAACCAAATTTCGACTAAATGACTGTCAAACTCGTATTGTTTTCTGGATTGTTCTTGCTTTTTAGAGTATTTTTGACTCCTCGTTTGCTAAATTCCGACTTTTTAAATGGGAGTTCTGATTTGTTTAAAATGGGTCGAAATCGAACTTTGACTATCGATATATCGAAGACGAAAAACGATATCGACCTCCGGTTTACTCCAAAAGTCTTAGAATTTTATGCCCTTTAAAACAAGGTATCACAAGATAAAGGTTGCTATTTGAAAATTTTGAGTTAGGGGGTAAAACCCTCCCTTAGGGGTGCCCCCCGGAAATTTTGGCTACGCCTAAAAGTAGTTCTTATTAAGTTATAAACATCCCCCGAGTTTCGTTTTATTTTCTTCAACCGTTCAAAAGTTAGACACACCCTGAAGATCGATAAATGACTGAAATCTACAAAGTCTGGAAAATACTTAACTCAAAATTACTCAATTCTCTTTGTAACTAGTAGTTACTTATTAAATATCTGTTATCTTCACTTTCTGCTTCTTAAATTATTATAATTTCATCATTTCCTGACGAAAAACACGATAGTTTGAATGAAAAGCCATTAAAAATATGCATGGCGGTAATTGGGACAAAGCCACTTTTGGCATGGCGGTAATTGGGTCATGGGCCATTTTTTCGAGTTTTATTAATAATTTTTTCCCCTGATTGATTAAGTCAACTTTATATTTTTTTCATAAAACTAGAATGTTTTTGAGAGATCCTAGTGCAAACAGATCCTGGATTTGAGAAAAATTAACATTTTTACAGGTATTTTACGGACATTTTTTCTTAAGGGTGGCGGTAATTGGGACATCTACCTTAGTTAATAAAGGTAAATTTTTGCAGGCCATCTGGATACTCTTCTACGGCCCTTGGTGATAAGCCTTCTGGGCTTGTATGGAGACGAAGGAGTCATAGCGGAAGCAAAGAAAAGATTCGAAAGCCACATTAATAATTCAGTAACTATTCCTGCTGATCTAAGAGCTTCAGTGTACAAAGCGGCACTTGCCAGTGGTGATGCATCAACTTTTGAATCTATACTCCAGGTGAGATTTCAATTTTTTTCCTTCCTTTTTTCTTTTACGCTCAATTTGGTTGATAGTGTATTACTTGTAACTTACTCACCATGGTTTTCTCTAATGAGTGAACATGAAAAAAAAAAAAAATTCACTAAACATTCACAAAACGACAGCTCTGTGGTGCACATTAGCTCAAACGATTAAAAAAATCAAAGGAAAGATTACGAATGTTCTGGTGATAAAATATTTAGTGTAAACTCCTGCCATGTTGTTGAAAGACAAGCAGTAGTGGAGCTTGCTATTTGACAAAGTTGCATTATTTCCATTTCAACAGCCTGTGTTAAAGGTCGAGTTTACGGTTGTTGACTGCACACTTAATTGGTCGATATGTTTCTAGGGTTCAAATAAAGAAAACGCAAAGTTGCCACATTTCAACTTTCAAGTTACGCATCTTTTCGGTCTTAATCTGTTTCAGGATAAATTGGGCCTGATTGGATCATTCAGAATATTTTCTAAACCCAACATTCTAGTTTTAGGGGTTTTTCAGGGAAGGACCGTTGCCCCTATCTTCCAAAACATTCATAGAGTGACCCCATTCAAGAAAGCATAAAAACTTGACAATTTAAGCGTAAACCTCGGGTCGTTATAATTTTTGTTTTCAATTTGAGATATCACAGATTAAAGTTTGATATCAGATGCAGACTGCTGTCAAACATTGACCTCTGATACCTCAGAGCTAAAAGACAATTTTAACCTCTGGCCTGTGCTGAAATTCTCAATTTATATGCCCTTTCCAACGATGTATCTTATCTTAAGGGTTATCGTCCAAAAGTTTCAAGAATAGAGCAAAATCAAATTTTGAATATTGATTTAGTGAGTAGATAGTCAATGTGGACCTCTAGTTTGCGTCAAAACGTTCAATTATTTTCAAATGATGTATCACAAGATAAGGGTTACCGTTTTCTTTTTGACTTTCTGGGTGTTCCTGTTCCTGAATGTTAGGGGGCCCTAAAACGTTTTTAAGGGTGCCATACGAAGTATATGGCAAGCTTCTTACTCTCGTTTTGCTGTATACAATGAATAATATAATACAGTGGAAGAGGTGCCCTCTGGTGGCCGTGTGTGTTTTGGAGATTTCGTTTTCAGGATATGAATCAAAACTTACATGATCGGGTTATACTGTGTATTTTCAAGAAATTTTTTTATACGTACAATCAAACACTCAGACATGTTTAAATTTTTCATTTGGAGTCATTTGATGCCTTCGTTGATTTTATTTTGCACAAAAACGGGGCCCCATCTTACAACAAGTCAAGTTCTCGGACTCTGTTGACTTCAGTTGTCTTCGATGCACACACAGAAAATATACTGAGTTTATACACACACACATAGGTTATTGACCCATGTCAAACAGGTTTTGACGCATTTACAATCCGATTCTTTTCCGAATCTGGTGAATATCTCCCCCCCTCCCCCACCACCGTTACATCTCTCAGCGTCGAGGAGCTGGCTCGTCACCACTCCAAACCTCCGATCAGGGGTCCTGAACGAATTAAATGAACGAGTTGTTAAACGCGTATTTTGACTCACTCAACTGTTCTAAGAGCAGGTATACAAACACAAAGAATTCGGACGCGGCTCCTGTGAATCGAACGTTTCGTCGCTTTGTGCTGTTCGCTCATTTGGAACTGAACGGAATCAATAAGCTATCCTTCCTTCTTCCCACAATACATGACTGCCCTATCTTATTCTGCTCTGCTCTCAACGCAACGAGCCGAGCTGTGGTCGAGTGGATTCAATTCACTCGTTCCGAATGCGAACGAATTACTTCCCGCTGAATTAGTTCTAACGAAATATCGAACGAATTTCCGAACGAATTAGAATGAATTAATTTCACTCATACTCATTACCTGCTTCTTGACCATCCCCTCCCTTCACCAAAGTACCCCTGCTGATTGACTTAATATTGTACCGTAGGATCCGATGTACCTCCGAAGTATCAGTGATGCCTTTAGCGGGGGGCACCTCCCGAATTTAATACTTCAAATGAGGACCCTCATTTTTCTAAGATGATTGGAAGGAGGATAAAATTCTAAGACTTTTCGAGTTTCGACTAAAACCAATAGTCAATATCCTTTTGCGTTTTCGATCAATCGAAGGTCAAAGTTTGCTATGGACCTATTTTCAAAAATTCGGAACTCCCCATTGAATGATCCTATAAACAACGTTGGGTCTAAAATGCTTTAAAGAGGAAGCAATTTTCAGAAAAAAAGATGTCTCCTCTAAAACCTTTACTTGAAGGTCGCTTTTAAGCCCCTATTTTTTTAAAATGCCAAAATTTTCAGAGGCTGCAAAAAAGTAACGACTTCGAAATTCAGGAAACGCCTTACTATGGATTTCATTAACCGTTTTCCCTGGCCACCGATTCTCACGCGCCCCGAAGGCGGGAGGAATTTTTCGATTATAAAGAGTTTTGTCCCCCAGCCCCACTTCCCGTGGGGGCCCGAAAATGGTTTTCTTTGAAATTAATGGAACCCGCGTGCTTTGGCTTTTTCTGAATTTTGAAGTCGTTTCTTTTCTTTCAACCTCTGAAAATGTTGAAATTTAAAAAAAAAAAAATTAGAGGCTCAAAAGAACCCTTTCAAGTGAACTTTTTGGAGATGACATATTTTTCCGAAAGGTGTTTGCTTTTTAAAGCATCTTAGAGACAATTTTTTTAAATTTGGATCATTAAATGGGGAGTTTAAAATTTTTAAAAGTGGGTCTGCGTCAAACTTTGAACTTCGATTTTTCGAAAAAATATATTGACTTCCGGTTTGCGTCAAAAGTCTTGGAATTTTATTATATTTTCCAATCATCTGATTAAAATTGGGGATCCTCATTTGTAGTCTATAGTATTGGATTTAGGGGTGGTACTTCCCCCTGGGAGTCCGTCCCCCCCCCCCCCCCCCCCCCCCCCCCCAAGGCTACCCTTCGAAAGATGTGTCCCTCAAAAAAATCGATGGACTTTTATACACATTAATTGAAAACTCTTGTGAAGAGAAACTATTCAGCGCATAGGAACAGTCAAAATATTGATTTGGGCGGAAGTTATGGGGCTTTAAAGGTTTTGACTTTAGGCTTCACTCCCTCCATCTGCAGTGGACCAAAATTAAAGAACAAAGCGTGTTAAAATGTAGCTTTCTCAAAGAGGTCTATCGAGTAGGTATCGACCCTGAATTTATGAGATTTTTTGAGGATAGCCCATTCCTGATGGGAGTTGGATCAACCTCTTTCTGTTTTGCGTGGGTGCCAAAATGCATGCCCTCAAACACTAAATAGCAAATAAATTGTAATGAACAAAATTACAATCATATCATGGCACGCTTTACCAATACATAAATTGTATTGGAGATCCCCTGCTTGTGTTTTTTTTTTTTTTTTTTTTTTTTTTTTTTTTTTTTTTTACAAGTTCGATTCTTTAAACTTGATACATTCAAACTTTTCTCATTTTCTATATTTTTTTATTTCCATTTTCTATTTCTATTTTTTTACTAGTTTGATTCCGAAGCCATATTTTTTTTTAAAACAATAATTTTCAACTGTAGACAAACCGAAATTACCGGCACAAAAGAATGGTCGCCCGGTCCTGTCTCTACCTGCCGTAAGATCTGAGATTGAGTCGATGCTGCATTTGAGATGGAGCGTAGAGAAAGATACTGGAAATGACAGGTAGAGACTAGAGACAGGGCTGGTCCGACTGGATGACCGTCTGTGAGCTGCCTCACTTGGATACCGTACGCTTAAAAATGAGTGTACAAAGCTTTCTAATTCAACTTTCAAACTCTAAATGCGGCTAAACAAGATGTACACATTTTTAAGGCCTTGAGATTTTTTTCTCAGAATGGGTCTGTTGCGTACTTTTGCTACGTCAATATAACTCATTGTTTCTAATGTAAAATTCGGCGAAAATAAGGATGCGCACATTAAAAACTTTAGAAATCCACTCATTAACTCAGAAAATACCTTCCATTTCAAACAACCAGCGCTACACTAGAACTATATCAATGACTTATAAGTTATAACTACATAGACGGAACCATCTCGTTTATGTAAACATCAACAAAACTTACAAACATTGGAATGTTTTGTTTAGATGCGTACATTTCTTATATCATTTTATAATCTTTGATAAACCGAAAAGACCAGACAGCAAATGCAGCCAATGGTTCATGTACATATTTAGAACGAAATTCCATCATTTTGTTGTTACGATGTTGTTTACTTATGCACGGTGGTTCCGTCTATGTAGTAGTATACCGGTGCAAATAGTGTCTAGTGTAGCGCGGGCTGTTTGAAATTGAAGTGATTTCCTGAGTTAATGAGTGGATTTTGAACGTTTTTAATGTGCGCATCGTTATTTTCGCTGAATTTTACATAAGAATCAAGGCTCTATATTGTTGTAGCAAAAGTATGCAACAGACCCATTGTCTTTAACTTCAATTTCTGCAAAAAAAAAAGGTATACCTTGACTGTGGCCCACGCGCCGTAAGATACGTGTCTTGTCCTTTGAACAAATTCGGGAAAGAAAACTCCGGACTAAAAAGTTATCTGTGCATTGGACACAGAATGCAGAATAATCTGCGGCAGTTCATGAACGTCAAATGGAAGTTCTATGACCTGGCTATCCTCATCAACACCAAGTTGAAAACTGAATAAGAGATAAATGATCACAGAAGATAACCAACTGTAGATAATTCTTTTCAATCAATACGCTCTTCACTCTCCCAATGACTTATTTGTTGCCTCTTTTCCAGTTGCACCGTAAAGAAGAACTACATGAAGAAAAAGAAAGGATAAGTACCTCTCTTGGCGCAGCAAAAGATCCTGTACTTTTGTCAAAGGCCTTAGAGTTTGCCATTTCCGTAAGTTGCAGTTGTTTTCTTATTTTTTCTTTAACAAGAGGGCTTTCTTGCCCACTGTTGAGAAACTGACCATAGGTTAGGTTTTCTTCAGTCTTTAACTTGGCATTTTTTTAAGGTGATTCTATGGCAAACTCCTGAAAATTTTAATCCGATAGATGGCGTTACTTGTCGCTGGCTCCAAAAATAGCTGTCTTTTGACGGTTTTCGGCTGTTTTCTCTGAACAGACGAATAAGAGACGAAAAATCGGAATGTCAGCACCTGCTGAATTTTTTGCTTGATTTTTTAAGCCATAAACGGGCCAAATTGCTTCTAAAATAAAGGCGAAACTATGCAAAGAAAAAATCTAATGTAATTTGGAATTGTATCAGCAAAGATTACAGGTTTCGGTTTCACCTGTAATCTTTGCTGATACAACTCCAAATTACACTCGATTTTTTCTTTGCATAGTTTCGCCTTTATTTTAGAAGCAATTTGGCCCGTTTATGGCTCAAAAAATCAAGCAATAAATTAAGCAGGTGCCGACTTTCCGATTTTTTGTCTTTTATTCGTCTGTACAGAGAAAACAGCCGAAAATCGTCAAAAAACGGCTATTTTCGGAGCCAGCGACAAGAAACGCCATTTATCGGATTAAAATTTCCGGGAGTTTGCCATAGAATCACCTTAACAGAATAACGGTTTCTAATTTATCATTTCTCCAAGGAATGCCTTACTCAATGTCCTGTACATTTATCTGGAGTGACAGTTTCATGGGTAACCTGTGTAACGAGAGACAATTTATAATAGAGACCACGCACTAGCCTTGCGCGCAGTGGCTGACTTTTTTTTCGGAGCTCAACAGAAATTAACAAGGGGAGCATGAAGGAGCACCATCCAACATGGACCATACGTTGACTGATGCAATTTCGGTGCTTCGGATTCACCAGGCAAAAATCTCTACGACGTTTCTCATCAGTCAACGTATGGGCCATGTTTGCGGTGTTCTGTTGAGACCCCGAAAAAAAAAGTTGCTACCGCGTGCAAACATGGGCAAGATAGATAGTGCGTGGTCTCTATTATATATTGTCTCAGTGCGTAACCACCGTGGAGTGGAGGATTTTTAGGTTAGGTGTAAGGTTTAATTTTATCCATTTATTCCCATGTATTTTGGTGCGATGCACAGTGGACGGAACGTGCTTTGATCCTCTGTGCACTGCTCCATAACACATGGGAATATATGAATTGTCAAAATTACACCTTAAACCTAACCTAAAAATCCTCCATGGTGGTTACGTAGGTTAGGTTTCGTTGATCTTTCACCAGTAATATACTAGCATGAGGATATAGCCTGGATCAACTCTGCATCTGTCTGGCTTCATGCGTACGCCAGCCCAAGTTGATGTCAGGTGGATCCTGTCAGCCGCGGATGCGGATTTCCCGCAGCCGCGAAGGTCCTGTCGCAACTGAATTTTTCCTGAGATTTTGATTCCTGTGGGAAACAGACTCCGACATTCAAAGGGTGCTCCTTGATTGGTTGCCCAAATCACCTGGTCTCACATAGAGCGGGACGATCTGGGCTTCTGGGCCTTCGGGAGAGTCAGTCTTTGTGAGATCGGGACTCGAGATGCGAGCTTTACCCAAGGCGTTTTAAAATCTGAATCTAGCCTCTTTTTGTTTTTTTTAAATACCAAGAGCGATTGATGCATCACGTCTTAGTCTTCCCCCTATTTTTTTTTAGAGGTGTTTGAGTGTTGAAATTATGGGTGGAGTCGAGTTTTGCCTATTTTTTTGAGCTAGAATTTTGGTATTCGCAATATTGCAAAACAGTAAAATAAGTTCACTAAAACTGAAAGGCTGAAAAGAGTTGAAAATACCAATATTGGCTGTTGCTATACTATCATTCATTAAAGGGAAGGAAAAAGTTCAATCTTTCGATCAAATGCTATTATCTTACTTTTAGTCAAAGTTTGATGCTGCTTTGGTCGGACGAAATTAGTTGACTTTGAGGTTGTCAAAGCTTTGCTTCCGGCTATCTTCTTCTTTGCTTTGAATTTCTTGAATTCTTTGAAATTCTTCGAGCTATGTCCCTTTACCCTCAATTTCAGATTCGAGTCGTGGATTATGCGTCCCAGTGTTTCACATACTGTCGAATCTTTGTGAAATGATCGGTAAGAGATGCACTATTTCAGGCTGGATAGAACGAATTTCACGCATCCCGATTTTTAAGGCGCAAATATGATTTTCGAAGACTCAAGATTTTTTTTTTTTTCGTAACGAACGCAATGTTTGGGCGACTGGACTATACTACTATGTACTAATTTTTTCTATGTAAAACAAAAAAAACAAAAACAAAAATTATACACATTTTTTTTTTTTTTTGTAAACACTTTTTCTTTGCACTTTGGAATCGGAAAACTCGAAATTTGGGTATTTTTTGGGTACTCAAACACCTCCATTTTTTTTATTTTTTTATTTTCTCTGTTTGTCTCTGGTTATATTTCACGACTCCAGGATATTTTTTTGGAACTTTTTTAATTCAAAGTGTACAATGGCTCTTTGTATTAAAATAAAATAAATCATTAGTCGATCCATCTGTGAATATCCAAAATTAACTTTTCACCAATTATTAAATCTATTTTATTTTTTTTATTCTTCCAATTTGATTCTAGAGTGAAGTCAGAGCGCAGGATGCCGTGTTTGTAATATCCTCTGTTGGTCTCCGAAAAACAGGCCGAGAACTGGCTTGGGAATTCATAAAAAAGCATTGGAAAACTCTACGAAGCATGTATGAGGTAAGAATCTCTTCTATTGATTTAATTAGAAAATGAAATGTTGCTTCATCTCTGAATTCTTGAACTACTGAGAACTCATCATGTAAAATCAAACAAGAAAACTGATGATCCGAAAATCTCTGTAAATTTCGCCCTAGGAGTGAAAGATTCTTGTAGGCTGGAAGTTTGTTGATGTTGAGAATCATGTGAGCGACGGTGTCGGAGCAAATTTTTATCTATCATCAGGTCCTGACATACAGATTTGAGCTACCGAAAGCACATAAAACTCATCGGTGAGCAGTTAATCAGCTGAGAACTTTAGCTAACTGCGAATCAACCACTCACCAATGCATTTGATGAATTTCTTTGGCAAAACAGTCTTAAATTGTTGAAAAAATTAAGGAAGTGTCTAGGAACTTTAAGGGTACAATTGAGGCGTTTTATGTAAAAAGGGGTTCTTTGCAGTTTCGTAATTGGAAGAAAAACGCATTCAAAGTTTTGCAACTTGATTTCTACCGATTTGGCTACCTAGATGGCTAATGTAAATTTTTTTCCTAAAACTAGGTTTTTTTACGGACATAATGGCTTAAAGTTTTTTAAATAGCGTGTATTTCTGTGTTTTACACAATATTTTGAAGTTGACTCCTAGGAACCCCTTTTTATGTAAAACAGGTCTCGCCGCCTTAAAGATACCACCAAATAGCAGGAAAAAATAATCATTAGCCGATTTTCGGCAGAGGTGGTCCTTATGGCATGTACTTTCACCAAAAAAAAGTACTTCAAGATATCTTGGCGGCGTTGCCAGATATATCCAAAAATGTAGCCCAAAGGCAAAATGCCTTTATATCGAAATATATCGAGAACTATCGATTGAATTTGATACGCTCTCCATGTGTTTGGAATAATTTCCAACATGAAAGATACTTTGCGTTTTTACGCTCCGACGACTCCTAAGCCCTCAAAACCGCGATCTAAGTTTTCGGATATTTTTGGAGAATTTGACACTCGCATCACAACGCCCATTTAACGAAGCCTCGATTCACGAATACACCTTGTGATCGCTGAGTTTTCAAGATATTAAGCTGAGATTTTGGTGAGAGACTATTATTGATTTGACAAATTGATTAATGTGTTTTACGCAAAAAGGGGTTCTTCGCGAAGAACCCATTTTTACATAAAACGCCTCAATTTAGAGACGTTCAGAGACGTCTGCTTGACTTGACTTGGCTGGAGATATACTCAAGTTTAGCCAAGTTGAGTGAGAAAATTTGCAATTGAGCGACGCTTTCTATGAATTGGCAGTTCTGAAAAAAATCTTGAGTTTTCTAGGTACCCAAGGAGCTGCCTTGAAATTATCTCCTTGATACTTATCTTAAGTAAAAAAGCATGTGTCTCTAAACCGTCTTTGAAGGGGGCTGTTGCACAGTTTTGCTACAGGCAAATTAAGGTTCAATTCACATACAAAAACCTCCAAAACTAAATGGCAGCACTGGAAACTTAATTCACAAAATGCTTTGAAATGCGCGAGTATAATGGCGGTATTGGGCACTTACAATGAAAGATTCCCTTCTCAATTTTTTCACTCATTCTATGCCAGGAAGGAAGATTTACAGATTAACTAGTCACCAGATGAGTGATTAAACCGCTGAATAATGGTACTGTGACATCTGTTGACTCCGCTGCCAATGGAAAGTCATCTTTTATTGGCCACTTTTTGATGAAGTGACAGTATTGTTTAACGGGAATTTCCCATTATTATTAGTGCCCCACATGGTCATCATGGCGCTTGAAAGCATTTTATAAGTTAAGGAGTGAATTTCGTTAGTTTTTAGTGTTACCATTGTTATTATTAGAGGTTTTTACATCCAAGTCTACCCTTAAATCGCCTGTTGGGAAAAGTGTTCAACAGCCCCATTGCCCATTTGTGCCTATTTTTGCTTGAAAGCAAGCAAACTTCCCTTGAACCCTTGAAACTTCCTCGAGATATCTCAAGGTGCTTTGGTCTAAGGTTTTTCTGAATTTCAAATTGAATGTGGGAAGACTTTTCAAGTTTGAATCAAGTTAAGTAGATCTCAAGCAAAGTCTCTGAAATTGCACCCTAACCGTAGAAGTGAGGGTAGAACAGAGAGTACTTCTAAGAGAATTTTACAGTTGAACTTTGCGAAGCACTCTGTGTCCACCAGTGACCACTATACCTTCTGATTTTAATTCTCTTTGTTGTTATTCTTCAGGATGGTACTTTGCTGATTCGCCTGGTAAATCGGTCAACAGAAAACTTTGCCAGTGAAGAGAAAGCCGAAGATGTAAAGAAGTTCTTTGAAGAAAATCCATGGCCCGGATTTGAGAGAACTGTCCAAAAAAGCGTGGAATCCATTAAATTGAATGCTGCATGGTTAGAACGTGACCGTGACGCAATCCACAAGTTCCTCTCCAAGTTGTAAGTTTTACCTTATCAGTTATCACTTATCAGTCAGTAGAGACGTCTTTGCATGTAGAGATTTTTTATTGCAATAATGGGCTCTCACTAACTTTTCTGACAAGTGATTGAATAGTAAATTCTTGAGTAAAATCCAGCTAAAATCACGATCAGCACATTAAAAAAGAATGAAATTTTTGCACAGACCTGCAATTGGTAAAAAGTCTACTTGATATTGTCTCTGGCGGGTGCAAAAATGTTGCAAACGTTAGATACCCTTGTTTTCATTTCACAAACCAGAGTGAGCAAAAAGGTGCTTTTTGTATACACATATCTGATGCTTTACAAACACAGCCAGTGGTTTCTCTGGAACCAAGTGAGTTTTCGGCACCTTTGACACCATTATTCATTTGAATCAAATGAACTATAACATTAACAAAGGGGTTCTTGCTAACTTTGCTATTGCAATAGAATTCTTAATTCTTGCATAGAAACCAGCAAAAATTATGATGAGCACATTTAAACATTATCAATTTCACTCAAAGACTCATGTAATGACTTTAAAGTTTATAACATAAAGGCAGAGCTGCACAGGTATTATAGGAGAAACCTATCTAATTTGAGTCTTTCCTCTGTGTGTTTCTATAGAGAGAAAGACAAGTTAGATAAGAATCTCCTGTGATACATCCATAGCACTGGCATCTTTGCTCTTAAATGGCGGAGCTATGCATGTGCCATGCAGCCGGGGGGTCGCAGGGAGTCTCCCCCCCCCCCCCCCCCGACACCAAAATTTGCCACAAAAACACATAAGTTTTTGCATTTTCAGACACATTTTACCTAACTAGTATCTTTGGATCCCCCCCCCCTTGACAATTTTTGGACCCCGGACCCCTCCTCGAAAAATTCCTGGCTGTGCAACTGGTGCCATGGAGGATTCCTGTCTAATGGGTCTGTTGCACACTTCGGCTACAGCGTTTTAAAGTAACAATTCCTATGTGAAAAGCCGAGAAAATAACAATAGCAGCATCAGAAAACACTAAGATTCAGTAATAAACTCACAAATTGCAAAAAACACTAGAAACTATTCACCCCTGTATCTTTCCACCACGTGCACGATATTTCGCGAAATTAGCGCGGCACATTCAAATAATCACGGCCGACTGTCATCACAGCTGACTTGGTAAACAAATAAACAGTAAACACTGACGGCGTCTGCTCGAATTCTTACGTTTCAATATCCTCAATTCCTCACAAAAGGTTGTGAAAGGTACGGAAACCGATATTTGTGTCGAAAACTTATCAAAATGAAACAATAACACACAGGAGTTCCAAGGATGATTCTAACTTCAATCATCATGCTTGGAATTCCTGTGTGTTATTGTTTCATTTTGATAAGTTTTCGACACAAATATCGGTTTCCGTATCTTTCCAGGGTGTGTACGAACCTGGAAAACCGGGAAAAGTCAGGGAATTTTAAGTTACTGGAAAAGTCAGGGAAAAGTCACGGAATTTTGCATGAATGGGGATAAGTCAGGGAATTCTGTATGAATGGCTTTTTTAATTCCTTTTTTCCAATTGTTTTATTCCTTCTGCCATTATTTTTTTATTTTTTTTTTCCTTTTCAATCGCGAAATCTCATATGTGTATAAATGTCTCACACTCTTCGCGAAGATTTGACGGCACGAGTCGGTCATTTTTGCGGACTTGCTGTTTGTCGTTCGTTCAGTGGCGCTCTCTAACTGCCGTGGCGCGCACTGGCAGCACGGCCGCGCCACGCCGCTCTATGGGCATCGATGACGAAGTTGTGCTGTGTACTGTTCATCAGAAATTCGTATTTATTTTTATGCCGACAACCCAAAGAAAATGTAGCTGCTGTGTATCTAAATGTTTTTTGTTTGTGGAGTCCGGCACCAACTTTCAAAATCGTAAGTACATTATTCTCTATATTTACTTGTTTGTATTAACTTTGTGAAATTCTCATTAGTACACGTAACTCAACAGGTTGGGGTTTCCAATGATTTTCACTACTTCGGAAGTAAATTCAATGAATGTGGATTGATTGACAATTGTCAGTTTCCGGCGCCTACTGTTTAGACTCTGGCGATTGGATAAAAGTAAAGTATCTGGACTTTGGAGCTGTAACAAAATTTTTCCCAACATAACCTAACCCTTAACTGCAGATGAGCCCAGATCTGGAACAATTACTTTGAAGCCTTATCTAAAAGTAGGGGACTTGAGTTGTACTGTCACTGCATGGTGGGTCACATGTGGAACAGATACTAAACGAGTAAGAATTGTCGATTTTGTCCTAGAGCGCGCAGCACAGGATAGAGAACATGCAGAGTGGTTGAAAATAGCTTACTGAAAATCTGATAGAGATTTTCCGATTTTCATTGTTATGTTTGGGAGTAACGCAGGGGTACCATATACAAAAAAAACAACTATTGAAACTTACTAACTTATTTTTTACTACTTTAATTTTTTTTTTTTAGCCTGAAAACTTTATCAGTTGCATAGATACCTAAATGCGGGTAAGACCATATTTGGAACAATTAATATTCAGGCTCTTCACCATTGAAATATAATGGAAAGAATTTTTTCACTATTTTTCCCTGTCTCAAGGATCAAAGTTGTACTGAAAAAAAAATTATTTTATTGAAAAAAAAAAAAAAAAAATCATGCAGTAAAGGGCTAACTTTCACAGTATGTTGCAGGGATGGTGTCGTGGACTCGTAGAAGTCCATGTACTTAATGGAGACTGAGTGCTGGTCTTGTGCAGAAAGTTCTCTTTTCAACTCCCAAAAGTGGCTGATAACTCATTGTTAGTCCCTAAATGTTGAGTCAAGCTTAAATTATCCCATCAATCTCATTACATTTTTTCATCAGTGTTGCGCTTTGGACAGAAGTTACTACTCTATAAAACTACTATCAGCAGCAACTTCCAAATTATTGATGATTATGTTGTTACAATAATCAAATAAATGTGAGCCAAAACAAGGTGATTTTGGGGCGGATGTATCATTGATTAATTTTACGTAAAGATACCTAGAGTCTAGATTGGCCAGTGTCGGTACCTTATTGAGTCCCTCGCAATTTATCGGTAACCTAATTATCCTCTACTGAAATACTAGGTCTATGGAAGTACGTGGAACTTCTTGGGTGCAATCAATGAGTTATGTTCATGCATGGAAACCAGCAATCCCTTCTTTTTCCATACCTCAGCCTGTCACGTTAGAGACTGTGGTCACACAGGTTCTATGTTTCTGTAGCCGCTCAAGGGAGATAGTGAGTTTTTCGCAGTTTTTGAGCTTTTTGAGTTGTTCAATGGTCTTGTTTGAAATCATCTAAATAGTCTGTAATATTTATTATGTTTAAGGGTTGTTACAATCATGGGGAAGAAAACAAAATTTAACAGTGACTGGTTGACCAAGTCTATTTATTCTTCCTGGCTTCAAGAAGTCCCTAACCGCCCATTCAACGCTTAATGTTCTGTCTGTTACACTACTTTCTCAACTCAGTTTCTGTTTGCAACCTTTCTTTTGTAGACTACCTTTTACCGTTTCTTGTTATTTATCTTTTTTTACGTATAAGTTACCAACTCATGTGGTATTATTGGAACAATTGTGCAATTAGTGCGCAATATTAGTCTGTTCAGAAATACTTTTGCTGTTTTGTTTTTTTTTTTTTTTTTTTCCGTACTAGCAAAGAGATTTTGTTGTTTTCTTTGCTGTTTTTTGTTCTGTTTCTTTGAAATATTTTATTCTGTTGATATTTGTGTAGGTAGTCAAGTATCAAGTTTATGGTTTTTCTCAGTTATCAGTATTTTTTTTTATTAGTTAGTTAAAATTGTCAAGGATATTCCTTTTTTTTTGTTCCTTTCAATCATTTTATTTTGTTGACATTTTTCTTGTGAATTAAGTTTGTGTCTTTAATTTTCTTAGTTTTCAGTATTGTCATTTATTATCAGTCAGTTAAAATTTTCAAAGATATCCTTTTTTGTTTCTTTGATTTATTTCATGTTTTTGACATTTTTCTAGTTACTTTATTTTGTTATTTATCGAGTTTATGTTTTCTCAGTTTTCAGTACAGTAAAAGTTCGATGTGTCGGATCGTCTTCGGACCACGGCATTTATCCGACTTAACGAAAGTCCGACTCATGAAAATTACGTCTGAGTCGGATTTTTCCCCAAAAAATCCGACTCAGCGCGAAGTTTCCAGAAAAAACCAGTATTTTCTTGGCGATTTCGTACCCAACACTTGTGTCAGCAACTCGGGTGTGGGAAAAGAGGTTTTGCCGCTTAACTAAACAAACTCCCGAGGGGTGTCTTATCAATTTTACCGCGAAGCAATAGAGATTCTTCGTTGCGACACGATGACTGCCGCGGGCCGCCTGCCGCTGAACCGGCGCCACGAGCACGACAGCGGCTCGCGGCTGAGTCTGGTTGGCGCTCGCGCTGGAGGTGTCTGAAGGAATTGGTCTTTTCGGACGCAGCATCTAGTATGAAGGAGAGGGGGAGGTATCACAATATCACACCGACGCAAGAGATTTTCTCGTGTCGTTGATGAATCATCTGGTCTGCTGAACTCTGCATTTTTTTTGTTTACTTTTCACCGATCCCCCCCCCCCTTTTTTCTTCTCCTAAGTGTCCAAGTGTGCCGTGTCGCGCCAAGACTTTGGTGTTGCGTGCCATTCTTCCTTTGTTTCCGATCAGTTTCCTCATCTTGTCACCCTGTCGTATTTCGTCTTCCGTTTCCGGCTAACATAATGATGCCACCATGGCAACACTGCTGAGCCCAAAAAAGTCGGTCCTTTCCGGGACCAAAAGACTTCTAATCCTCGAAGTCTTTTACGTCCGAGACTTGCGAAGGGTGTACGAGGAGTGCTACATAACCTCAATGTTGAGCGAACGTTTGCCGACCGTACGTTTTACATAGCACGTACCTCTTGCTTAGCGACTTAGCGAGGACTCAACATTTTTTTGGCCCTGTGGCATGGAGTCGTCTTTAATTAAATGCCGATCGTATTGGAAACTCTCTTCGGGGTCCTTGCAGTGTTATCACGACGACGCGCGACGCATCACTCACGACACTCACTGCCCCGCCGCGAAGTCGGCGTGTGGTAGAGATGAAAGGTGGGTCGGCTGGTTTGATATATGACATGAACACGCAAACAAAAATTTGAACTCGGCAATCTGTTCTTGGGTTCTTTTATTCGTTTATCTGCAATTTTGTCCGACTCAAAAAAAAAAGTCATCTCGGGACCGGAAAAAAATCCGAGACAAGCGAAATTCCGACTCTGAAAAATCCGACTTATGCCGACGTTTTTTACATTGGTCTTATGGGGCAATTCAAGGGACCGGGAAAAAAATCCGACTCAGCGAAAAATCCGAGTAACTGAGCGTCCGACACAGCGAGCTTTTACTGTATTTTCTTTTTATATCGGTCAGTTATTTTGTACCAAGTATCTTATTTTTGAACTGTGGTTCCTCAAGAATTAGGTTTAAGGTTTATCTCATTGAGCTCATGGAACTAAAGACTGAAAACAATTTAAGACTTTCCTTTTTGCGTAATTTATTAGTTAAATGTTTTCTTCACTGATATTGTACAAATATGCGCAATGATAGTCTCTCTCAGTTTATACTTGATATTTTTTAAACAAAGTGAAACTTTAAAAGGTATGAAATTTTTCAATCCTTTCTCTTCCTTATTTACTATGTAGGAAGTAATCTTCAGCTAGTAAAATTTATTTTACATTCTCACTTGGTCATTCTCATGCAACTGTTCAGTATACGTATCACTTATGTTCAAAATAAATTTGCAATACAATTGTGATTTATTGTCTTCTTTAATTCTTCTCTTTTATTTCTTGGACATTTTCCTAAACCAACCATTGAATTGAATAGCTACTGTCATCTAACTGTTTGTCTTTACAGGCAAATCCTGGTAGGTAACGTGTCACCTATAATTGAAGTTGAAAGCCTTTATTAAATACTTGAAATTGATTTTTTATCCAATTGCATTCAATGCGTAGTTTCAATAATTTTTATTGTGTAGGTAATATAGGAAATAACATAGGAAAATTCCAAAGATTATTGGTCTAGGAACGCCAACAATTTTGAAATGACCTCTATGCTTACGGTCAATACCTTAATAATTGATGCATTAGTTCCTCGACTGCCTCAGCAAACGGTCATTTTTTTTTTTTAGATAATGTGTTCAAGTGTTTCGCAAATTGAATTTTAAGTCAGGGAAAAAGCAAAATTTGATCTGGAAAACCTGGAAAAGTCAGGGAATATTCTTTTTTTGAAACTGTACACACCCTGCTTTCACAACCTTTTGTGAGGAATTGAGGATATTGAAACTTAAGAATTCGAGCAGACGCCGTCAGTGTTTACTGTTTATTTGTTTACGAAGTCAGCTGTGATGACAGTCGGCCGTGATTATTTGAATGTGCCACGCTAATTTCGCGAAATATTGTGCACGTGGTGGAAAGGTACGGGGGTGAATAGTGTCTAGTGTTTTTTGCAATTTGAGAGTTTATTACTGAATTTAAGTGTTTTCTGCTGCTGCCATTGTTATTTTCTCGGCTTTTTACCTAAGAATTGATACTTTAAAACGCTGTAGCTGAAGTGTGCAACAGACCCATTTGTCACTCTCTCTGTAGAAACACACGAAGGAAAGTCTGATACTAGATACGAATCTCCCATGGCATAGCTCCGCCATTCAGCCTTAAACTTTAAAGTCATTTTGTTAGTGTGTGAGTGAATGTTGTCATTTTTTAATGTGCTCGCTGTAATTTTTGCTGGTTATTATGCTAGAATCAACTATTCAATGGCTTATAGCAAAAGTTAGCAACTGCCCCATTCCACATGCTCATCATTTAAATTAAACCAATCTCATTCCTTTGTTTTGAACATTGCTTTTCAGGTAAACTTGCTTTCTGAAAATGGAACCGCTTTTGAATTACCAACCTTTCTCCAAGGAGGAAAATCTACCTGAGTTCAAATATGTATGTACATTTTAGTTATAATTGCCATCAAAATTAATTTCATTCTGTCCTCTCTTTCTCAACTTCTTCTGTTGACATGTCTCCATCCTATCTTTCAAAGTCTGTACTCGTATCGTGCCCTTATTTTTAATTTTTCTCTCTTTCCTGCAGTCACTGTCATCCCTTGCTCCTAATTTGTTAAACACGTTCTTTGTAAATGTCTGTAATACTTTCTATAGGGTAACTTTAAATTTTTCTCTGTTGTATTTCCTTTCATCGTTACTATTTCTGTATTTAACTACTTTTTTGCATATAGTTTTTTATTATAGAATTGTTTCTTGAACTGCAATGAAATTGAACAAGATTCTTAACGATCTCAAGTTTAATATGATGAGTTTTTCAACCAACTGTTATTTTGTTGTTATCTACTTAATGGGTTTTTTTTTTTTTTTTTTTTTTTTTTTTTTTTTTTATGTAGAATTAGTCAGGGCTGTAAAGTTACTCTGTTATTAAAGTGCCATTTACTGTCAAAATGTTCAGTTGTCTTCCTCACAGGACGCTGGTCGCTCTGGTGCTGGTGTAGGTTTTGGAGCTCTGCTTGAAACGAGGAAAGAAAATGTCCTCTCAGTTTCCTAAATTTGACGGTTTTGCCCTCGAAGGTTTAAGCAAAAAGCTAATTGTGAATCATTTCTATAATTCTTTCAGACAAATGTTTGAACATTTTGTACAATGTTACTAAGCATCTATTTTTAAATTTTCAACATGCAGGCTGATTATGAATGATCGTACCGTAAGGCGTAATGCCATTGATTTGATGATCTAGCACATGTTATTTTTATGAGGCTCTACTCCGATAGGAACCCTTCCATCCCTGTGAAAACTTAATGATGACTCAAAGTTATTACGCACAAATTGCATAGATTGAAGGGTTTCTATCGGAATGGAACCTTCCATGATGATACCACCCATAAGAATAACACATACTCGATAGCGACTCGATTCAATCACACTAGGATCCTTCATAATCAGCCTTCTGCCCTCATTTCGTTTTTAGCAACATCGTATTCTACTGTTTAAGGGCAAAATAAGAAAGGAAAAAGTATTAAGTACAAATATTTTTATATCTATGTCATGTATTTGTATATTTTTGAAACAGACTTTTGGAGATCTTTTTACCCCTAGTATGCGTAATTAAATAATTTAAGTTAAGAGAAAGTTGAGTTGCTGTATTTATGTGCTTTGGTTTTGCCTCAATTTGAACCATTTCTGGAATCTTTGGTTTTTTATTTTGCAAATAATATCCTAAATTCCATCTTCTTATACTTTTTTGTCCCCTGTACTCGTTCTATCCCTTTAATCAATTAGGCACTGAACATTATTAGTTTTATTTATTTTTTTTAAATTAATGTTTATCATGACATTATCCAAGTATTGCAAAACTGGCATATTAACCATTTTTTAACTGACTCTTTCATTGCATTTTTACATTTATTTTTATTTTACCAATTAAATAATTGTTACCATCCATCCATAATTGTTTGTTAACACAATTACTCAGTACTAAATAAAGAATCATTTCCTAAATTTATAGTTGCTCTTTTTTGTACTAGTGAGTCATACAATCAGTGGTAGATCGTCCAGCATTACGTCTCATTAATTTTTCCTAGTCTGTTTACTGTTTAGGTATTTTAGTATCAACTATTATCACTGTTATTGGTGTTATCAGAAATTTATCAAGAAGATAACTTATTGCTCATATTGGTGCGGTTTTTTATTCATTGGAATCTGCACCGGTGCAATAACCCGAAGCTTTTATAGCTGCACCGAAAGCTCCGGAGCTCCAGCTCCAGTGCATCGGTCTTCAACTTCGATGCACTGGAGCAGCACCAGGTGCATTGCAATGCTACTAGAAAAACTCTCCGGTGCGATCCGGTGCTAGGACACAGGAATAATAAAACATTACAGTGAAGTGGAGCTGCACCAGTGAATAAGAAAATGCACCATATCACTGTTTCTGAAAGCCAGAAATATAAAGCAGGTAAATTGCCCACTCTTGCCCAGCTATCATCATCAAGTTGTCGTCTTAGATATTTCCTGAGAAAGGAGAATAAACAGAGTGCGTTACAATGTTTTTTATAGTGTAGAGCAATACAATTTTGGTTTAAACAGTGGATTTTATTTTATTTTCGACTATAATTTTATCAATTTACAAAACAAACAAAAAGTTCACATGATTACAGAGAGGTTAAGTGTCTAACAAAAGAACAGGGTCAAACATAAATGAGTATGTCATGCATAGAGGCAAAAATGCTTTCTCTTGTTCCTCATTTTTTTCTTGGGAAATTTTTAACAGGTTGAGATTACAAAATATGTTTACTTGGACCAAAGAAAATGAGCAAGGGATAAAGGTCTGTCATTGTTGATGTTGGAATTTGTATACATCCAAAGTGAATAATCTTGTCTCATGAAAGTTTCCTGTCGTTCATTCACCTTTAATTGTCTGAGCAATAATTTGCGTGTTTTTTACGTCTAAATTTGTGAATTGCTCCGCAAAATGGTACCTATATATACTTGTTGAGTTTCTGATAAGTTTTACTCAGGTGTTCATTCTCCTGCAACTTGCGAGAGCTTGGTAAAAAATCTCGGAGAAGGATTTTAATGAAACATGCAAATGCGCATTCAAAATGATTGCCTACATTCGAAATTTCTGGATCCACATGTTGAAAGGGTGAATGAATGCTCAGTGATGATTATCTGGAGTCCCTGTATAATGAAGAGTCGCGCCGTACGAGGTATAGAGGTACTTCCAGAAGTGTAGGCAGACCTAGACCAATAATCTTTGGAATTTGTCAACATTATTTCTGATATTACTCGATGAAAATGAATAAAAATGAAATTGAGTGTTCACTTTTCAATGAGGAAAACTTTAAACGCATAAGAATACAGTCAGGAGCAAATTCGGTAGGTATTTATTTGAAGGAATGAAAGTTGAAAATTCGCCAAAGATTATGGTTTTGGTCCACCTACACTTCTGAAACTACCTCTAACTTCTGATTGACTGCTGTATTCTAGAATGTCATGGAGCTCAAGGAGGCATTTTCTGTGTTGTTTCTCTGTAAGATGACCGAAGGAACGCTCCTTTGCGGGGGCATGTTTCATAATAAAAATTTGCGGGCTTTTAAAGACTTTAATTGGGTTTAAAAACATCTGTAGTACTGTTTTAAACTTCCTTCCTTAAATTTTTTGCAGCAAAATTTGATTTTTCCTGGGAAATAACAAAATTGACTCCTTGCTATAAGTGCCACATATAAAGACTCCTCCGTGAATCCAACCATTCAGAAAGGACGCCTTGGACTCCTTCTTCTTCTTCACTCTTAACGTGGTGAGACTCATTTATATATGAGGACTCTACGGTTAACATCCCATAAAGTGGGAACTTACACTACTCATAGCTGGTTTCTTGGATGAAGGTTGGCGATCAGGCTAATCAAAGATTTCAAGCAGTTGGGAAGTTGAACACTGAGCTCCTCTAAAATGCAAGAAGATGAACACCATGTTCATCAGCTCTAATTATTTCAAATTTTCTTAGCCATTGAATTTCCTAGTACAGCCTTAACAAGCTCTAGGAAGGGCAAAGGATGACTTTTTACTGCATTCAAGCTCCCGCAATGTTCAGAAGGACGAACCCCTTGCTTTGATCAAAATTAGTCTTGTTCACTCCCCCTCACTTCTATGGGGCTGTTAACCAGACCTCATTATTCATGCTCCTGCAGTTCATGGTGCCAAAACGCACTTATTCATGGGGGCAGAAATCTTAGAATCAGATGGGTTGTAGTGTGTCCACACTGAACCCTTACCTATGCCTTACACACTAGAGTATACTATAAGACCCGAGTATTCCCGATCAATGCTACTTATGAGAGAGCCGAGGCTAACTGAAAGTGGCGGCAATCATCATATCAGGAATGTAAACATTGAGTGAGCAATCGCGATTCTTCAGCCGTGTCGTATTTATCAGTAATTTTTTCGGTGCAAAATTAATCGTGACTGTGTCTTTTAAACAGCAAAATGAGTTAATCAACATATTTTTGTAGCAGGAAAAGCGTGCCGCTTCTTATTTGAATGTTGCGCCAAAACTGTCTTCTAACCGCGCGGTCGATTTTGCTAAGCGAACATGGCATCGTCGAGAATACTCGAGTCTTATAGTATACTCTATTACACACTATCTGTTCTTGTAATGTATTTAAACATCTCTCTGATAAATCTAGAATGACTGTACTGCTTGAAAAGTCAGTCATCAACTCATCGTGTTTTTCTGAATGCAATAATCACTCCATTTTTTGCAGTTTTGTTGATTCCATTCAATTCCCAGTTCCTACTTAACATTGCAACCATGGCTGGACACGAACCTTCAATCCTGGATTTGATATCCGATAACTTATCCACCAGGCACAATTCCTACTTAAAGGTCATCTTCCTGCAAATCTGCAGGAGGGGAGGGTGAGACTGGGTAAAAACAAGTTTCAGGCAAACTGAGAAAGTGATTCATGTTACCATAAACTGCGAAAGCATAAACCTACTGAATAATGAGGTCTGCTTCACATTCAACCAGAGAAGAAAAATATTGGGTTTTTTACATGTGACAGGTTTATTCTTGACATAAAATTACCTAACTAACTGTGAGGACATAGTTCTAATGATCCAACTTTTTCTAATGAGGCTGTTGCAAGGGTCTGAAATGTTACGTTTTTTATAAAGAAAACGAGAGACCTCGATGAGCTAAAATCTAAGATGCTTTTGGTTTCTAATTAAGTCACATTGTTCTAGAGATGAGATTTTGGCCCAAAATACATTGTTTTAAATGGGAGTTCCGTGTAGTGTCGTCACTACGCACACAATTTTTTGCAACTTTACACTTGTGTACCTCCAAAACTGGGACACTTAGGAAAAAAACCAAAGGCAACAGTGCTCTCAGCTCATCAACTACTATTACACATCTTCTTCATAAAAAACACACTATTTCAGACCCTTGCATTTGCCCCATTTGATTTAATTTGTTCTGTGTTCAAAAAATTTGAGGCTTAAGATTTACTTTTCACTTTGTTCTGCACTCTTACCACTTTTATTGACAAACAAATAATATATATTTCAGACACATCTGCTCTTCTGCTCAAGAAGCATGAATTTGATACTTAGCCATAGGCGTACCGTGACCAAAAAAAGTGGGGGGGGGGGCTAAAAAGTGAAAAAGTGATTATGGTTTTTTTTTCTTCTTCTTCTTCTCGTCTCAAAGGGATGTTTAAAATTACCTAGAATAGAATACGACGGTTTTTCCCAGTCGCAAAATGGTCCAGGATTCGAGAGAAAAATATTTTATATTTTAGCCCCGATTTTTAGCCCCTCCCCCCAAAAAAGTGGGGGCCCCCTAGCCCCTGATACGCTACGCCTATGTACTTAGCCCAGACAATTGTTTCTAAAATGGTGGATGGTTTAACTTTAAAATAATATACACCAAACTGTAAATTACAATGTAAGCTTTGATAATAGCAATCATCGATCAACAACTTTACAAGTTTTCTTTCTTTTTTTTTTACAATTAATTTATCAATAAGTAAAAAGAATTCGCTCATTTTGACAAATGTACACTTTATAAGGATTAAAAAGAAACAATTTACCCTAGAGTGTTCGACAAGTCAAAAATAAAAATAATCACTGTAAACTCTCGATTTCATGAATCTCTCATTATGTAGGTATGTACCTTTTGAAGTTGGTCTTAGGATTAGAGAATCTGGTTGCATAACTCAACCAATTCTTCGAGTATGCTTTCCTCTATCTTGAGAAGCTGCATGTGAAGCACAAATTGAAAAACTGCTTCAAAGTCAAAATTTGATTGTATGAAACCCACTTTTTAACAGCTCTCGTCATCCCTCAGGTTCCACCAAAAATTATGAAACAAGAATCGAGATACTACTTAATCATTTGTTTTAATCAGGCAGTTCGCCCAACATTACACCAGGAAGGGCACTTGATTTAATTCCGAGTGAATATTTACAATAAAAAACAAATAAACTCCAGAAACAGAGGCTAACTGATTTTGGATGAAACTGATCAAATCAAAGATTCTTTCCCGACCAATTCATTGGAAATGAAAAATACAATGCACCGCACCTAAAGAGGATAACCCTATTAAATATTAATCTATTACACTGGCATGGGGTTCCTCAGACTCCTAATTTCCTAATTAAAAAGTTGCGAGTCAATTTGCAAGATGAGCAAGTTTGAAAAAAATCCTGCTGGTAGCTCGCCTCAAAGAATGTGACAAAGTGGAAGGGGATCTGTCTGATCCTGCGTCAGAAATCTAGAAATTTTGCCGTTATGACCCGTTTTTTGTCACTGCTCATCAATCAGTGTTACCATCAGGAAAAAGAAAATTTTCACATTGGGCCCACAAATACAAATTAATGGTACAATTGAGGGCAAAAACTCTAAAACGCCTGATTTTGGAGGTAGGTATTTTGAAAAATCGCCCCTTAAAGTTATCAATGGGCATGTAGAACTTTTTTTCTCTCAGTTTTCCTCTCCAAAGAACTTACATTAGCCACCTGTATGGTTTTTAAGCAGGGGGAAAAAAAATCGGCCCAAAATTATTAGCAAAATAAAATACTGCAATTAAGAGGTAAAAATCGCCTCCTTCGCCCCTCCCACTATTGGCTGCGCCAAAAAGGGACGGCTTGGTTACATTGAGTGGAAAATACAACCATTCACCTTTCAGTCAGTATGACATAAATCTTTGAGCAGCTGAATGATATTTTTCTCTTTTTGCTAAATTCCTGTCTTTTATTCAAAATATTTATGAGGTACTGAAAAAGAATCATTGGAATCGTAATGATTTGATGATGAATCAAGAAGGAATCTTGTTTTTTCAGAGAGACAAGGAAAATTAGGTACTGTAAGTACCTAAATGAAAACTAAAAAATTACAAATGCATAACAAATTTTACAAATAATTATTTTTACAGATCTGAATTAGATAACTCGAAACATTTTTACTTTACATTTTTACATTTTTTATCCGGAATGGGGTAAATTGAATTATTCCTAGGAAAGTAACTTGAAGTGAGACATTTATTATCTTAAGTGATGGCACGAGTTGAGTTGAAATCTTTCTAGAACTTCTGAATACATCCAACAAAGAAACATAAGGGCTATAATATTGAAAGAGCTATTTGATAAGCCGGCTGATCCAGTCTGCATGGCTGCTGGCCGCTCTCCTGAAATAGAAATAGTCAATAGAGAAGGTCAGTACATATAGGATATTTTATACACAATCTGGCCATCAAAAGTTCTGTCCCTTGCTAAAATCAAGATTGCTGCTAAACGATTGAAAAAAGTATATACATATATACTTTTTTTCAATCGTTTAGCAGCAATCTTGATTTTAGCGAGGGACAGAACTTTAGATGACCAGACTGTGTAGATGCATCAATACATAAATGAATGTCTCTGGCTCTCTTCCTGAAAAATAAAATCATGCCCTTCTAGTTTTAACTATGCTTTCGTGGATGATCATTTCAGATTTTTTCAAACTCCTCCCTCTTCAAGAGAGGAGATCAAATTTCAAAATGGGCTCGTGCCCCCCCCCCTAATTTTTCCTAGGCTACAAAAGTTGTAGAAAAAGCAAATATGAATTATAAATATATTATAATATTGGAGTATTGGTGATGAAGGGATAGGACTTTTTCCAGAGGACTATTTTCATGGTGCGCAACTGCACACACTATTACCATTTGCTGTGATCTTCCGCTTGAAATTTATATGGGATCAAAGTTTCCCACTGTAACCCTCATTTTTTTTGGCAAGAAGAATGTTAGAAATGGTTTCCATGGCAAATCAAGGTCAGAAAAAAAAAAAAAAAAAGGTGACCCGCAAAAATATTGCAAAGGAGGGGTATAGATAAGGGCCGTTTTGCCCCCCCCCCCTTGGATTTCGTAACTAAGTCGATTTTTTGCAAGTCGAAGGCATGTAGTTTCCGGAAATAACCTTGATTTGGCCATTTCCGCCCCCCTTATGTGTGACACGGTTGCCTAAACATGGGTCTGAAGGCTCATTTTGGCCAAAAATGCGTGTTTTTCGACGCTCTAGGGTCTATTTCATATCGAGCGCATTGGGGAAACAAAAAATGCTTCAAGTATGTTTTTCAGGAAGTTTAAAGACATGTTTTCAGTTATATTTGGTTTTGTTTCTTACATGCGCTCGTACTTAAAAAAAACTTTTTAGAATTTCGCGAGTTTAAGGTCACAGTATAAAAATGCTTGGAAAAACGTCGTAAAAAGAGTCGTTTGAGCGGAGAGCTCGAGAACTTCGGCCACGTTTGATGTATACAGTCTATCGATACTTGAACACCGGCTCTTCTGTACTTTTTACCTCGAAAAAAAATGCGGCGTTGCCAAACTTCAGTATCAAAATTATCACAAAAAATGTGAGTTTTTCAACGTTCTAGGGTCTATTTCATATCGAGCGCATTGGGGAAACAAAAAATGCTTCAAGTATGTTTTTCAGGAAGTTTAAAGACATGTTTTCAGTTATATTTGGTTTTGTTTCTTACATGCGCTCGTACTTAAAAAAAAAAAACTTTTTAGAATTTCGCGAGTTTAAGGTCACTGTATACAAATGCTTGGAAAAACGTCGTAAAAAAAGTCGTTTGGGCGGAGAGCTCGAGAACTTCGGCCATATTTGATGTATACAGTCTATCGATACTCGAACTCCGGCTCTTCTGTACTTTTTTCCTCGAAAAAATGCGGTGTTGCCAAACTTCATCATTAAAATCATCCAAAAAAAGGCGAGTTTGAGGATACATCGAGCGTACTGTCGAAACAATCAAAAATGCTGGTACAGTTTACAAGGAGGAAAAAGACAAATTCTTGACTAGGTTTGGTCATCTATGCTCACTAGCATGTGCTCATGAGTGCAACAAAAAACAAAACAAAAATAAAAACACTTTTTTGAATCTCGCGTGTTTCAGGCACTCATTAATTGACAGAGGTTTTAAAATATAGAAAATGAAAAGTCTCGTTTGAGCTACCAGATCGAGAGTTTTATCCATGCATGGTGTATTTGATTTGGGAATCCGGGAATGAAGTTTTAGTTCATTATTTACAACGAAGGGAATTTGACGATGCCGAACGCCAATAAACAAATGATCACGGAAAGGGCAAGTTTTCCAAACTTATTTGAGGGTCTGTTTCATGTGAAGCACTTGCGCAAGAAAGAAAAAAAGCTTCAAAAATTAATTTTAGGAAGGTATGATTGGCACAATTTTTGTGCTTCGCACGAAACAGAATAGATAGTGTAGAAAAACTCCCATTTAAATTTTCTTGAAGATTGTGTTTTGACGTTCGGCATTACCGCATTTACTTCGGTGTAAAGGTAGACCGAAACCTACACATTAAAGCGTTTGTCGGTCAAATACGTTTAAGTAACACATGCATGCCGAAAACTTTCTATCTTGATCGATGGATCTATGCTCAAACGACTATTTTTACCCTGTCTTTTGAGGCCTCTTTGCTAAGAGGCCTGAAGAACGTGTATTGTAAAACCAACTAAAAACATACTTGAAGAAGCTTTTCTCCTTCGTCCAATGTGGTCGATATAAAATAGACCAACAAACTCGCCTTTTTTGTGATGATTTTGACATTGAGGTTTGGCAACGCCACGTTTTCTTCGATGTAAAAGTAGACCTAAGCCATCATTCACGAGTTTGTAAACCAACTACTTTAAAACATGGCCAAAACTCTCGATCTCCTTGCTCAAACAAATAACAATTTTTTTTTTAAGTACGTGCGCATGTAAGAAACAAAACCAAATATAACTGAAAACATGTCTTTAAACTTCCTGAAAAACATACTTGAAGCATTTTTTGTTTCCCCAATGCGCTCGATATGAAATAGACCCTAGAACGTTGAAAAACTCACATTTTTTGTGATAATTTTGATACTGAAGTTTGGCAACGCCGCATTTTTTTTCGAGGTAAAAAGTACAGAAGAGCCGGAGTTCGAGTATCGATAGACTGTATACATCAAACGTGGCCGAAGTTCTCGAGCTCTCCGCTCAAACGACTCTTTTTACGACGTTTTTCCAAGCATTTTTATACTGTGATCTTAAACTCGCGAAATTCTAAAAAGATTTTTTTTAAGTACGAGCGCAAGTCAGAAAGATAATCAAATATACCTTAAAACGTGTCTTTTGGCTTCCTAAAAAACATACTTAAAGCTTTTTTTCTTTCTCCAATGCGCTCGATATGAAATAGACCCTTTGCCTAGAGCGTCGAAAAACACGCATTTTTGGCCAAAATGAGCCTTCATACCCATGTTTAGGCAACCGTGTCACACATAGGGGGGGCGGAAATGGCCAAATCAAGGTTATTTCCGGAAATTACATGCCTTCGACTTGCAAAAAATCGACTTAGTTACGAAATCCAGGGGGGGGGGGCAAAAACGGCCCTTATCGATACCCCTCCAATTTCAATTCTATTTAAGTATACCTATGGCAGAAATCATTGCAGGAAAAAAATGAGAGTTCTTACCATTTAGGACATGCACTTTGACACTAGCACCGTCAGCATTTGAAGGACAGCACGAGTAGTTACCGGAATCGTTAAGGTCAGCATTTTGTATCAGTAGATAACTAGTGGTTACTTCGCCCTTTTCCGTAATTACGCTAATGCCTCCACGAATAGAGTTATAACTGATGACCTGAAACATTCATCGGTATAGGGTTAGTACATAATTTGTGTAAATCTACCTTAGAGAGGGGGGGCACGGTCAGGGCGCCGGGCGTGCCGTGGTTTCCAGAGAGGGGGGGTGGAAGAATTGCCGCCCTCTGGAACAAAATTATAAATTTGTTGACCTTTTTTTTTTTTTTTTTGGTTGTGCACCCTGATTTGGCCACCCCCGGAGAGTGCCGCCCGGGGCAAGGGTACCCACCTGCCCCCCACGGCACGCCCCTAGGCACGGTTATTTCAAGATGTTTTGGTGATGCACATAGGTACCTACGGCAAGAAGAAAATTCCGATATCAATCACTGCTGCTGGAGTGGCTAATTACTCAAACTGGTTTTCCGTACTAGCGTTGAGGAAGTGATCAAATTAGAAACGAATTCTCCAAAGTATTTGCGTGACAGCTAGAGCTATATGCTGCGATTCCTAATTTTTATGAACTCTTGTGGGTCCAATGTATTATTTGACCCATGTATGGTACGAAGGGGTGAACTGAAAAGGCCCTTAAACAGGTTTTCACTTCAGAGGCTTATTTCCTCTCTTTTTTAAACTAAAAGTACTTCAAGTACATAATTGAGTATATTCTTATGATTTTTTCCAGGCCATTTTCATCATATCACCATTTTTTGGATAGGTGTATCACGTAAAAAAAAAAAAAAAAAAAAAAAAAAAAAAAAAAAAAAAAAAAAAAAAAAAAAAATTACACTCAAACAAACTGAAAATGTTTCAGTCCATTTTAGCACAATTCGAAATGGTCACTTCCAAACTTATTTCACGAAAAAAGTCCCAAAAATTTGTCTGTCCAAACATTCGAAAAATTAACCCATTACGATTTTTTCAAATTTTAGTGGGGGGGGGGGATTCGAGTTAGCGGTCGGGTCCTACGTAAATCCACCAGAGGAATCGATTGCGACGATCAAACAACTCGCGGCTGAGGTATCGAAGATATTTCGGGTCACTCCGAGCGCCTTCATTTCGGGAGGTTGCCAAAATAACCACACATCCTTCAAAGTGCGAGATATCAAAACTGCTGCTCAGATCCGGCCGGGAACCCTCTCAATCGATTCCTTGGTCGATTCTACTTCCTACCTATCACCTCTAAACTCATTCTGAGACATAATGTCTTGACCAAAATTTTTCGACCGAAATTTCAACGAATTTTTTAACCTTACGATTTTTTTCAAAGATTGGGAGTAAAAATTTCGACGAATTTTAACACCTTACGATTTTGCCAAAGATTAGGAGTAAACATTTTGAGTCAGCGCGGCTGTTTCCTCCGTAAATGAACCTGAGAAGTTAATTGACACTCTTTGATGAAGTTACAGTTTTTTCAAATAGAAATGTCCCACTAATAGTGTCCAAAGCCGCCATCACGCTCGCGCGTCTAAAAGCATTTTTTCGAGTGTAATACATGGGCGGATACAGGGAATTGTCTCTCTCTCTCTCTCTCTCTCTCTCTCTCTCTCTCTCTCTCTCTCTCTCTCTCGCGCGCTCTCTCTCTCTCTCTCTCTCTCTTTCTCTCTCTCTCTCTCTCTCTCCCTCTCTCTCACTCTCTCTCACTCTCTCCCTCCATTTGAACTTATGTGTTAGAAAAAGATAGCAGAGTGGGCCATCACGTGACTTTGGCCCCCTCTTCTGTCCTTTTCTAACGCACGTTTTTAAATGGGAGGAGAGAGTGAAAGACAATTCCCTGTATCCGCCCATGAAGACTAATAAGAGTGGATCTCGACAATTCCGTAAGTTTTCAGTGCTATATCGTCATTATTTTGGAGGTTTTTACAAAGGAATAATCGACCCTTGAGTTGCCTGTAGCAAAAGTTTGCAACAGCCCCATTGGCTTTAATAAACAAATGAAGATTGTAACGTGCGATGAACTATGAATTTATAATGTTTTATTCGCTGAATCTTCAATGAGCTTCCGCAAAGAATAAAATCATGGCTTCTGATTGAACCCTCGTTCGATTAAGAATTAGAGTCCAACGTTGAGCGCAGTTAATGATAGTAATTGGTTGTCTTAAAATTTAGTAAAAAAACCAACAGCTACGGACTTCCTATGCAGTTAGTCTCTTTTCAACAAAAAAAAAATGGCTCTCTAGCGGATGGTTGATAATTCGAAATATTCCTTTCCGAATGCACAACGCTATATACTTAAATAAAGACGAGAAAATTTTGCATACTAAAATGATAAATTTGATTCGGTCATTTTACAATCTTAATTCATGCAATCATCTTTTTTGCTTCATCCAATTACTGTTTAAAAATAGAAGCAATTCAATCGTAAAAATGACGAGCAGAAAAATTATCATTTAATTCTATTTTCAATTCAATTCATAATTTCAAAACTCCGCCTCTCTCCCGTAAATAAATACATGGGTGCGTAAAACGTATTTTAATGAGCCATTTGAACCCAAGAAGCTCTTTATGAATGATAGGAAAGTTATTAAATTCAATGCATATTAGCTCGGAGATTTAATTTTATTTGAATAACACTGGGCCCTGTTTTTAAGGGAAAAATTAATGTTCAGTGACGTTGGTTTAAATTTTACGTTGAAGAAATTGTCGCTAACAATGAGGCAGTTGCAAGGGGGTCTGAAATTTTGCGTTTTTTATATAAATAATGATATAGTACCTACTTAATGAGCTAAGAACAATTACCTAATTGTGCCTTTGATTTTTCATAGGTGTCCCGGTTTTGGAGATACGCACTTGTAAAGTTGTAGTGTGCGTAGTGACGTCACTACCTACGCGGAATTCCCTTTTAACCCTTTATGGGCCAAGCCCGAGTATACTCGTTTTTCTTCTCTATCATAGTCTATTCTGGATAAACGCAATTATCGATGAAAGCACTTACAAAATAAAGTTTCGTCGCGAGCGCCTTCAATCTGTCGTATAGGCAATTTCAACTCCCCCGAGCACGAACAGTTAACTACCTTCCCTGCATAACCGGAGGATTGGCGTTCTTTTGAACTATCCTGGTCCTTAGAGGGTTAAAAGAATGTAAAAAAAAAAAAATCCGAAATCTCATCTCCGGAACAATAGGATTTAATTAGAAACCATCAAAGGCATCTTTGTTCTCAGCTCATCAAGTATACTTTCATTTTCTTTATAAAAAACACAACATTTGAGACCCTTTCAACTGGCCTAATAAACACAAAAATCACTATGAATCGCCATGGGACGCACTTGACGCACTTTGGTCTGAGAAATTCACTGTCTGATTCTTGGCCTCTTTCTAATGATCTCAGACCATATGAAACGCCGGGAGTTCCAAATATTATTCATTGTAGTTTGTATATGTATTTCAGCCCTGAATCTCGTAAGTTGTTTCGACCAAAGAATAGGTACATTTTTTCAAGCATACATCGAATTTATCGAAAAAATGCTAGGGACCGAAATTCTTTCTAATAGTTTTTCCTATTTGATTTCAGTTATTATTTTTCAAATTTCTAATCTGTAACTTAAAATTTGTGCCGTTGAAGGTACAAGATTGCTTGAAACATACAGTCAGACCTACTTTCTGAATTTCTCGAGGTCATTATTGGATTCTACACGTAGAATTACCTCGGGACATCAATTTTCATGGCATTTAATGCATAATGGTGGTCGCTATTCCAAAAAAGTGTAAATTTTTTAAAACTATGGGGGGCTCAAAAGCTCATAAAGAGGGCATTTTCGGACCATGTATAGTTGTTTACAGGAGAAAAGTCTTATTTTTACCTCAAAAATACGCCCTGAAAGTAAATGCATGTAGTTTTTTTACAGCTTTTATAACTCAATTTATTTCAGAGGTGGAGCTGAGAGTTTGTCCTCGTTTTTTCCACTTATAGGAACGCATGTATTAGAAAATAACAGATATATGGGTAATAGTCACGAGATCACCCCTCCTTTTATCCTTTCAAAAAATCAAAACTTTCGTTTATTTTTAGAACTTGTAAGACTGCGTATAGATGCGTAAGAGAGGAAAATGCGCTTAGTTATAAGAGGAACAATTGCATTGGTCGTGTTTCTTTCTTTTTTCTTTTCAAAGTAATCGATCTAAAAGACTAAAACTGCCGGTTGAAAGGAAGCCCTGCGTACGAGATTTGTCGGCAGAGCTAAGCTCTGGGTTCAATCCCCTCCCCCAAAATATTCTTCTATTTCCGTTTTTTTTACTTCTTTTTCCTCCCATGTCGTACCACCTTTTCGATCGAGGACATCATTAAACTTTAGTAAAATGAAACTCTTATTTCCCTCTCTCACTTTTTTTTTGTTTTTTTGTTTTTTTTTTTTTTAGGGTTAAGGAAATGAGCTGAAAGAAAATTACTGGTGAGGTATGAGGTATATATCAAGAAGCATGTTTAGCTAATAAAATTTTGCCCTTCCAAGAGTCTCTTCAAAACTTTCGCAGCAATAAAGATTAATTTTACGCGGTAGTTATGTTGGAAAAAGCAAGACAGGTCACCAATGGAAATAATAAGGTACTCTTTTGTAAGCATTTTGACAGAGACCATATTATTATTCGATTCGACGTTTTCATCTGTTAGACACCACTTTCCGAAATCTCAATTCGGGAGAACAAACGACACACAATTTGGGACGGTAATGTTTTCAATCTCATCCTGACGCGTAACGTGAAAATATGAATCTAGAATATGGCGGGAGAAGGCGAAGGGGTCTTCAAATCATTTATTACAGGCAGAGCTTCAAAATGAAAAATAAAAAAAAAATGGCAGAACCGCAATTGTGCAGGGGCACACCGCTGGTCAAAAAAAGACATCATCCTCTGAAGGGTTCGATGGAGAAGACGTGAAGGGGGGGGAGGGGAGAAAACAGGGATGATGGGAAACGAGGGCGGGGTGAAAGTTACGGTGACCGAAGCAAGGGTGCCGCCGCGCGGTCGGGGGATTGCGAAACGAGAAATGAAAAATCGTGCAAAAGTTTGCGCGAAATTCGTGACAGTGTAAACGAAAATTGCGGTTAGTTGGGACTATACTACATTACTACACCGAGGCGCATCGCGTTTTCTGGGGGACCGACATAACACCGCAGGAAGGAGCCGAAATGGCGGTGGGGGGGGGGGGGGTTGCAAGAGAAGAGGAAGAAGGGGATGATGAGATGATAACAAGCGGTGGAATTTTCATGATTCATGATTTCATTACAAACACGTCACGAGAGTTGACGACGACATCAAAGCGGAGCACAATTGGCCAAGCGTAGCAAACAGCAGCGTTGCGTGCCATTTGGCACCGTTGTAAATGGGGCTCTTGCTAACTTTTGCTATGTGCAATTGAAAATTAAATTAATTAAATTAATTTTAATTTAAATTTAATTTTTAATTAAACAAATTAATAATTATTTTTTTTTTTTAATTTTTTTTTTTTATTTTTATGTTCTTCAATTTAATTTTTTATGTAAATTTTTAATTTAATTTTTTTTTTTTTTTTGTTCATTGTAACTCAAAAACCAGCGAAAATTACGATGAGCACATTAAAAATGGGACTCTTGCAAACTTTTGCTACAGAGGATTAAGGAGTTGTTTCTTGCATAAAAGCCTGTAATAATATGTATAATGACGACGAGTACACTAAAAAATCGTGAAATTCACTCTCAGAATCGGACTCAATGGCAGAGAGACGCAGGTATCATGGGAGATTCCTATCTAACTTGAGACATTTCTCTGTGTTACCGCAGAGAAAAAGAGAAATTAGACAGGAATCTCCCATGATATCTGCGTAGCTCCGCCATTACGATCTTGTGGTTATGGCAGTTTTGTGAGTTTATTACTAAATATTACATTTTTTTAGTGCGATTTTCGTGATTTTCGCTTGGTTTTACTTCAGATTGGAAAATTCATTTGCTCGCAGCAAAAGTTTGGAAAGAGCCCCATTATATTATACGGAAGGAATTCACTCACAAACTAAATTAATTACAATTTGTGATTTAAGGATAAAATGAATAAGTCAAAAAACCAGATACAAATATAAATCCTCAACTAAAGGATAGGACTTAAAACATTTAGGAGCCCCTCAATAGTTCTATAGCTCGTTGTTTCGTCCCAACTCGAGGAACGGGGACGAATTCCAAGGTTCGAGTAAGGTATCGGTGTCATCCATTGTTTCCGAACAAACAGCTCAGAATCGTGAGACGAGATAAAACAATGCACAACGGTTGATTTGGCCGGGTGAAAAATGAAAATCTTCAGCTGACCCATGGTCGGATCCAGGTATGTATTTGTCTTTCTCTCTTTCCGCGGCGATTTGAACACAACTATACATGTGGTGGAAAATTATGGGAAAAGGATGGGGATGATCACGTGACCTCAATCCGTATCTTCATCATTTTCTAACACACATGTTCGAAATGGGAGGAGAGCTTGAGAGAAATACTAATTTCTGTATCCGCCCATGCCTGAACCGAATAGTAAAATTCGCTTGCAAAAGTGTGCCACTCACTCGACTTCCTACTTTCCCACCGAGCGCCGAGAGCCAGCAAGTGCGAATGACACCCATGCGGCACCCCGGATATGAATTGTTCCGTTGTCTCAACTCCTCTAACCCCCCCCCCCCCCCCCAAATCCCCCTTCAGCGAAAGTGGCGGGAGGATAGGCGGGCGAAGTAGCGAATAGCGAAAATATCCGCATATTAACATGAATACTAAAAAACAAATGATGTCGTTTCAGAATGAACCCGTCAATTATTTAAAAACACTAACACAGCCAGAGAGGGAGAGGCTTGCATGCCTTGTATATGCTGCGTGTGTCTATGCAACCAGCCAGCCACCGCACCGCAGCGTCATTGTTAAAAAGCTCGTCGCTTCGCCCGCGGATCTTTGTCACTTATCCTTGAATTAATCACGCGCAGGAGCAAGCAGCCAACGACACACACCGCCACAGTGCACACGTCTCCGCCACCCGTGTTATCCGCGTGTGTCGCATGTCATCAGCTTTTGTTTTCGTTTACTCGTTTACAGAGACTTTGACGCGCGCGGAAACACAATAATCAAATATTACTAACGAAAACGAGCACATGATCAGATCGGATCGGATCGAGCAGCTGATTTTGTGAATATAATTTAATGGCACTTTTCAAATCACCGATGGGTCCTCCGGTTACCCGAAAAGATTACACAGATCAGTTCAGAGTATGACAGGGGCCAAAAGAAACATTGGTCCTCCTTTGCAGGCAGCAAAAGCTCTTTCGCCATTCAACGGGGACCTATAATTTGGACCGTACAAAAATGTTATTCGCTGCATGTGTTTGTTATTGTTTTGAAATGGGCATCAAAGATTAAGCTCCTTGTAATATGATCCTAGGTTAGGTTACTGTTTTTGTTGATAGTCGAGTAGGGCTCGCTGAATTGGTCGAAAAGATATGATGAGCTTCCGTAGATGATTGATGAGCCGATTCGATTTCAACAAATAACCGCAAATTGAGTATTTACGGGGGGCCTAGAGCAACCGTAACCTTGCAAAAATAATCGGCTAAAGTGATAATTGAATCCTGACATCAGCATGATATCATGATGCATCATTACCAGCGCCATCTCATTAATTTCGCGTGTAAATAAAAGGGAAATCTTTCAAAAAATCGTGTCATTTCGCATTTATCGGAGGTAAAAATTTCGAAAATTTCCGGGGGGAAGACAGTTAACTGGAGGGTTACGCGCCACAGGCCCCCCAGCATCTGGGCTTAGAGGGAGCGGCAAATAGTCAGATGGCCCATGGACGGCAAAAATGTGAATCCAGCGCTGTCTGCATCTGATGATCTTTATTCACTTATGCATATCAACTCATAACTCTTGAACATGGGCAAAAGGGAACTGTCACCAAAACCCCCCTTGTGACCCCTCCATCGCTTCAGCTTGGCGAATGGAGTCGATCGCCCTCAAGGGTTTTCATATCTTTTGCATCTGAGGCTCTTTCACTCATGCATATCAACTCTTGACTCTTATAAACATCGGCAAAAAGGTGATGTCACAAAAACCCACCTTGTGACCCCTCTATCGCTTTAGCTTGGCGAATGGAGTCGATCGCCCTCAAGGGTTTTCATATCTTTTGCATCTGAGGCTCTTTCACTCAAGCATATCAACTGTTGACTCTTAAAAACATGGGCAAAAAGCTGATGTCAAAAAAACCCACCTTGTGACCCCTCCATCGCTTCAGCTTGGCGAATGGAGTCGATCGCCCTCAAGGGTTTTCATATCTTTTGCATCTGAGGCTCTTTCACTCATTCATATCAACTCTTGACTCTTATAAACATGGGCAAAAAGCTGATGTCACAAAAACCCCCCTTGTGACCCCTCCATCGCTTCAGCTTGGCGAATGGAGTCGATCGCCCTCAAGGGTTTTCATATCATTTGCATCTAAGGCTCTTTCACTCATGCATATCAACTCTTGACTCTTATAAACATGGGCAAAAAGCTGATGTCACAAAAGCCCACCTTGTGACCCCTCTATTGCTTTAGCTTGGCAAATGAAGTCGATCGCCCTCAAGGGTTTTCATATCTTTTGCATCTGAGGCTCTTTCACTCATGCATATCAACTCTTGACTCTTATAAACATGGGCAAAAAGCTGATGTCACAAAAACCCCCCTTGTGACCCCTCCATCGCAACAGCTTGGCGAATGGAGTCGATCGCCCTCAAGGGTTTTCATATCTTTTGCATCTGAGGCTCTTTCACTCATGCATATCAACTCTTGACTCTTATAAACATGGGCAAAAAGCTGATGTCACAAAAACCCCCTTTGTGACCCCTCTATCGCTTTAGCTTGGCAAATGGAGTCGATCGCCCTCAAGAGTTTTCATATCTTTTGCATCTGAGGCTCTTTCACTCATGCATATCAACTCTTGACTCTTATAAACATGGGCAAAAAGCTGATGTCACAAAAACCCACCTTGTGACCCCTCTATCGCTTTAGCTTGGAAAATGGAGTCGATCGCCCTCAAGGGTTTTCATATCAAAAAGCTGATGTCAAAAAAACCCACCTTGTGACCCCTCTATCGCTTTAGCTTGGCAAATGGAGTTGATTGCCCTCAAGGGTTTTCATATCTTTTGCATCTGAGGCTCTTTCACTCATGCATATCAACTCTTGACTCTTATAAACATCGGCAAAAAGGTGATGTCACAAAAACCCCCCTTGTGACCCCTCTATCGCTTTAGCTTGGAAAATGGAGTCGATCGCCCTCAAGGGTTTTCATATCAAAAAGCTGATGTCAAAAAAACCCACCTTGTGACCCCTCTATCGCTTTAGCTTGGCAAATGGAGTTGATTGCCCTCAAGGGTTTTCATATCTTTTGCATCTGAGGCTCTTTCACTCATGCATATCAACTCTTGACTCTTATAAACATCGGCAAAAAGGTGATAGCACAAAAACCCCCTTTGTGACCCCTCTATCGCTTTAGCTTGGCAAATGGAGTCGATCGCCCTCAAGGGTTTTTATATCAAAAAGCTGATGTCAAAAAAACCCACCTTGTGACCCCTCTATCGCTTTAGCTTGGCAAATGGAGTTGATTGCCCTCAAGGGTTTTCATATCTTTTGCATCTGAGGCTCTTTCACTCATGCATATCAACTCTTGACTCTTATAAACATCGGCAAAAAGGTGATGTCACAAAAACCCCCTTTGTGACCCCTCTATCGCTTTAGCTTGGCAAATGGAGTTGATTGCCCTCAAGGGTTTTCATATCTTTTGCATCTGAGGCTCTTTCACTCATGCATATCAACTCTTGACTCTTATAAACATGGGCAAAAAGCTGATGTCACAAAAACCCACCTTGTGACCCCTCCATCGCTTCAGCTTGGCGAATGGAGTCGATCGCCCTCAAGGGTTTTCATATCTTTTGCATCTGAGGCTCTTTCACTCATGCATATCAACTCTTGACTCTTATAAACATGGGCAAAAAGCTGATGTCACCAAAACCCCCCTTGTGACCCCTCTATCGCTTTAGCTTTGCGAATGGAGTCGATCGCCCTCAAGGGTTTTCATATCTTTTGCATCTGAGGCTCTTTCACTCATGCATATCAACTCTTGACTCTTATAAACATGGGCAAAAAGCTGATGTCACAAAAACCCACCTTGTGACCCCTCTATCGCTTTAGCTTGGCGAATGGAGTCGATCGCCCTCAAGGGTTTTCATATATTTTGCATCTGAGGCTCTTTCACTCATGCATATCAACTCTTAACTCTTATAAACATGGGCAAAAAGCTGATGTCACAAAAACCCACCTTGTGACCCCTCTATCGCTTTAGCTTGGCAAATGGAGTTGATTGCCCTCAAGGGTTTTCATATTTTTTTGCATCTGAGGCTCTTTCACGCATGCATATCAACTCTTGACTCATATAAACATCGGCAAAAAGGTGATGTCACAAAAACTCACCTTGTGACCCCTCTATCGCTTTAGCTTGGCAAATGGAGTCGATCGCTCTCTAGGGTTTTCATATATTTTGCATGCAGCGCAGGATTTATGCATGGGCCTCATGGCCCGTGGCCCATATGGCGGCAGATTCTGGGAGCTGCAAATTTTCCTACTTTGTTTTTTTGTTTTTTTGTTTTTTTTTGTTTTTTTTTTTTTTTGCGCCAAAAATCTTGCTCTCTAGGCTTATCAGCTCATAGTGAACATTACTGATCTTGCTCAAATGATGCCGAGCGTCATGCGGTAAAAAAATCCGTTAATCGTTTCTAATTATTTTTCTCGCTTCCTCTTGACCCCGGCTCACTACTACATCTCACTCTCATCGCTAAAACAAACTGTATACAGAGACAATTTCTGCGAATTTTTTTCGCAGGGATTGATTTCTTGAGTTACTGTGATGCGATTTTGACCGGATTGCTTTTATTTATTTTTTAATACTATTAAATAATAATAAAAAAAAAAATTATAAAAATAAGATTTGTGTAATACGGATCAAGCCACCAATATACTTAATTGAAAGTAAAACTCAGAGAAGTGAGTTTTTTGTGATAGGATCTCCTAACCACGCATTTTTCCGTCTGCTTCGACAATATTTTCAAAGCCGTGATACGCTTTGTTCGCCGGGCTCAAACTGAAAGGAAAAGGGAGAAGGAAAAATGTCAATAGATTGACCTACATCCTCATCGAGCGAAAAGAAATTTTTTCGAGAAAATCTTCCACTCTAATCTCAACATAACTTTTTTCCCAGTAAATTCCATTTCTTCGGCTCAGAAACGGAAATCTCCAGTTGAACTTCTTCACAATTTGTTTTGTGACATTGAAGCTCCATGCCGAAAGAGCTCCTCTCTCTCTCCCCCCCCCCCCTCTCTCTCTCTCTCCTCTCTTCTCTCTCTCTCTCTCTCTCTCTCTCTCTCTCTCTCTCTCTCTCTCTCTCTCTCTCTCTCTCTCTCTCTCTCTCTCTCTCTTAGTATACGTTTTTTGATCTTATTGATTTCCAGTTTTTGCAGCGTATTTCCTCCGGTGTCATTCCCCCCTCTTCCTCTACCCCCACTTAACCCACACTACGATGTACTCAACGTCAGGAGCACCGATTTCAAACAGATCCGCGGAGAAACTTTTGGGGTGATGATACTGCAAACAATCCGCTGCCGATACCGCGTGGAGAAGTTTTCTTCGAAAAATTCCGCGTAACAAGATACTTTTCGAGAAGGTATAGAGGAGAACTTCTCAATATGGCTGCCAATTATAAAGTTTTTAGAGCAATGCTCGGAGCCAAATTTCCAGACCCTCCCAGGGTTTCAACTCTCCATCGGCCTACCTCGCGAAAACATTTCACTGGCAGAGGGATGAAAACCAAGGAATATTCACCCGTAAAAATGCAATCTTCAGTGGGGTCCTTGAATATTATTGGAAAACTACTATGTATTACCGCGCTATAATTGAAAGAAACTCGAGAGTGTATAGGTAGGCAACCCTCAATTCTTATAATTTTCTTATAGGCGCTCACGGTTGCATATACCCCATATTTTCATCCCACCAATAAATTAAAATGGATTCAAGGGACCAATAAATGTTCGGTCCACTCGGTCCCCGAAAGACGTTGGCTGGTGAGCGTTTACGTGTGTATTTAAATGGCCTTATATAGGTGCTCACCAATCATCTGGGGGCAGGGCCGTCTGTATCGTACATTTATTGGTCCAAGATCTGAAGCTGGAGGCGACCTGAACTTCTCATATTTGTATTATGCGCGTGACTACTGATCAGCCTATGACTCAGTATCAAGTTTTAATGTAGGAGATAGTACTTTAAACCTATGACCGCGTTCATTATAACCCTTGAAGTATACTCTGTTCGGGATAAGAAGTCCGATGGGAAGTCAGGTAAAAACGCACTACATTGCAACGCAGCGGTTTCTCGGCTGTCGATTCTTCCCCGCTACGTGCGTTCAAGAGGACCTGCCTTTCAGACCCTTTTATTAAAAAAGACAGTACCGTGAACCGACCAATTTATATAGTCCTTTGAACGCCCACTCGAAAATTAAACTTTTGTGACATTCGCGAATTTTGGATAACTGTCTTTAAATTTAAATTCTGCTCGACGTGCACAGAAAAATGATACCTAACGACGGTTCAATATGTAATTTTTCAAAGATTACAGCTTCTTGGAATCACTCAATCAGGAATGCCAAAATCTTCGAAAAGTTACTCCTTGAACCGCCGTTGGGTATCATTTTTCTGTGCACGTCGAGCAGAATTTAAATTTAAAGTCAGTTTTTCAAAATTCGCGAATGCCGCAAAAGTTTAATTTTCGAGTGGGCGTTCGAAGGACTATATAAATTGGTCAGTTCACGGTATTGTCTTTTTCAATAAAAGGGTCTGAAAGGCAGGTCCTCCTGAACGCTCGTAGCGGGGAAGAATCGACGACCGAGAAACCGCTGCGTTGCACTTGCAATGTAGTGCGTTTTTACCTGACTTCCCATCGGACTTCTTATCCCGAACAGAGTATAGATCGCACCATTGCAAATCCTCGAATTGATCTCTTTTTTTAGAGTTCCTATACGTAGAGAGTTAAGAGGAGAGAGGGTAGTCAATTTCTGATTGGTGGGCGGGGTTTAGACTTAACGGGCGCAGCCATTGGATTCGTTTTTCCATATTTTTGTTTACCAAAATTGCCTGTTTCTTCACATTTTCAACAAAGGCCCCACAGTGTTTTACGGATAAAAGAATTAACTGTCGATGAACCTGTTGATTTTATTCACGATGCACCTCAAGAATGTGTATGTAAACAATAATGCCAAAAATAAGCATAAAAATCGTAAAAATGTGTTGATTAGTGAAGGCAGTAAAAGACCACACCGGTCAAAAGTCTACGACACTGTAATCTTTGCATTAAACGAAAACACAACTGCTGCCCTCAGAAATGTAAACAAATATGCAAAAACGCATCCAATGGCAGTGACCATGGTTTCACTTCTCATAACTCTCTACAAAGAGTTACTCTAGGTATGATTTACTATGATTTACGCATGTAGCTCCAAAAAAGCCACCATACATGAAATGACACCCTGTATAACGTCGCTTGTTGCCCTGCAAGAGTAAAATTGGCAGGACGTCTATCGTGCGAGTCTAGGGATCGAAGGATTTCCGTTTCCTGTGCCAGAAAACTCTGCAAAATGATTGGCAACGAGGAGGTGACCAGTGGTTCGACTCGATTTGGGTCCTAGTTTTTCATTGTCATTAGTTAAAGTGCCGCCCGCGACGCGACGCGACGCGGCAGAGCGACACCGAATCGTCGCGTCGCCGCCCAAGGTTCGCGGTTAGGGCGCGTCCTAGCGTCAATTTTACGAGCATCGTATAATTTTGCCGTCGCACAGAATTACAGCTTCCATGAATCCCTGGAAAAAATATATTTCAAATTCCTACCCCAGTAAAAAAGGAAAGAAAAAGTTCAGCGGATGAGATCATTAGACCATGTCGATTGGCGCTCAACAGATTCGGTTGTTTTTTACAGTTTACCGACAGACATTTTACCTACAAGACAATCGGCCCAATACATTATACTTAACATTATTTTTCACAAAGACATCAGACATCTCACTCAATTCTTTAGTGCCTGAGAAATATTATACCTGCCAATACCCCTGAGGAAAGTTTTGCCAATTCATTTTAGGGTAACAAAAATTAAAAATGAATAAAAACAAAAAACAGATGCTCGTCATGCTGAGAGGAATTCCTACCAGTTAGTCAAGTACAAAAAATAGATTCATACAAAATTTTATGCCTCTTCAGGATTAAAGATTTTACGTTGCAAAGTAATGAAATTCCTACTTCTCGTATAACTTAACAGAGCAAAAGAGTCAGTTTTAGTCTCACCTTCTTGCCGGCCAAGTTGTGCGAAGCTTTATAAAAATATTTCTTTTATGCTTTGTAAAATATGAAATGGATTTTTCCTCCGGAATATTGTAGGTCTTGAAGTTTTGTTTTAGGTAATTATGTAGGTAGCTTGCCTTGTAGGACGAATGTCTTTTAAATGTAATGTAGGTCATATGTTCTGCAGGGAAAAAAGTTGAAGGTGTACTGACGGTATGCTGTGTAGATCAACTGTTTTTAAGGAAACAAACAGATTCCCTTTTCGATGATCGATCCATAAGTGAAATGCCGAGATAATTACAATGGTTGCAATCAACGAGCTATACATTTATCCAGAGTGGCGGTTTAATGGGTAACCTGCGTAACCAGTGTGGGGGATTTTTAGGTTAGGTTTAAGCGAGTAATTTATCAATTTGTTCCCATGTATTTTGATGCAGCGCCATAGCACATAATGGATTGGAACATGCTTTGATCCACTGTGAGCCGCAACGCACCAAAATACAAGGGAACAAATGGACAAATTACTCCCTTAAACCTAACCTAAAAATTTCCTATGGTGGTTACGCAGGTTACCCATTATACCGCCACTCTAGATAAATGTATAGCTCGTTGGTTGCAATGTGTTCTTTGCACCCTTTTCCAACGCAAAAATATAAATAGGATGCGATTGAGATCTTCTTGACTTCGCTTGGATTGGAATTGTACTCCAGATGCATTTGCAATTCAGAAATTTGCAGAATTGATCCAAAACGTCTTGAGGTTTCTCGGGGAAGTTTCGAGGAGTTTTCATAGAAGATTAAGACACGAATTTGCTATTCAGAAACGCTAAAAAAATGCGCTGTACTGTGCTCAAGGATAATCTTTGAGGAGATTAACTCAAGATATCTTATAGGCATTTTATTGCCGATTTACGCGTGCCTCTCTAAATTGCAATTTTTCTTACACGATTTGACTCAGCTTGAGTATTTCTCAAGTCGAGAGCCAAATCGAGGAGATCTCAAGCAAAGTCTTTGAATGAGGCTCTTGAAAACTTTTGCTTTGAGCAAATGAATAGTCCATTCTGATGTAAAACCAGCAAAAATCACGAAAATCACACTGAGAAAGTTTCAAATTCAGTAATAAACCTATATATAACTACTTCAATGGCAAGATCGAAATGGCGGTTCGACGCAGTTATCATGGGAGATTCCGATCTAATATGCCACTTCTCTTTGGAAACAGAGAGGTATGTCTCAATTTAGATAGGGGTCTCCTATGATACCTGTGTCAAACCGCCATTAATCTCGATTCTGAGAGTGAATTTCGTGATTTTTTCAGTGTACTCATTGTCATTTTTACAGGTTTTCATGCAAGAGTCAACTCTTCAATCCCGTGCAGCAAAAGTTCGCAAGAGCCCCATTGCACATATAGACCGTGTATATCATTTAATTTAGTATCGTAGAATTTTGGCGTATTTTGGTTCTTGCTAACACTTTAACACTACACCAAAATCTAGATAGAAGAAAGATCGAAATACCAGATAGAGGAAATCAAAACCAAAACTCGCCCTTTAGAGAGTAGTTAACTATTCGCATACTCCGCGGTGTTCATTTTGCTTATCCCGGTAATTGAAAGCGCTCAATGAAAAGTTATTTCGCAAATGAAGATCGAGTCTTAGGGGAAAACGATAAATGTCACAAAAATTAAAAGTAGAATCTTCGTAGGCATCTAACGGGATACGAAAGCACAAATTGTGTATAAATAGAAGCGAATGACAGTCAATTTTAGTGGATTTAAAAATATATTTATTCTTATGAGAAAAACCTTTAAACGTCATTTCTCACTTTCCTTCTGCGTTCTGCGTTTGAAAAAAACTGAGGTTTTTCAAGTGTTAAGATTAGAAGTAGCTTTTGCCGTCGATGAGAGATCCAATAATGAAAACGAATTACTCAGGCGTGGTATTGGAAGAGTTAAACACGAGAAAAAGATCGAACTGCATGTGGGTATTCGGCAGACTTGGATAAAACTATTTTGAAACTATGTCGTCGAAAAAGACTAAATTGTCCAATCTGTCTGGCAAATAAACTAAATAAGTCATTAATCGCTCAGATATAGAGGGTTTTAGTAATGGCGACTGCCGGCGATGAGCGTTCCAAACAAAGCCGGTTTGTCTCTCTTGCTCTCACGTGACCCCCAGGTACTGCCATTTCAGTCTATAATTTCAAAAATCGTATATAGAGACTTATTTTGTGAAATTTTATGGCAGAAAGGAATTCCTCGACGCATTTTAATGCGATTTTGATAATAATATGCCGTAAAACAAGGCCATGTTTACGAATTTCGGAACTAGGAAGAGATGGATATACATAGGGGTCACGGGAGAGTGAGTGAGATAGTTTGAACGCTACGCGGGTTTTATCCCAACCGATTGCAACCGATGAGCACATTGTTGTGGTTGTTGGCTAACCGTTGACTTTGCACTAAAACCGTCCATAGACAACTATCGTTGTATTATAAGGTCAATAATTGTCTACCTGAGCAACTAAGCACTTATTTAATTGCTTGCCGGACTAATCGACTGCTTTTAGACGATGATTTGGTAATTGTTTTTTGAATTTTTAGTAAAATATATCAAAAAGTTTTAATTTCAAATTAGTTTTGCCTGAGTTAGTGTTCCATGATCACCCTCGATTGCGTTCGACTTTTTTCTTGGGTTTAAATGGAGAGAATTCAGCTTTGCCAGATTGCACGTCACCGCCCCAATCTTTTCAACCCGGGCGAGAGTTTGCGAGGCTTGCTTCCCCTATAGTATAACTAAGTATGGACTTTTTCGTGGCTTCTTTTGAAACTAAATTAAGTAATTTTTTTATTATATTTTCCATTTGCTCTTGTCAAGAATTGTCACAGTTTTGCATTCCATTGTCCACGTCGCTGTAACATGGGCCTAGAAAGTTTTACAATTAAAGAGCTCCGATTTCTGAATCACAAAAGCTCCTTTCCCAGATTCAATCCGCGACTCCCCGTTTTACTTTTCCTCTTGCTTGTCCGCCCTCCCCCTCCTCCCCCAGTCCCCCCGCTACCATGTCCCCTTATTCTATTTTATTTTTTTGCCCCCCCCCCCCCTCTCTCTCTGTCTGTCTGTCTGTCTCTCTCTCTCTCTCTCTCTCTCTCTCTCTCTCTCTCTCTCTCTCTCTCTCTCTCTCTCTCTCCTTCTCTCTCTTTCCCTCCCTCCCACGCACCATTTTCCCTCTATTTGAATGAACAGTTTTAATAAGCCTGGTTTCGCCAACTCAAACCTAAACCTATAGTTCAAAGCTAACGCCCCATTCCGGTCCTCTTCCCCAATTCTCTTTGTCCATTTTCCCTGTTCTACACTCTTCGTCCCTTGTCTTCCTCTCCGCAGTTCTACTTTTTACCATCCCTCCCCCACATCCTTTCCCCCTTCTTCTTTCTTCCATTCATTTTCTAGTCTTTTGGTTTCATCATTGTTGCCATACTCGACAAAATGTGACCGAATTCAGATTAATGTATGTCGTTATGCATGGACTCATATTGGGTCTGTTAGAATTTGGAAACAATTGCTACGTAATTAGAGTTGTTCTATTCTGGTGTGAAATCACTTGAAAATAACGTTAAGACGTAAGAAAGTTCCAAAATTGACTCACAAAGACTAATACTGATACTTTTCTCAGTTCTATGCCATTTGTTGCGTTTCTACAGATCGACTCGCTAAATACCCAAGTAAAATTCATACCCTTTGATGTGAAATCATCTATCTCCAGTAATTTTGATTCGATTTCAAAATTCCAAAAAAAAAAAAAAAAAAAAAAACCACCACGGATTCCTGGCAGCAAAATGAATTGGGTCATAAGTCGTGCACCTACATGAGCTGCACCAAATCATATGCAAAGGTTTGGTGGTGGTCGGAAGCTTTTATCTCATTATAACTCGTTTAATATTTACTTATAACAAATTTAACATACTTCCTCCCATTTCTTATGATAAAAATCAAATTTCATTTCAAAATTCAAGAATCAATTTTAAAACGTCTGTAAGACTTGGGCTCTAAAGATTAAATTTTTGTTTTCTCATCTAACTTCGCAGTCATCACTCCAACTAGTTCTAAATTGTCTCTTTAGCGCAGCGGTTTTCAAAGGTTTCAAATTCAACAGAAGTTGACAGAAGTTATTTTGCGCTCCCGAAAAATGTTGGTTTTAAAGATCTTTGAAATTGTCTTTTAGCTATCGATACACTTCGGCTAACACAGTCGTCCAAAGAGAATGAGGTAGATTTTATAGTTCCAAGACTTCTTCAAATTTTGGAGACGAGAGGGAAGCTAGAAATGTAATTTAAAGTTCGATATTTTTTTACCTCGTCATGATGGTACCAGTGGATGTATTGAGGAGGTTCTGGACTGTATCTTATCGTACACGTCAAGTTTATTGTACTTCCTTTATCAACATATAAATCTGGACCTCCTATAATACTCGCCGTCGGCACTGTAAAAAACAAAAATAGAATCCACATTATAGTTTAAACAAATTTAAAATACTTCCTCCCATTCCTTATGATAAAAATCAAATTTCATTTCAAAATCCAAGAATCAATTTTAAAACGTCTGTAAGATTTGGGCTCTACAGATTAAATTTTCGTTTGCTCATCTTACTTCAACAATTTGTTGTTTGGCCTACATACAGACACTTAGTGTCTTTTTTGAAGGCGGCACAAGAAAGGTAGCCACATCACATGGAAAATCTTTGAACGTTCACGGAAAAGAATGGTTATTTAAGTAAAATATGGCAGCCTTGTAAGCTGGAGACTTTAACAGCCAAGTAGAAACAAACCGGCAAGACAATCTAAGACTAATGAAAATTGTTTAAAAAATACCGCCAACCCAATTAGTTTGCTCAATGCTTTAAAACACATCACGTGCACAATTTTTTTGACTATCGCATTCGAAGTTGTGATCATTTTTCGTCAACAATACAAACCGCTGAAATATATGGTGCGAAATCTGTCGATGGAAGCTTTAAATTGTTTAAGTATGAACAGATAATGTAATTGTTGTTTAGACACACAATAATAAGGATTAAGTTTTAAGTAAATCGTGAGAAACGTAGTAATCCTTAAAAATCACTAATGCTGCTGAATTATCTGACCGACGCACTATGATCTGATATGGAAAAAATATGGGCAAAAAATCAGTGAAAACAATAAGTTCATCAAAAATTAGCTATTTTTCTACATATTTAACGTGATTCATAACTTTTTAGTGACGTTTCTAATTTAAATAATAACATACTTAAAAGTTTTCTTTGTGGTTAAAATTGGTATAGAACGCCACTCTTCCGTGTATGTAGGGAAGGTAGTTAACTGTTCGTACTTGTAGGAGTTAGAATTGCCTATACGACGAATTGAAGGCGCCCAAACGGAGCCTTTTCTTGTAAGTGTTTTCTTCGATAATCCAGTTTAACCGGAATGAGGACTGAAAAAATGTGAAATAGACTAGATAAGAAAATCGAGTATACTCGGGCTTGGTCCATAAAGGGTAAAAGATAAATTGGTGAGAAAATTCACTTTATGATTTTTGGCCAATTTTTGATTATCTCAGACCATATAATGGCGTCAGGCCAGACAATTTCTGGATTTCCCAAACTATCATTAAACCTTAAATCTACAAAGGGTCGTAAATAGAACAACCAATAATATAAGGTTTTTTTCTTTCTTTCTTTCTTTCTTTCCTTTTAGAGGTTTTTACACCTTAATGAACCCTTAAAATTGCCTGTAACAAATGTAGTCTACAGCCCCATCGAAGCTGGAAAGCTGTGAGGTTGCGTCCGCCCAGAATTGATCAAAATAAAAAAATACAATTTTTGTAGCAAACGAGGAAGAATAATTGATGACTGATTATTTCTTAAAAACCCAAGTACACTTAGGTAATTTTAAGCGTGACAAAATAAAAGTATTTAGGCCATCAGCTTAAAAAGTGTTTTTTTTTTTTTTTTTTTTTTTTTTTTTTTTTTTTTTTTTTTTTTTTTTTTTTTTTTATATAAAAAATGCCCTTGTCTTACACTGTAAAAAATACGATTCTTAAAAGTATCGTCAAGACAAAATATTCTCAGTTTTACCATTGAAAATAGTTTAATTAAAGCAGGACGCAGTTGATTTGACTGTTTTAAGTGGTAAAACTATGAGTGCTTTGTCTTGACATGACGATACTTTTGAGAAGTAAATACTTATTCAATTTAGTAATCCTCGGAGTTCGACTTTGGAAAATCGGAAACGCAAGTGCTTTCAGCGTTAATACATGAAAGCGGCAACGTTTCACAACCGCTTCAATTTCAGCTGAAAAGATTGTTCGCAGTTTTACTCTCGTCTCGCGAAACTTTTTTTAAGCCTCGGACTATGTTGTCGTGACGCGAACTCTTCATTCGTGACATTCTCGATCGCTACACTTTACCTCCAAAGTTCTCGTTTTATTTTTTTCTTGTTGTTATATCCACGTGCTTGGGTGTAAAAGTTTTACAAACTAATTGTAAGTCATCGAGCTTAAAGCTCTGCTTACTCACAAGAGAAATGAAATAGGTTTCGTTGAGGTCCACAAACACTAAGAGCGGTGAGCACGAGGTTAGTCGGATTGCACTTCTGTAGTCTTTGAGATCCGTTTCAATTAGATGGTGGCAAGTTTTAAGAAGAGAAAAGAGAAGGATTTATCAAAAATTTATCTTCAAAAATTTGAAAACCAATAAATGCCTAATCTCTTTCCCTTCGTTATTTGAACCGAAATTTACATAGGAATCAATGTGTTAAATTTTCTTAGGAAAAGTACGCAATAGAATCATTGCGCCCCGTGCGCATCGATACTTTTACAAAACCCGTGTCATAAGGAGCAACGAGCTATGCCTATAGAGGGACAGTACATGTTATAAGTATGCTATCCCAAAGTGTAACAGCTCGGACGATTTGATTCTGGTTTGTTTGCTTCTTATGTTTTAACCTTAAATCAAACATTGTAATTAACTCAGTGGAAATTGGTTTTGAATGGAAGAGCAAGTGATTTAGAGTACGGCTGTCTGGATACCAAGTTCTAATTCAGCTAATCCAGGTCAGGAAATGTTGCTTGTTTCTGTCATGGGTCAGTTTATTCCGTGCAAATCGTGCAAATCTTTCCAAAAGCACCAAATATGTCAATTTATGTGTCTAGATAGCCACTCTAAAACACTTTCTCTTCCGCGTTTAAAACCAATAACGAATAGATCAGTAAAAATTTTTTTCTTTCTTTTTTTTTTAATAAACTTTAAGTATCAGAAAAATGAGGGAAACAAAATATGAATATCCATAAGAGATTTCCATCATGGCTGCCTCCGTATGGTGCCTCTTGAGAACGTCCTAGAAATCTCCTTTATTGGTAAAGTTGGATGACATGGAGGTGGAGGATACATGGATGGATGGCATTTTAGTTATCTCTTGCCACCTCTTGGCAAGACGTAGTTTAATCCTGGAGTGGTGGCTCGTTAGTATTGATCAATGTCGATACCCTCACCACAGAATCTAAGGAAAAGAATCGATCGATCCTGAGGGGGTTCAATCTAGTCTCTGAACAAGCGATATTTTCCCATGGATTTTAATGGAAGGGAAACGATAAATCGACTGTTCAGTGTTCACAAGCCAACATAGGATCATGCACGGAGAAAATGTGACGCCTCAGACTTCGGGGACCGATGAGCGCCGATGAGTGGTTTACATCAAAGTCGCCTCATATCTCGTTGACTAATGGCGTGCAAATTAGGAGATAACACCGACGAGCAACGCACCTGATGGGCACCAATCCGGTCTCTCGGAGGACCAAAAGCGATATATATTCCAATAGACGTCAGCGTTTAGGCGCAGCTATCCCTTCCATTGTCGGCGTGCGCACCGCGCGCGCTAGGGGCTTCTATCTTTCCTCGGTCGAATGCCATAAATTATTGAGCGAATTAATTACTTCATTATGTTTTCAACGAATTGGTTTCGCGCTATCTTCAATCCCCTTCCACTCCCCAACCACTAGTAACTCGATTCCCCCCCCCCCCCCCCCCCCCCCCTCTCTTCCACTATATATCTGCACTTGCAAATTTTGACCCGTCATTCTCATCACCATCCGAGTTCAAAGCAGGGCTGCCGTTTTGCGTATAATCAATGCTATTTTTCAATTCACCGATGATTCCACCGGTTGAGAAAAGATTACGCAGTTCAGTTCAGAGCATGACTGTAATAAACTAAAATACTCGCACCTGTAATCTTTTCTCAACCGGTGGAGTCGTCGATGATTTTACAACACTTGCGGATATTTTAATTAATCAACGGAGTTTCCACCGATTAAGGAAAGATTACAGATCAGAGTATTTTCGTGCATTTCGGTCATACACTGAACTGAACTGTGTAGTCTTTTCTCAACCGGTGGAATCATCGGTGAATAGAAAAATAGCATTGATTATACGCAAAATGGCAGCCCTGGTCCAAATGCAACGTTGCCCAGTGGCAGCACGCAGAGTAGACTCTCTATATTGAGAGTTAAAACAAGAGGGTGTCTGCCTGTCCCGGTATCGGTCACATTTATTGGTCAACAAGTCTTATAGGCTTTTTATAGGGTTTTTATAGGCTCTAAAGGCACCGCCAGCATGAATACCTTTTAGCACATTTGTTTACCAAAACTGTTTAATTACATTCTCAACAGAGGTCCCACGGTGTTTTACGGATGTAAACGAGCTAATTGTCGATGAAGCTGTTAATTTTAATCATTATGCATGAATATTCAAACATCAAATTCACATTAAAAATAAACACACATTGGGGATCTATTGGATATTTTTTGGCAACTTTTTCCCCTCACCGTTTGGCCCTCAACTTCAAAGTGTATCACTATGGTGATACATGATGTGAAAACGTCGCACATCATCAGGCACTGTAAAAAATATGTTGACTTCTTTCGTACTCTCACATTGTTCCACCAGTGTCACATTAAAAGAAGACGTGAAACGGGCTCAAAACATATTTCCAAAAAACTCTCAGCACTCAATTTGATAAACTCTACTAATCTTTTGAATTGGTATTCGTTTTTTGAAAAATTCTACTAAAGAAAATAAAAATATATGTTAACAAAAATTGTTGTCTTCTCCCGCCTTTTCATGTGGTGTTAAAGCTCTTGCAAAAATGAGTTAAAGAATAGAATGCGTATTGGAAGCGAAAAAACCATCCAAAATTTGTTTTTCCTTTCTTTCTGTATCTTTGACCACCTAGCGAATTAAAAAATCCTATTTTGTTGAAAAAAAGGGTCATAGACGCTGTGAAGAATTTAAATTGGCAGTTGCGTTAAAATCCTTAGTATTTTGCAAGGATTCAAATGAAAAACAAAGAACTTGGTTCCTGTAACATGGCAACCCTGTCCTTGACACCCAACTTGGCATCGCCGCAACTAAGGGATAGCGCAAAGGAATGATGAGATAGGTCAGTGTCAGTCCCAAAACCACGCTGGGCCAAATAGTAAAATTATTAGACTCGAAAATTTCGCGAGGTGCAATTTTGATGTCGCGCGTGAATGCGTATTCCTCCTGTCATTGGTCTAACCTAGACAATCTTCTCACTCCTTCGTTCAAAGCGACGAGGGACAGAGAGGGATAAAGAGGGGAGGAATTGGAGGGAAAGCTCATAAATTCTCCTAATTTATGTTTCCACTCTTCTAATTTGTTATGCCCTTTAAGTTTCATTACCGGAGCCAGCTTTTTGACCGTGGCGATATTTATTGGTTTTTGTCGTACGGAAGCGCTATTATTTGCTTGTTTTCAATTACGAGTATAACCTCACTTTGTGGTGCCTGTCCCCGGCCGTTTGCCCGTTTACCTCTGTTTCGCTAATCGCACCGTGGCCCGTACTTTTATTATATTCGGCAGGGCTCCCGTTTTGCGTAGAATCAATGCTATTTTTCTAGTCACCCAAGATTCCACCGGTTGAGAAAAGATTACACAGTTCAGTTCAGTGCATGACTATGATAAACTGAAATACTCGCATCTGTAATCTTTTCTCAACCGGTGGAGTCGTCGATGACTTTAAAAAACTTGCGGATATTTTAATTAATCAACGGAGTTTCCACCGATTACGGAAAGATTACAGATCAGAGTATTTTCGTGCATTACAGTCATGCACTGAACTGAACTGTGTAATCTTTTCTCAACCGGTGGAATCATCGGTGAATTAAAAAATAGCACTGATTCTACGCAAAACGGCAGCCCTGATATTCGGATCAAAGAAAGAGTCCGAGTGAGGCTCTTCCTAATTTTTGCAGTAAGCAATTGAGTATAGTTGATTCTGGAGTGAAACCCAGCGAGAATGACATTGAGAACGATTAAAAATGACAAAATTCATTCACAGACTCACAAAACGACTCCAATGTTTAAGGCGTAAGACCCGTTTTTTCCCCCATCCGCTGCCCAGCGATCCAGCGGCTGGCATCCAGCAAACCGTTTCTTTTCTCTCCGCTTGATTGATTCCATCCGCTGTCAGCAGATGCTATAGTGGTCCCGGCGGTCTCCTGAGGCCGCTGATGGAGCATTAATTTTTAAAGTCACTTTGTGAGTCTCGGAATGAATTTCGAAATTTTTACTGTGCTCATCGTAATTTCCTCAGAATTTCATTCAAGAGTCAACTCCTCGATCATTCATAGCAAAATTTTTAGCAAGAGCCTCATTATTGAAAAAAATCATTTCAACGGACCTTGCGTATAAGACAAATCTTTAGAAACAAAGCATATAAAAAATTGAAAACAAATCTATAGATGTTATAAAATATGACAAACATTTACGTGTTGTTAAAATACCTTTTCCTTTTTCTTATTGAGCTCTTTATAGGTTAAAGATAAATTGCTGGAAGGTTGGTGCTTTTAGTACATTTCTTGAAACTTGTTCTCGGCAAAGGGAACTCATTTTGAATGTCTCATGCGACGAGCTTTACCAAAAGAAAGGGATATGTTTTGTTATGTCCTATCCAAAAGAGTGACAGTGTAGACTTGATTCTTTTTAAACCTTACACCAACAATTGAAATTATATCAGAGGGAATAGGTTTTAAATTAAAATCCGGGTATTTTAGAGAGGCTATATCGGGCTAAAGAATTCTAATTAAACTATCCAGCAGGCCGATCCTTGAGATTCACGACTTTTGGGTAGACTGGATAAGAATGGAAAACGGTGATTGGTGGAGACGAGTCACGTGGTTGCCAAGTCTAATCAAAATACGGAATTTATCTAATTGGTTTTCAGGTACTCAAAGACTGTCCGATAACCAATTAGATAAATTCTGTAGTTTGATTAGACTTGGCAACCACGTGACTCGTCTCTGCCAATCACCGTTCCCCATTCTTATCCAGTCCACCCAAATGTCGTGAATTTCAAGGATCGGCCCGCAGGTGAGAAATGTAAGCTTGTTTATGTCATGCGTCAGTTTGAGTGTCGTGAAATGTCTTCCAAAAGAAACAGTTTAACCGATTTCTGAGTCCAAGATGGCCACTGCAAAGTGCAAAACACTTTCACGTATATTTTAAACTTATTTAAAATGGATTCGTCACCACTTTTTTGTTGTTTAATTTTTAAAGGTTTGAAAAAAAAAATGAGGCAAACAAACCGAGCCCGTGTAAAAAACGCTCATAAGAATAATTCGATTATGGCCGCCTTCGTGGTATGTCTTAAAAGCACATCCCAGAAATCCTCTTTATTGGCCTCACATAGTTTTGTTAGTTTTTAAAGTGTTTTACTTCAACAGACACAGTTTCAATGATGACATCCATGCGGTGGAAAATTTCACTAAGCGCTCCAAACCATCTCCCTCATTTTCACATGACTCCTATAGACTACCATATTGCTCTCATCGTTTAAGATCGTACATACAAAGACGTATTTGTAAAATTGAAAGTTTGAAGTGGTGGGTTTGATGCGCAGTTTTGTTATCAAGGCAGAAATAATTAACTCCACAGGCAAATACTACGAGAAAACCGATAGATTGAACAAAAACTCCTAAAACTTCCTTTCAAATCGAGTAAAAGTAAAGTAACAAGTTGAATGTCACGGCGAAATAAATTTTAAAGTGCTAGTAATGGCGCGAAACGGCCGATTACGCAATAGTATAGGTCCACGCCAGTGTTGCCAACTGTAGACTAAGTAGTCCACATTACCAGAAAGTAGACTATAATTACACGGACCATAAATGGAATGATTTTCTATAACCCTAAGACTTTTCATCAATAGTCGCAATGGAAATCAAATGGACTACTCCCGGATACCGGTCATCAGATGTCTTATCTTTGATGAACTATTACGCAATGGGGCTCTTGCGAACTTTTGCTGCTCGCGGGATTGAAGAGTTGATTCTTGCATAAAATTCTGTAAAAATGACGATGAGTACACTGAAAAATCACGAAATTCCTTCTCAGAATCGAGAACAATGGCTGTTTGACGCAGGTATCATGGGAGATTCCTATCTAAATTGAGACATATCTCTGTGTTTCCAAAGAGAAAAGGGCATATTAGATAGGAATCTCCCATGATACCTGCGTCAAACCGCCATTTCGATCTTGCCATTGAAGTAGTTATGTAGGTTTATTACTGAATTTTAAACTTTCTCAGTGTGATTTTCGCGATTTTTGCTGGTTTTTACATCAGAATGTACTATTCATTTGCTCACAGCAAGAGTTCGCAAAAGCCCCATTGCCAATTTCCGGCCAAACGCGAACCTTTGCAAATCGTTCTCAATTTTCGCAACTTTGAAATCGTTTTAATTCATGATCCCGTATTCAAGATTTTTTTTTTTTTTTTTATATAAAAAGTACTGTAAATTCCTTTCATCCACAGCATTTTAAAAAAATAAAATAAAGAAATGTGCGCAACGGACCCAGAAACCAGAAACCGTTATTCTGTATATTTAAAAATAAAAAAATAATCATAACAATAATAAAAAAAGAAAACAAAACGTCAGTTTAAATCAAGAAGAAAATTTAACCTGTGTCCAATAACCAACATTAGGAGGATGTTTGCTGAGGATTAGTCTTGACAAAATTTAAGCTTGAATTTGAGCTGGTCTCCTGTCGCAAGCTATGCTGCTGGGTCTTTATTTGTCCCTGCACTATTAAAGGACTGCATTTTTAACATTCCCTCGCCCCAATATACTTTTGTACACGCCTCGTGCCATTGTGCGACAAGGATAGCGGGTTTTAATCATGGCGGCTCTTCCACAATTTTCTCGCGGTGAAATTTAATTACACCCGGGGATAGAGAGAGAGAGAGAGAGAGAGAGAGAGAGAGAGAGAGAGAGAGAGAGAGAGAGAGAGAGAGAGTGAGAGAGAGGGAGAGGGAGAAAGACAAAGCGATGGATAGCATTGTTGCATTATTCGACGACGCTTCAAAAATATAATTCATTAGTTGGATGACGTCACAATCTGACTTTTATAATAAGTGCCTCTATACCCTGACTCTGGCAGTCCTGCCGCGCCGCTCCCATACCGCAGCTCTGATTCGAGTCACAGTGAGCGGCGCACTCGCACTTTCCACGTTCAATTTATGAAACCTTTTTTCATGTCTGATTAATTTCATCGCGCGGTTTCGAGATAATTCTATTACTGAGAGCCTGTACGCATTAAAGAGTCAAAAGAAAGTTTAAACCATGCTCTCTACTTTGTTACCCTTCTAGGACTCTTCATTTCGATCGACGTGACGTACTACATATTTTAAGCGAATTTCATTTTTTGACCATTTCTCGGAACGAAACGCATGAAAAATGGGTGTTGAGTACCTAGTTTTCTCGCTTATTTTATCATACGTTTTTATGACTGAATCCGATGAAAATTTCGTTAACCGTCCAAACTATCTCTCCTACCTCGAGTGATCCCTCAGCACGCTTATATTTCCCTCTCGTCGCTAAAATCTTACAGATAAAATTTTTGTAAAATTTTTAATTCAATAATTTTTAATACATTTTTAGAGCCACCGTTCCTTGCATATTCGTCATTTTTCAATGCACCGACGATACCACCGGTTTGGCAAAATACTACAAAGTTCAGTTCACTTCATGACTATAATGAAAGATTCCGGTCTGTAATATTTTCTCAACCGGCGGAGTCATCACTGACTTTGTACAACTTGTGGATATTTTAATAACTTAACGAAGATTCCACTGATTGACAAAAGATTACAGATCAGAGCATTTTCAAGCATTACAGTCAAACTCTGAACTGAACTACATACACAATATTTTCTCAACCGGTGGAATCATCGGTGAATTGAAAAATGTCATTAAATATATATGTTACAGGACAAACCCGGTTTTAGGCCAAACTAGTTTAGCCTAGGCCGAACTGTTTTTTTAAGGAGATTTAGTTTGGCCTGGAGAATTTCAGGCCGAACTAGTTTGTCCTGCTCATCATCAGTTTGGCCTGAACATTTTTAGTCCAAACTAGTTTGGCCTGTCCATAATCAGTTTAGCTTAAACATTTTTAGGCCAAACTGGTTGGGTCTAGGACAAACTGTTTCAGCCTAAAAATCGTTAGGCTAGACCAATTGGATTATATTTTGCTGCTGCAGATGAGTAAATTAGGCGAATGATTGAACTGGTTGCGGAGGGGAAACTGCATTTGAGATAATTTTTAAATTAAAGTGAAAATAAGCTAAAAACAATAAAAATGAATGAAAAAAGCTGAATATACGCATTATTCGAAGGTTCTGGGTTCGATTCCGATTCCAAAAAAGTTTGTTTAATTCCAAAGTTCCAAAAAGATTCCAAAGTTTGTTTAATATTAATTTTTTACTTTAATGTCATACACTAAGAGAAATCACTTCTTTAAAAACAAGGAAACACGTTTACTTATGACAGTTTTCCTTCCGAGACGTAAAAATTGATTGCATGAAGAAGGATTACTGTCACAACAAGATGGTAGCTATGTAAACTTTCGACAGGTGAAGCTTCTTATCAACTTTCTATCTTTCTTTCTTTCGCCAAGGCAATTTGTTATCGAACCACGCACGTAGGAGGAAACCTAAATGACGTGTGAACTCGAACCGAACCACAAGCCGCATTTTTCTGAAAATATAAACCACGATAACCGAGCTTGAACCGATTTTTGCAGCAGTCCGATGTCCTGATGAAACCCCCCTCCCTCTATGGCCCTAGAATCCTCATTCTCATACACACCTCCTATCGGTAGATCTATGAAGTTTTTCCTGCGAGGGGGGGGGGGGGTTGTAAAATTTGAAAGGCGCGTCGCAGGAAGGAATTTTGGAACGCATTTTCAGTTTGAAAAAAGGAGAAATTTGTGGTTTCCGGGAAAGGAACTTGCATCCCTGCTCCCTCCCTTCTTCCCTTTTTCTCCTTACCGTAGGCAAAACACGTGTCTTTCCAGGAATTACAAAAAATGGGAATTGGAAATACATTCGTTTAAATGCTCGAACAAATTAATATTTCCATCGTAAAGTCGCCATGTGAATTGTCTAAAAAAAAAGAATAAAATACTTGTATTGTTGACAAATCTAATACTACAAATGCAAATACCAAAAAATTACAACTGCACTTTTTCCCTTCTTATTCACGATTAATTTTGATTTTTGTTCCGTTTAATTTTTGACATAAGTACTATATCGAGTTTAATTTTTACACGTAAACTATTTTAATTTAGAGTTTGTTTTAAATTCATTATAAGATGATTCCAGAGTCGATTAGTTCCAACCGTAGACCAAAGTTGGGCAAAAAAGAACTTAATCGATTACACGATTACTGGGTAATCGGTAATCGTCAAACCTTTAGATGGTAATTAAATGTATTTTTCAAAGATAAATAGCAAAATTTAGGGGTTTTTCAATTGGATCTAATCCTCATTCAACTAATATGATGGGAGGCTTGTAAAAAATCAGCCGTGATTACCATAAAATCACCCTCCAAAAAACCGGCGTGTATAAATAATATAATCGTGTAATCGATTACTACCTCCATTTTCCCAACTGTGCCTTAGACACCACGTCTTGTTGCTCAAAAAGTCAAAAGTTTTGCCTAAAATTTACGAATTTACGCTTTATAAACACAAATTTGAGGAACGTCAACACCTACGAGCATACTTCAGGAAGATACCCTGGAAGTTTCAAGCTGAAACATTCCAAAGTAAAGCTTGAAATTATGAAATACGAAAATTCCTATAAGCCTCAACGAGTGCGAGTGAGTAGACGTCTTATCACTCGCACTCACTATTACTCACTAAGCTTATGGCGAAATGAATTTCATAATTTAAGGCTTTAATCCTAAACCAATTTGCTCGTTTTGGGCTAAAAAAATTCGTTAAAAAATTTCGCAGGTGCTGATGTTTTTGGATTTTACGTTTTATCTATGGTTTCAGTTAATACTTACGCCAAAAACACGACTTCTCCGAAAAGCGACATGTGGCGCTATCCATAGGATTGAAATCTGAAAAAGTTTCGCCTGGATGAATCACTTTAAGGTGCAGTAAAGATTTGCTTGACCACTTATTTTATGACGAATAAATAAACGGAGTAAATAAGGTGAACTAAAATATTCTTACCAAAAGAATACCGCAAAAAAAAACAAGTGAGTCGAAGAGACCCGTGATGAAAACTGTGCGATTGTTACTCTGAAATATAAAACGAATAAAAAGAGTAATCGAGTTTTTTCCTGATCTTGTCCTGAACGGAATCATTCGATATTGCGTCCGAACAATATGTTTGATTTGAGCATTTGAGCATCGTTTAATCTGTAATATCCTGTTGATTTTGGCAGTTTTACGGGTGGAACCAGGCAAAATTAAGCATATTTTAGGACGTAGAATTCATAATCGCAAAAAGGTCGCATTAATTGTTTCATTTGGTAGTCTAAATTTCCGTTCAAAAATCCGCTTATGGGGAAAATGCATTGAATCTGAGTTGGAACCAGAGGCCCTCGGACGGCAATCGATACGATATATCGCTCTACTAAAACAGTCTATTCCTATCTAAACGCAGCTTTTTCCATAGTGAGATTGTGTATGACAGTATACATATAAATTATTTTAAATTTGATCAGCTGCCCATCTCGACATTCAGTTCGTATTTGTTTTTGCATAGGTACATAAATACAGTTTTAACACATTGGCATTTCCACCATCGAGCCCTCCGTACTGTTTCATAAATTTTCCCTATTATGTGAGCAGAAAGGTGAAGGGAGACAAACGGGCTTCCATTGGGTTTTCATTACTGTGGGCTGAATGGGTGGATCAGTGGCCTAACAGTGAACTCGGGGACCGGAAACCCCCCCCCCCCTGCAAGATTTTTTCAGGGGCCCCCCAAAATTTTAAGCCTCAATATAGGTCGTGCCCCCCCCCCCCCCACAAAAGGAAATACTCGTATTTTCTTCTACGTGAGAAAGTAGTCAAATATGATCACATGCACTCATTAAATGAATACAAAATGAATTCGTATTCATGTAAGAAATGCATGGGCATGCGACTTCCAAAGCCGCAGGCCGCCGCAAAAGGTTCTTATCAAGATTGATTCGTGGCACGAGGAGCCGAGATGTCGAGATTTTGAGGTCCGAGGCGCTAGAGTACATTTATACAAGGACTCTATGGGTGGCTGGCTTATTTTAAATTGCGCGGTGGCTGGCTTATTTTAAATCGGTCGTTGGTTGGCTTATTTCAAGGTCAACGAAAGGAGTTTATACAGAGCCTTATGGAAGTGACGCTTCTATTACGAAGTAATCTTTATTCTATGACACGGCGCGGCACTCCGGCGTGGCCGAGTGCGACATGTTTCGCCTTTGCAGAAATTGACCGTCGTCGCGTCGCCCAAATTACATAGAGCCCTAATACCTTCGCTATGGTGCTTTCGACGCGACGTACAAAATAGGTATTCTGTGTGATAAGAAAAGGGAAGAAATCGATGGCGCTCGTGATAATGGATACGGCAACTTTCGATCAATTAATTTCCTGCGCTTTTTTTTACTCGTTATAAATATGATCTGCTTCTATTGTAATGGGGAGTGTTCGCTACCCAAATATGGGTTTAGTATTCATGTATCTGATAGATTTGGCAACGCTTAGATTGCACTTCGGCCGAGTTCAATCTAGGCGAGGCCGCGAGAAGCTGCGTTTTGGCGCTTGGAATGCGAGATGTTTGTGTGATTTGTATGAATCTTCGAGTTTGAGATGCGTTTGTTTAGGAAAATCGTGTGTAATGACGCACGATTGCGATTTTCGGATATGTCATTGCATCCGAGGTGATAAAAGGGCCTGAAACGCTAACTACGACGGCTAGAAAGCGGAGAGTGCGAAGAGAGCGAAGAGTGCGAAGTGTGTGAGGATTTGCGAGATTAGATTTGTGAGATTGTGTTTGTGTGAGTGCAGGTTCGAGTCCTGGCACAATTGATTTTGGAAGTGTGAATCTGAGAATTTGGAAGTGTGAGCCTGATTTTGGAAGTGTGAATCTGAGTTTTACAGAGATTGCTCTTAAAACTAGAGTTTGTAAGCGTTGAAATCCGAAGTGAGTGTCGCGTTTTCATCAAATAAAGTGATTATAAGTTGATTCTGTCGCGTATTTCTGCATTACCGTGATCATCCCGAGGGCTTCGAACCGACTAGAGTCCCTATATGTAGAGAGTTAGGACAAGAGAAATCATTGGATGCCGCCGGCCATTGGATGCGATTTTGCACATTTGTTTACATTCTGAGGCCGTTGTTGTGTTTTGCTCCACAGCAAAGATTACAGTTCCGCTAAGTTTGAAACGATGTAATCTTTCCCTGCTTTTGTTGATCGACATGTATTAACGCTTTTTAATGATTCTTTTGAGATTTATGGACATTCTTGTGGTGCATTATGATTAAAATTAACAGATTCGTCGCAAATTAACTCTTTTATCTGTAAAAGACCGTTGGTAAACAAAACAAAAGTGCAAAATCGCATCCAATGGCGGCGTCCGTAGAGCCTAAAATTCATCGACCAATCAGAAGTTGACTACCCTCTTGTTTTAACTCTCTACATATAGGGACTCTAGAACCGACCAACATCGCACAGCTCTCACCAGCAGGGCCCCAACCCCCCCTAGAACACTACACTATTCAAGGAGCATATATCTGTACCATAAAAACCAAGCTTTTGATGACTCAATTTATTCAAAAAGGGTACCTATATATTGTAACACTCTTTCAAGAAAATGTCAAACGCACATCTTTTCTCCTTGCTACCTTATCAACTCGAAGAAATTCTCGAAGCTGGGAATTCTCAGGATATTGATTAGAAATAACCAGTCTTTCATTAATTTTAATTTTCTCGTTTTGTTTTCTTGACCATACGAAAATGCACATTTTTCGATTTCATATTAATCGACTCTTCACTTAAAAGTGATATAAAACAGTAACTTTTAAAAAGAAATAAAAACACTTTGATTCAAAACTATTAAAACATTTAAAAGCTCTATTCCGTTTTAACGCATTATGTGACTCAAACGTGTAGCTATAAAAAAAAAAAAAAAAAAAAAAAAAAAAAAAAACTCTTGTTTAGTTATTGTTCTCACGGAGAAGTTTGCTGACATGAAAAGTCGTAAAGCACAATAAAAATAAAATGCAATGAGGAAAAATATAACGATAGAACATTGATAACCGCACATCACTGCGGCATTTAGTACGCAATTTTCGCGATGTTGCATTTCGCCCATTTAATGATTCAAACCCACACTAAAGATCGAATTCCCGGACACCTTGTAGATAGATATTTGTCACGGGTTTAAATAATCAATATGCAACGTAGCTTTGCGTGCTATGCCGCTTAGACTGTTTTAGTAAAACGATGTATTTTATCGACTATTAGCTTACAGGAATTCCTAGTTCCAGATAAACTCCGGTTCAATGTAATTTCCCCATCATATATATATAAGCGCATTTTTGAACGAAAATGTCGGTTTTCTGAAACTGACCTATAATAATTATGTGACAATGAATTCTATGTCCTCAAAAATGCTTTGTTTGCCTGGTTAGACACCCAGTCACCCACTATCGCCGAAAGCAACAAAATATTACCAAATAAACGATGCGCATTTGGATGTTAGAATCGCAATCACCCAAATGTTACCGTTGTTGTTGCGGAATGGGCGGGCATTCGGGTGATACTTTCCGTAATATCTTGTTGATTTTGGCAGTTTTAGTCTTAGAACCATGCGGACCTGGCCTATTTAAGCATTTTCGATGACGTAGCATTAATTCATAACCGCGCAAAAAGGACGCATTAATTTCCTAGTTTAAGTATAGAGTTTGTTTGGAACCGGATTTCCCGAATGGCAATCGATACATGGGCGGATACAGGGAATTGTCTTTCTCTCTCTCCTCCCATTTGAAAACGTGCTTTAGAAAAGGACAGAAGAGGGGGCCAAAGTCACGTGATGGCCCCCTCTGCTTTCCTTTTCTAACACATAAGTTCAAATGGAGGGAGAGAGAGAAAGACCATTCCCTGTATCCGCCCTTGAATCGATATGATATATCGCTGTATAATAAAACAGGCTGTTCAGGCAATGGCTTCGGTATTCCATTGAATCAGTTATTTTTGTAAGTACCGTACAGTCAAAAAGTCTTACGTTAAATCGGCGTGTTTTTTTAATTTTTGGGAAGAATGAAGGTTTTTGATTCATCATTTCAAAATTATAAACCTTTAATTGTTAGATTTAAATTTTTTTATTTGGACTCAATCAATCAAAAGCCAAATGTCCGATTTCAGTGACACATAAGGTAACGCATAGGAATGCCTTGACATTTATTTTGTCTGGGAATGGTTGCAGACTGCAACAGGCGTAAGTTTTGGGGTGAGTTGTAAATACAGTATACACAGCTGTGGAGCTAACGGCTAACGGGCTAACGTGGGTTAAACCGATCTAATACGGGATACCTTCTTTTCATACAATCTTGTTGTATTTTCCCATATTCTTCAATATCCGAGAGCTTCAAACATTGTTCTATAATCTGAAATTTCAGAGAATTTGATTTTAATGGCAAAATGTTGATTTTTAAAAGATGATAAGAGGTTAATGCACTTAATTGAATGACTTAATTTGAAACTGAGTTTAAAAAAGAGTTCTGAGAATACGCAATAGAGCAGAGTGGCTTAGATATCTTAGGTTAAAGACTTAATCATTAAGTATGTGATAGATTATTTTTTGTACTTTATGAATCTCATTCATTTTAAACATTCGTTTTAATATATTTGGGGCACCTTCGAGCTATGCAACACAAAATCATCATTATTTTAGGGACTTTATTTTCACTATCAAATCTCTTTGTGATCGCATACGATAGCAAGAGAGCTGAAATTATTGTTCTACTTTGAACGATAAGATACTTTGATTTTGATGACAAAATGTTGTCTTTTTAAAATATGATCCGGGGGGGGGGGGGGTTATTGCACCTAATTAAACGACCCAAAGTCAGAACATTGTGTATATAGAAAATCAATCCTGAGTTTTAAAAAAGAACAGATGCAGAGGGATGCGAGCACGAGAGTCCGGAGGGGAGGGGGGTTCTGTTTTTGCTCTCGAGCTAAAAAAAAAAAAAGGAGGGATCTAGTTAAGATTAATTTCCGTTCTGTAAAGCTCGTGGTGGCGAGATGTGTTTACATAAGTAATTAATTGCGCGGATGAAAATAAGGTGGCCTGTTTATTCTTCCGTCGGATATTTCAGTCGTCTCGTGACCTTTTTCTGACCAGTTTGATTGGTAAACTTTCCACCTTATAGAGTTTAACCTCGTAGAAAACATTAATAAATCAATAATCTCAGAAAGGGGATGAATTCGCGGATGTACTTAATGCGAGAGATGGAAAAGTTAACTTTTTAAAAAAATAAAATGTTGCCTGTTCTACGAAAGAGCGCAAAGGTATAGTATAGACCGCATGTAAGTATGTACCGACCGGCGCTCGGCGGCATCATAAATTAGAGTCGCTACTGAGGAGCTTCGTATAAATCAAGACACTGCCAAAATCACTTAAACAAAGGCAAACACAATCCGTGCGGACGTGTTCAGTTTGTCGAGTTTAAGTGTGAGCAGTTGAATTTCTCTTAAAATCCTGCCGGTTTGATATACGTATTATGATCGCGGTTGTTGTTGCGGTCTCTCTAAGACTTGGCTGGTTCAATGAAATATCTCGACTATAGTACAACTGTCTATATATATACCGGGTGCCCGGTAAGTCCCGGAACGGCTGCGCTATTTCTTTATTTACGCAGATAAAAAAACCAAACTTTGGGAATGTTCCTAGATAAATAAAAACTAATTTTGGGGGGGGGGGGTCAAAATTTTGGTCGCCCCTCCCGGGGGGCGGGGGCGCCCCTAACTTTTTTTTTTCAAATGGCAACCCCTATCTTGTGATACTTCATTCGAAAGAGGGTAAAAAACTGAGCATTTTGGCGCAAACCGCATGTCGATATCTCTTTTAGTATTTGAGATATCGAACTTCAAAATCTATGGAAACCCATTTTAAAAAAATCATAACTCTTATTCAGAAAGTCGCTATTTAAAAAACTAGGGGTCTAAACTACTCTACATAACAAGCTCTTTCCAGGGAAAAACACCTCTGCCCAAAAAAATTAACTTACAGTTATTGTTTTTTTTCCCGCCAAAATGTTTTAAACAATTTTGGCGGGAAAAAAAACAATAACTGTAAGTTAATTTTTTTGGGCAGAGGTGTTTTTCCCTGGAAAGAGCTTGTTATGTAGAGTAGTTTAAACCCCTAGTTTTTTAAATAGCGACTTTCTGAATAAGAGTTATGATTTTTTTAAAATGGGTTTCCATAGATTTTGAAGTTCGATATCTCGAATACTAAAAGAGATATCGACATGCGGTTTGCGCCAAAATACTCAGTTTTTTACCCTCTTTCGAATGAGGTATCACAAGATAGGGGTTGCCATTTGAAAAAAAAAGTTAGGGGCGCCCCCGCCCCCCCCCCCCGGGAGGGGCGACCAAAATTTTGACCCCCCCAAAAATTAGTTTTTATTTATCTAGGAACATTCCCAAAGTTTGGTTTTTTTATCTGCGTAAATAAAGAAATGGCGCAGCCGTTCCGGGACTTACCGGACACCCTGTATTATTGACGGGTTTGAACCAATGCAATGTGATCTCGAATGGTGACGAAAATTTAAAATTCATGAAACATCACCCCTTGGGAGCCCGAGCTATTTGGTGAACATTTGGTACCACAAGGGGGGGGGGGTTCTGAAAAGACCCCAAACGAGTTTTCACCATATAGGCCTAGTCACTTTTATTTTTAAAGTTTCAGTACGTTAAGTTAATACGCGTGCATCCTACTGAATGATTTCAGACCGTTTTTCAACATGAAGCATCAGTTTTTGGATATCTATTTGTGGAAATTCATTCCAAACAAAATGACGATTCCGAAAGAATGCAGCTAATTGAGGTATGGTTTTTCAATTTGCTGCTTCTTTCTGTTTTTTGCCTTTAAATTATGAAGAATTGAACCACTATGATCTTTAAAAAACATGAAATCTCGGCAATTCATTTCCTAAACCGGGTTCTATTTATAACCTAAAAGTGTAATGAGCCAAAAAAGGCTATAATATTTACCATCTAAAATTTTTGTTCCCAAAAAAAACAGTAAAAACTGTAGTACAAATTTCACGTATATCAATACTTTGAATGTCATATTATGGAGTCCCAAACATTCATTTCAACAGAACGAAAGTTTTACGCTGGGAAAATTGGCCTGGGGTCGTTTCATCGGCCCCCTGTCTTAGGCTAACTAGGGTTAAAGGTCCATATATAGGGCCCCCGATATTTATATGTTAATCCTTGTGAGAACTGCTTGGACCTTTTGTGGGGAAGGGGAGTGGATTGCATTGAAATAGGGTTCCTTATATGAAGTCCGGGATTGAAATAATAAGTCGACTTTAATCAATTTTATGGCAACTTCTATGCAACATTCGACGAATGGACTAAAGGCTCGTTAATTGAGGTTACAAAGAGACTTCAGACAAAAATTAAATTTATAGAACTTTGACATTCCAAATTGGATGGATGGATTGCATTGGTACAAAGCTTCTAAAACTCTTCAATCGAAAAAAAAAATCTCTACTTTTTTCGATCAATTTTAAACTTAAGGTCGCGAAAATTCTTGAAAGTTGCGCGCTCCAAGTGTTTGTATTTTGCGCCTCCTTACGTACAGTCACGAAAGTTGAAAACGAGCTTATGCAAGTTATCAGAATGACTTCTGCGCAAGAGGGGTGGGTATTTTGGGTGGCGTAGGGGCATAATTATCGACGGAAATCGGTATGCAGCGTTGCCAAATGTTGTCGAAACTAACATACGTTATGTGTAGGAATACATAAAAAAAGTTGGATGGATTAGTCGGAATTTATGTAATTGGTATCAATTCGGTGCATTATATGTGTGATAAAGATAGTACTTTTATCAGATGTCATCCCATCTGTAGGTGAGTTAGCGGAGATTAGCGGAGCCGATGAATTTCGAAGCTACTTGTGCAAGGCGGCTGTCAGGCAAGAGATACATAGTACTTACAAAATCTCTCATCCGTCAGTTTACCACTAACCATATTCTCAGCTGTGTTTGCCAAATTTCAGAACATAAATTCCGACTAATCCATCCAACTTTGTATATGTATTCCTTCACATAACATATGAGTTTCGACAACATTTGGCAACGCTGCATACCGATTTCCGTCGATAATTATGCCCCTACGCCACCCAAAATACCCACCCCCCTTGCGCAGAAGTCATTCTGACAACTTCATAAGCTTGTTTTCAACTTTCGTGACTGTACGTAAGGAGGCGCAAAATACAAACACTTGGAGCGCGCAACTTTCAAGAATTTTCGCGACCTTGCCAACTTTGACCGATCATATCTCCGAGAGTATTCATTGCCAATAAATGAACTTTGCGCCATTTGAAAGAACAAAGAAGGGCTTTCTTTTCAATAGTTTTTGAAAAAAATCGAAGATGGTATTCATCTTTAAAAATTACAAATTTTAAAAATTTTGGGTTCGTAAAAAACAACAAATTGCAATTTTTACCTTGAAAATTGAGATAAACACACTGTCATATACATCAAAAGAAAGCTCTTTTTACGTTAAACATTTTGGTTTAAAGTTGAGAGTCGTAACTTAATTTGGTGAAAAGTTATTGACGAAAATAGGTTTCAACTTTGACCCCCTCCCTCGCCGCTCCTAGAGAGGCTAAGACAAAAAATAACCCAGCTGTAGAGCCGCAAAACGATGCTCTATCCATTGGAGGAATAATCCAAAACAAGTTTCTCAGGGCCAAAATGGCTCATTTTGAATAAGGTTCTTTGACATTGATTCTTCTATTAAAACAATTACAAACTGAATGGCCAAAAAAACATCATAGACAAAATAAAGATTAACATGGGAACTAGGCCAACAATAAATAAGAACTTCCAAGACGTTTCAGAGACTCCATATCCAACTACCGGGCAGACGTGGAAAAGTTGAGTGTTGCATGCCTCCAGTTTTTTCCAAACGTTAACTACTGATTGAGGCTCTGTCTGCGTTGTTGTTGGTCTGTTTTGTTTATGTAACTGATGTTGCGGTATTTTGTTAATCAGTCCCTCTTCCATCTTTGTGGAGTGTGCTCCTCGTTCTGAGTATTTTGTTTTATTTGTATTTTATTTTTCCGATTGATAATGGTGCTGTGAGTGCACCGAAACGTCTCTGAAGTTCTTATTTATTGTTGGCCTAGTTCCCATTTTAATCTTTATTTTGTCTATTGATTCTTCTAGGAAATATTAGTACTAAACCCGTACAACTGGCAATAAATAGTGGCTCGTAAAAAGCCAAAAACTTGCTATACTTTGTCATTTAAACCCTTGTGAATCGATTCTAGAGCGAATAGATCGCTTGTCGCAAGAATCAATTGTTTTGCTTGCGTTCCAATGTAAGAAATACGAGAGGTGTGATCAGGCGTAACAAGACACGAGGAGTCGAGGACGATGAAACTTGCTCTCTTTTCTTTTCTTACCTCACATGCAGAGCTGCCGATTTGCGTAGATTTAGTGACATTTTTAATTTCACCGGTGATTCCACCGGTTCAGAAAAGATTACATAGTTCAATTCAGTATATAACTGCAATGCACGAAAATACTCTGATCTGTAATCTTTTCTCAATCCATGGAAATGCTGTTAATTAATTAAAATATCCGCAAGTTTTCAAAGTTATCGACGACTCTACACCGGTTGAGAAAAGATAAAATACGCTAGTATTTTCGTGCATTAAAGTCATACACTGAACTAGTTGAACTCTGTAATCTTTTCTCAACCGGTGGAATCTTCGGTGAATTCCAAAATGCCATTAAATCTACGCAAATCGGCAGCTCTGCTCACATGTACCTTTCAATCCCCTCTCCCATTCCTTCTCTCTGGCTCAGTGGCGTCGCGTGCCATCTGGCAACAATGCAACTGCTCCATTTAAACTCATTAAATACATCGAATTTTCCTTGAGCACTGTGCACCCCCTGAATTCGATATTTCACACGAGTTTAAATGGATAGAATACATGGTTGCCTAATTGCACGCGACGCCACTGCTCTCGCTTCTTGCCATTCCTTCTCCACAAAATACCGGATAAAGCCAAAGCTAATACAAGCCCATCACGAATCCACGTAGGTACATTAATTGCGTCCTAAAATTTACATCGCTCCATCAGAGGAGAGGAAAGACCAGAGATGAGGGGGGGGTGATGGCGGTGGTAAAGGGTGAAAAGGGAAAGGAAACTAGATCGGGGGTACAGCGAGAAGAGGAAGAGGTGAGGAGAGGAGTAAGGGGAGGGGAGAGGGATTGAGGGGGGATCGAAATAAGTTTATATTATTAACTTCCAGTCGAACTCGCAATGATCAATCAACAGAGTGACTTTATTGAAATTTCAGGCAGAGAAATTAGAATTGATTCGCTTTGAACCCGTCCTCAATAAACTTATCCAGACTCCGGCATGGAAAGGAGCGTGTATTGTATGCATTTTCGAGTGAAAGAGCGCTGCGTTCTTTCCCGCCTCCTCCATGCTTTAGTCCAAAACGTAGGTAGGCATGCTGCGTGGGTGCCAAAAAGAGGGGGAAAAACGTCGCTCTTTGGGAAGAAACCATTGTTCCAGTGGCCAAAAACCAGCAAGTTCAAAACATCCAAAATAATAGCTTGAAAATTTCAGCGTTATAGTCTCATAAAATTTACAGTGACTAGATAAACCACAGTGTGGTCAATTGCTACGCACCCAAGCCGACCTCACCGCCCATAAGAACGCGTGTAAAACACCCGATTTTCAAAAAATCGTTAAAAATATAAATATCAAACCAAATTTAGAAAATAAGGTCTCTATCGAAAGCTTAAAGCGTCAAAATTATGAAACTGAGCTTCAAACTTCAACGTTAGCCCTTAGTTTGCCATAATCATTGAATTAGGGGAATCCCTCGTCTCAGCCGTCGTCAGCGGCCAGTTTGTTTACATTCTCTCAACTCTCCTCCACTCATACATCAGCTCGTTCTAATTTTTTGAAAATCAGGCGTTTTCCACGCGTTCTTATTGGTGGAAGAGGCCGCTTGGGTGCGTAAACGCCAGCCAATCAGCAACACGACCAAAATGACCACACTGTGGTTTATCTAGTCACTGTAATAAAATTACAAAAGGCAGACAAAGTGCAGAGGGTACAAGGAGTAGAGGAGCACGGGCAAAAAGACCCTGGTAAAAGTTTTTCATTGGTGACCAATAAAACGGCTCCAATTCTCCAGTGACCAATGAATTTTTCATTGATGACCAGTCATCCTACAGCAAATGAGTATTTATAGGATCAAGGAAAAAACGAATAAAAAACCCTGTTATGGAGCGTGACACTAGATAGATGCGAGACAAGGACAGTAGGAAAGGTACAAAGACAGATTATAGAGGCTTTCCCTTTGTGTGATGGTGGTATGCCTGTCATACCACTATTGATAAAAAATCATATTGCATAGCCACGGTGGTATGAAATTCCTACCACGTTATGGATGGGTTGGGGGAATGCATAGGAATGTTTGGAATGTATAGGAATGCATAGAGTGCATTGGTGAGATAGACATTTTTATTTATTTATTTATTTATTTTAAAATATATATAAAAACTATTCTCTCTAAAAGTTTTAGCTCTAATCAAGCAAAAACAAAATTCCATGGCACAAAGGGTTAAATGTGGTGCAGCAGAATGAGGCTCAAAATAAAATGAATGGTCAAAACAAGAAATGCGTTGGTACTGGAGAGAGTAGGGGAAGAAAGAATCATATACATAGATACTACTAGTGACAAGAAGAACTAGAGTTATGGGATACGTCCTAAGACACCTAGGAATAGTTAGCTTAGCAGTGTAGGGACGCGTAGAAGGCAAAAACTGCAGGAGGCGACGGACATAGACTTAGAGTATATAAGGCTGACAATTCAGGATGTAGGCTGTGAGAGATATGTACAAATGAGACAACTAGCTCAGTATAGGAAGCGGTAAAGTAGTGCGACAAACCAGTCGATAGAATAATAACTAATTAACAAAGATACTGAAATTACATTTTTTAGTGAAAATATAATGTTGGATGTATTCCAAATGCATGATATTTGTACTTAAAATGTTTAAACGATTAGATTTCATTTCATTTCAATGAAATAATTTTTGTCCGGCCAATAAGTAGTTTTTATTTCTGTTAAAATCGCTTTGCACTTCCATTTTATTCAGTATGTATAATAACAGTTATAAAAAAAAAGTGATAAGTGGCATTTATTTTAGTTGTGTTGCTGCCTCAAGTGTCATGCAGCCCCATGATTTGATTTGCATGAGAGTAACAAGCAAAACAAAAAACAAAACAAAACAAAACAAAACAAAACAAAAGACAAAAAAAAAAAAACCAAAAAAAAAAAAAAAAAAACAAGCGGTCATTTCAAACCCATTCGTGTTAGAATACATTGTTAAAGCCCCCCGTCTACCTTGAAGGGGGGACACCCCGATTTTCGGGTAGGGGGGAGGAAGGACTGCAAACACACGAAAAATAATTCGCAATAATGAATATTGGCCAAAATTACAACTTTTATCTCAACTCGTTCAAAAGTTAGACTAATATGGGGCACGGGGGGAGGGGGGTGAAATCCCCCAAAAAGTTGTCACCCAACAAATGAAGATTATTAATCCAAACGGCAACTTTTTATCTCAACTCGGTCAAATGTTAGACGGAGGTGGGGCACGGTGGGGGGGGGGGGGGGGTAGAACTATAAAATAGAATGTTGGTAAAAACTGCAACTCTTTATCTCAAGGCGTTTAAAAGAGGGTGGTGGGGCACGGAGGAATGGGGGAAGTAGGTTGTTGGACTCCCCCAAAATAACTGTCATCCAAAATTATGAAGATTAATCCAAACAGCAATTTTACATCTCAACTCGTTCAAAAGTTAGGCGCGGAGGGGGGGATGGCACGCCCGTTTTTGTTTGGGGGGAGGGGAGAAAGGACTTTTAAAAAAAACCTCCGGAATAATGAACATAAGTCAAAACTGCAACTTTTTATCTCAACTCGTTCATAAGATAGACGGGGATGATGCACGGGGGAATGGGGGGGGGATGTTTGGATTCCCCAAAATAATTGTCATCCAAAATTATGAAGATGAATGCAAACAGCAACTTTATATCTCAACTCGTTCAAAAGTTCGGCGCGGGCGGGGGGGGGGGGACACGCCCGTTTTTGGGAGGGGGGAGTGGGGCTCTACTATAAAATGAAACCTTCGGAATAATAAATATTGGTCGAAGCTGCAACTTTTTACCGCAACTCGTTCATAAGTTAGACGGTGATGATGCACGGGGCAATTGGGGAGGGGGGGTGTTTGGATTCCCCCAAAATAATTGTCATCCAAAATTATGAAGATGAATCCAAACAGCAACTCTATAACTCAACTCGTTCAAAAGTTCGGCACGGGGGGGACGCCCGTTTTTGGGAGGGGGGAGTGGGGCTAGGACTATAAATTGAAACCACCGAATGAATATTTTTCAAAACTGCAACTATTTATCTCAACTCGCGGTCAAAAGTAAGGTGAAAAGTTTTGCGCGGGGGAAAGGAAATAAAAACCTCGGGAATAATGAATATTCGTCAAAAGGAATCTGCCGGAGTCGAATACTTACGCAGAGGAGAAACCTAGAAAGAGAAAGAGAATTAGAATGAAAGAGAATGAAGGGGAGGTAGCATGCACGAACGGTGGAAACGACGGCGAACTTCAACGATGCGCGAAGCGTTTTATTATAGGCAAAAAGCAATAAACCTTGTTCATTAACAACACACTCTTGCAAACGTACGCTGAGCGACGACTGGTGTGCGAATTGCCTACTGGTTTATACGGGCTGAGGCATAGTGCGCCTATACGAGATCAAACGATTCAATGCAATTAGATAGCGGCAAAACGAAAATAACACATTGTCTTTAACAATGTAAAAACTAGCAGGGCGCGCGTTGAGACCAAAACGTTGTTGTTAGTGTTGTTTAAACTAACAAGGATTAATGTGTCTTTATTATTTTACTAATGAACTGGAGAATAGGTTCTTGTACAGTGTTTTTTGGTGTAGTTTATATTGGAGACCATTAATTACTATAGAAAAAAAGGAACGATGAATACCATTTTTGTTTGATAAAAAAAAGAAGAAAAAAAAATCACATTATTTATCCCACATTCCGCCGTTTTTCTTTCTTCTTCTTCTTTCAGAACTAGATCCAATAACACTCTGTCAACATATTATATAGTATCCATCAAATTCGCCTTATTTTCAACCCTTTTCATCGAACCTTCTCTCAAAGAGGTGTTTTCTAAATTGAACGCAAAAAGTAAAGACTTGGGAGTTTTTAATCACTCCTTCAATCATGCTCGCCGGTTCAAAGGATTTAACAAGCGGATAATGAGTTTTAAAAATATCAAATGACAGTATTCTAAATTTACAAGTAATTTACTGTAATGTAGATTTCTTTGATTAAGACTCAATCATTAAATGTGATAAATCATTTCTTTCGCTTTATGAAACTCATTCATTTTTAAATATAGCTTTTGATTGTATTTATTGCGGCGAATTTGATCTATATGCAACATCAAAGTCATAATATTATTTTTAGGGATTAGTCTCACTATAGATTTTTTCGTGATCGCATATGATAAGTAATGAGATACAAGTGCCATCATATTTGAAGAGTCCAGTGGAATTACGATAAATGTCACAAAAACCCATTTGTGTTATTAAGCCGAAGGAAAGATGGAAATGATGTTTGAAGGTTATTCTTTCGGATTGGAATCAATGAATTTCCATCCATCAAAATTGATTATCTTACGCTTCTATATACATTTCTATTCAATTTAAACTTTTGTATCCCATTTGATGACCATTAAAACTTTAATTTTGATTTTTATAACATTTATAGGTTTTCCTCTACACTCTCCATTTAATTCACACTCCCCGTAAAACGTTTCTGTTAAATATGTTTAAAGAAATAAATTAAACTGTAGACTTATTTTTTATATCCCTGGCTTTTATACATAAGTTCTAAATGTAGTTGCTCCAGTCATTTTTAGACTCGTGCGGTGACAAGACTAAGTTTTGTTATCATTTGAAATGACGCACCTGCAAAACTTACTGTTTCTTTTAGAACAAACCTTTGTACTTTAGGCTTAACTTGGAGTAATTTGATGAATGATGTTCGTTTGCCGTCGCTAAATACAGTTTGAAAATTATTTGCATCTTTAAAATTACTGGCGTTCTGTAACCGAACATTTTGTGCTTCAAGGAACAAGGGCAGCCTTGTACCAAGTATAAATCGAGCTCGGACCCATTTTATGAGACACAAAATTATAAAACCTAATATCTTGAATATGGTTGAAAATTACGAAACGAGGTTGCAAAGCAATTTGCGAGATGATGGCTTCTCGCTTCAGGACTCTAATCAGAGCGTTCGAAATTCAAATCAAAGGTCTCCACGCCCTTTTGCCAATCAAGCAACGCCCGTGACGACCGGAGGTCCGCCTGCCTCTATGTTTCCATTCATTTCGAATTTAATCATCCCGCTGTTAACTTTCATATACTATTATTATCTGTCTTTCCAACCACAATCATTTTCTTATCTTTCTGCTTCTTCTTAGATTATACATTTTCAAATATTTTAAAATTATGGAAAAAAGGTTGAGACAATATCCTAACTCACTTATTGCTATACATCTTTAAAACAATAGTAACAGAACCAGGCGGCTTAAAAGCTTTAAGCCCTTTAACCTGCCTTTATTAACTATAAATAAGTGAAAAGAAAGGGAAATTCAAAGGTAACTTGAATCTTCACATTCTGTGTTTTTATGAAAGAAAAATATACAGTCATTACCACAAATATTATAATACACAAATTCTATTACTTATGGGAGACTTGAATTTGAAGTTTCTTGAATTAAAAAAATTTAAACTTTCTTGAGGAGAACAAAGATAAATAGAAGAAAAAAGAATATGAATTAAGAGTAAAGTTTTTCATTCGCATCTTTCTTATTTATTTATTTATTAATTTTACTTTTCAATTGAAACTAAACTCTCCAGGTATCGAGAAAAAAACTGACATTTTTTAAACGGTTTTCTTCGAAAATGTAAAAAATAAAAAGATCTTTGTGTGACCTAACTCCTCATTATAATTGCGATCAAAGAGAAGAGAGGTGTGTAGAGAGAAGGAAATTGACCGAAGAAAAGTAATGGAGAGAAAGAGAGAAAGAGCGAGAGGGAGAGAGAGAGAGAGGGAGAGAGAGACAGACAGAGAGAGAGATACACTTCCTGGATGCGCCTCAGGCCTCGCGCCTCTGTCTAAAGTCTTAAAGGAATCTGAGCGGAGTTGCGAACTTTCCGAGCCCTTTTTCCTGTTGACAAACATCTCATCAACGGATTGTGAGAACATGAGAGAAATGTGCATCTCCTCGTACTTCACATACATATATGCAGGGATAGAAACTTTTTCATGACCAGTGAATTATTCATTGCTGTCCCGACAAACTTTGACGCGCCTTTGTTCCCTATCGCCGTTCATCTCTGGGTCATCTCGCCGAAGGATTTTTGGAGCGTCTCGCGTTTCGTGTGCGACAACTCAAAGTTGACGGACAAAAAAAAAAAAAAAAAAAAATTATTGGCGGGAAGAGTTCAGAATATCAATGAAGACGTCTCCTATTTAGTCTCGACTCGTATCATATTCAGTCCACGTGAAAAATGAGCAGTCCCTGCTCCAAGCTGATATTCACAAGACGACGAAGAGGAGCGATCAAACTGGCGGAGAAGGGGGGCATTTAAGGGGGAACATGGACTTTACGAGAGGAAAATTAATTTTGTCGAGTATTTTAACGAAGGTATTTCCAATTCTCGTTTTTTGTGATTCCTGAAAAGACACCTGTTTCGCTTGGTTTTTTTTTTTTTTTTTTTTTTTTTTTTTTTTTTTTTTTTTAAACAAATATGCTTCAACTCTGTGAACAGTTCTTGTTCGTTACCTTGGGTACATCTTTTAAACTCCTAAACATCTTGTAAGTTGCAATTTTTCATCTTTTTCGACCAGATTCCTTCTACAATGATGTATCACCAGTGGCGGCTCGTGGGCTTTGGTATTGGGGAGGCTGTGGGGGAGTGGGTGGAACCCCTCCAGCAGGGGGGCGGGGGCCCCCGAACAGCAACAGACAGGCGCGGACAGAAACAAACAAGCGCGGCTGGTCCGGCGACTGGTATGACGCTTATCCAAGGTAGATTAAAGAAGGTATGTGCATAACTCGCTCGCGCCGCCCGTAGCCGCTAGAAGCGCTAACAACTTTTCAAAAAAATGACGTCATGCGGGTGAAATGAGAATCCACTCTGATTGGCTGGTCGGTGAGGAAACATACCCTGATTGGTTGGCATATAATCGCCAGCCAATCACAGTGATTTCACCCGCATGACGTCATGAAGAAATGAGAACACAGTTTGAAGCAGCTGCTAGCGGCGCGAGCGAGTGTTGCACATACCTTCTTTCATCTACCTTGACGCTTATCCAGCTACTGGCTCGGCAACGCTGCGGGAGTCGTGGAGGATAGCAGCCTCCGATACCTTCGTTAGTGCGTGCACAGTCCTTGCTTGGTTGTGTGTGTGTGTGTGTGTGCCGAACACCACTACTTGACTGTGACTCGACCGCTCGACCGACTCGAAGTCTGTGCCTCTCGACGAGGCGACCATCCTTTATGGAGGCGACGAGGCACAGACTCTGACACTGCTGACTGCTGTCGTTTCGCGACTCAGAAATCTCGTTGCCCGCCCGCTTATAACTTCCTTCTCTGGCGCTCTCTCCTAGTGAAGATTGACTCAAGTTTTAGAGTCACGGACATTGTGATTGCCTAATTTTAATATGTTGTCTCTCGTTACTGTCTTGTCGACGTTATTTTTTCTTCCCTCTGAATGTCTGGGGAGGCACAGCCTCCCTTGCCTCCTTAGGCGAGCCGCAACTGTGTATCACTACACTGCAACTTAGTGAGTAGTTAAATATTCCGACTCTGCTGTGTTGGTTTTGCCTATCCATCTAGTTGAAGGCACTAGACTCTCTTTGACTAGACTAGAAGAAATACTATTCAGCAATGTGAAATACGTCAGGTTAATGCAAAGAGTGTTCAAAGATTACCGAGACTGGTGCTGTTACTTCAAAACAAACAAGGTAGCGATCTGATATATTGATTTGATTTGAAAGATCAACTCATTTGCTGTCGATTGAGCTCAACACGATTACATTTAGTTAAAAATTGATAAATTTATGCATGCTGGTTTGAAAATGAGAAAAAAAAATGATCCCTTTCAGGTTTTTAACGAGCTTTTTCTCGTGACGAAAAACGAGGAGTAAATATATTATCCGATGCACTCTTTCTCACCAACAACCAAAAACACCAAAAATACTTCTTTATAAACATTACTATTGACGTCCAACTTAACGTGAGGTTTTCACCGAACACCCTATATAGTTCGATCTTTTTCATGGGTTTAAATGGACCAACTGCAAAGTTGCCAAGTTCCACGCTACGCCACTGCCAATTATACGCTCATTGGTTGATCATACAGACGAAAATATGTTTATCGCCGGAAAAAAATATTCGTTAAAAAACCCGCATAGTTTTAATTTTTTTTTTTTGTTGAAGCTTTCATAACCTCGTCAATTTTTTACCAAACATGCTTATATTGAACTCAATTGAAAGAACATGAGTATATATTTCAAACAAAATCAAAATTAGATTACTAGCTTGTTTCATTTAGAAGTTATAGCATCAGTGTCGGTACTTATAGGCTTTGCATAGTAAAATTGTTCAATTTTTAACCCATATATGCCCAAGAGTATTTGAAATTTTTAGGTGTGTTTCTAAAATTAAAAAAAAAAAAAAAAAAAAAAAAAAAACCATCTGCGAGCACTTGAAACTCGAACAAATGAAAAAACCAGAAATTTTTGGTCCAACTAAATGCTACTAGCTAAAAACTCCCAAAATGGGTCTGTTGCAAACTCTTGCTACAGCGCTTTTGATTGTTTAATCTCATGTAAAATCGCGTGAAAAAACCATTGGTGGCATCAGAAGGTCATAAAATGCAGTATAAAACTCACGAGAGACGTTTAATGAAATCCAAGATGGCGGTAAAATGTTGAGCAACTTGTATGCGTGCTTCACGAGCATCCAAGGATAGCCAACCTCACAATATCAATCACACCCAATCACAGCGTAAATAAACACATAACCTCTGAAGCTGTGAGGTAGTCAACGTTGGCAATCCTTGGATGTTAAAGGTGCATGCATACAGATTGCTCGATAATTTACCGCCATCTTGGATTTCATTAAACGTCTCTTTGTGAGTTTATTATCGCATTTCATGACTTTCTGATGCCATCAATGGACTTTTTGGGCGATTTTACATACAATGTAACACTCTTTACCGTCGCCGAAAAAGTTTGCAACAGACCCATTATTTTTGCTCTCGACCTAGAGTTATAAAAATAAATTTGGATTTGGAGTCGGAGTCGGATTGGACCCCTATTAGCCCTGTAAGAGAATCAAATAGCTGAGTGCTCAGCAGGGCCATGCCGATGTGGTCATGGCGGGATTCTCAAGAAAAGGGGTCAATGTAAGATAATTCTACTCTTCAGATAGAATCCTGACGAGGAGCGTCCGTCCGTTGGTCAAGTCATCTTTTTTCTCTGTCTTTATGAATACAGAATATCCTGGGTCATTTGAGCCGCACGATCCTAAGCGACCGTGGATCAGCGCAAAACGAGCATCCTTCTTGACCCTGCATAATGCAAACTTGTTCCCTCTCTTTTTCCCCGGGAAAATTTCATCGTCTCCCGTCCGTCATTGTGGTGTCAAATAAAAAAGAGGATGAAGCAGGCTGAAGGGCGCGACCTCCATTCTTCATAACAAAAGCAACACTTTTTAACAACGGCTGAAATAAAATAAACCGAGGGGAAACTTGAGTCCAGTCTTGTCCTTTTTTCATGAAACTAAAACCAATACACGCCCGTAGGATTTTTACAACGAGCTCTACCAATAGAGCAGTGGCGGCTCGTGAAATGCGATTTATCGATGTCCACTCCATTTAAAACTATAGAAAAGTATCGATTTCTTGGGGGTTCCATTGCATCCCCTGACGATCGATACTTTTCTATAGTTTTAAATGGAGTAGACATTTATATATCGCATTTCACGAGCCGCCACTGCAATAGAGGGGATTTTTGGGACTTGCTTTTGACGCAGCATGGAGGCAACCATACGATGAACGCATTTTCACACTGGCTCGGTTTCTTTGTCTCATTTCTTTTGACTTTTTATAAGTTTAAAAACAAATTTCTGACCAATCAATTAGACTTTGGTTTGAAATGAAGGTGAAAGTGTTTTGGAGGGGCTATCCGCTATATGGACCGAGAAATTGGTGAAACTGCTTCTTTTGCAAGAATTTGCGGATAAATAAACTGGCGCATGACAGAAAAAAAGCAACATTTGCTCACCTGGATAGTTGTATTGGAATTGTGTATCCCTCATAACCACTCTTAAACACTAATTGCACTGCTGTTTAACCCAATTTCCTCAAAATTAATTACAATATTTGACTTTAGATTCAAATAAATAAAGCAAAGAAACCAGAATCAGATCGTCCATACCACCGCACACTTTGGGATAGTACTTGTGACACAGGAAAGCCCTTCTATTGATGTAGCATGTTGAGTTGTTATTAACCGACAACAACACACTTGTTTGGTTTCCTTTAGACCAAATGTCGATCGATTTAAGCCAACTTTACTTAAAAAACAATAGTTTTGGCATGTAACAGGGTTCGTCACTCTTTGGAGATTTCCAACTTTCCCGTGTTCTTCCTGTATTTTTCGTGTGTTAGCAATTTTAAACGGATGAAGAGTCATTTAGAAAACAAAAGTAAACATTATCATTTATTTGCACTGACTGTTTGCTTTAAAGTGGACTGCGCAGTTGGTATAGCTACCCACACACCATTTCCCTTCAATATCATTAAGCCCTGCAAATAAGAATAAAAAGTATGCACAGAGTCAAAGGGCTTCTGCACATCCAATTTGTTGCACATTGCCAAAATAAAAAAAAACCCTTAGTTTTTCTGAATTTGGCCAAAGTTCCCTGTTGGCCGCTTTTCCCTCATAATTCAATTCCTTGTGTTTTTCTTGGTTTCATCCGTGAGTGGCAACCAACTTTTTTGTTGAAATGTAATAGGAAATTTTCATCTTAAAGAAAATTGTGAGACACGATGATCATGGAAAGCTAGTGAGAGTAAAAAATACCAAACAAAAAACAAGAAGAACATAAATATAGAGAAAATAAGACTCCCCACTCAGTATTTTCAAGCAAACAAAAAAAAAATAATAATGAGGGCAACGTTAAACGTGTAAGATTCAAAATGGACGAACGAATAAAAGGAATGTGTCGATATTAGTGATTGGGTTAGTTTTGGTGGAAAACAAAAAACAAAAACAAAAATAGAGTAAAATATGAAAAACGAAAAAGGGACAGATAGAAATTAACCTTTGACAACTTTAGTTTTGTAAGAATGGTGATCGTCTCCTGCGTAAGGATCGTCTTCTGTAAAATAAAACAAAATGCAAAACTTGTGAAAAATTGAAACTTTCTTAAGAAGAATATAAAGAAATAAATAAAAGAGAAAAAATATAAATTAAGAGTCACGTATTTTATTTATTTATTTATTTATTTATTTATTTTACTTTTTTCTTTGAAACTAAACTCCCTAGATGTCGAGAGAAATAACTGACATTTTAAAAACGTTTTTTTAGAAAATGTAAAAAATAAAAAGATATTTGTGTGACCCAACCCTTCATCACCATTACGATCATAGAGAAGCGAGGTGTGTGGAGAAGACAGAATGGGTCTGTTGCAAACTTTTACTATAACGATTAAGAGTGTTTAATCTAATTCAAAATCGCCTGAAAAGTCCATTGATGCCATCAGAAAGTCATGAAATGCAATAATAAACTCACAAGAGGCGTTTAATGAAATCCAAGATGGCGGTAAAATATCGAGCAATCTGTATGCATGCACCGTGAACATCCAAGGATGGCCAACTTTGACAACCTCAGTGGAGGTAGAGGTTATGTGTTTGTTTACGTAGTAATTGGTTGTGATCGATATTGTGAGGTTGGCTGTACTTGGATGTTCGTGGTGCATGCATACAAATTGCTCGATATTTTACCGCCATCTTGGATTTCATTAAACGCCTTTTGTGAGTTTTCTATTGCATTTTATGACTTTCTGATGCCACCAATGCACTTTTCAGGCAAGTTTACATTAGATTAAACACTCTTAATCGTTGTAGCAAAAGTGTGCAACAGACCCATTGGCCGAAGTAAGCGAGGGGGAGAGAGAGAAAGAGAGAGAGAGAGAGAGAGAGAGAGAGAGAGAGAGAGAGAGAGAGAGAGAGAGAGAGAGAGAGAGAGAGAGAGAGAGAGAGAGAGAGATAGAGAGAGACAGAGACAGAGAGAGAGAGACAGAGACAGAGAGAGAGACAGAGAGAGAGAGAGAGAGAGAGTACGAAAGAACGAAAGAACGAGAGAAAAAGGGAGGCGTACTAATCCATCTTTCCATCCGTTAGTTTTCTTCTCTCTTAACTATTAACCTTCGTCTATTCCAGTAGCATATTTGCGCTCGCGTATGAGTGGTGGCAAAACCGAGAACTAGCTCGAGCGGGAGAAAGTTTCGAACACATCAAGACTAGAATCCAACTGATAGGAAACAGTTAACTTTAAAAGGTCCTTATTGACCCCCGCGAACGTAGTACCAAGGAAAGCAGGGCTGCTCAAAACCATTGCAGTGAGCTCGCAGTTTAAGTCGCGATGCAATGTGAGCTCGAAAACTTGAGAGTTTTCCTCCCGGTGCTCCGCTCTGATTGATAAATTAATGGTGAAAGTTTTATGTAGTGTACTTTGGAGAAAAACACCCTGCGGAACGCCCTTAAGATGTTAAATCACCGATAAAAATCGGAGAGAACTTAAAAAGGGAAGAAGAAGGAGAGGTATAAAGAAGAACGAAACGGAGAGATCTCGGAGATAGAAATGCGGGAAAATGCGCTCCTGCCATGGCGCATCTTCGATGTCTGAGTAGCGTGCTGCATCCAGCGCCGTGCTCAAAATTGTCAACCAAGTTGCCAGATTTTTGGTTGTAAACTCAAATTGATAGTCGTCTTTCAATAAGACCACAAGTCGGAGACTCTCCAAGTCTCATAATAGCGCTTTGTACACGCTCAAATAAATTTGATCAAAACCACAGAATGGGTCTGTTGCAAAACGTTTGCTACAGCGATTTAGAGTGTTAAATCTTAAGTAAAATCACGTGAAAAGTCCATTGGTGGTATCAGAAAGTCAAAAAATGCAGTATTAAACTCACAAGAGGCGTTTAACTGATACCCAAGATGGCGGTAAAATATCGAGCAACCTACGTGTGCACGCACCGTGAACGTCCATGATGGTCAACGTTAACAACCTCTGACAGCATCGGTGGTTATGAGTTTGTTTGCGTTGTGATTGGTTGTGATAGATGTTGTGAGGTTGGCCATTTTGGATGTTCATGGTGCTTGCATACAGATTGCTCGATATTATACCGCCATTTCGGATTTCAGTTAAATGCCTCTAGTTAGTTTGCCTTCGCATTTTATGACTTTCTGTTGCCACCAAAGGACTTTTCACTCGATTTTACATGAGATTGATCAGTCTATGGCGCTGTAGCAAAAGTTTGCTACAGACCCATTGCCAACCTGACACTGACAAAATTCAAACACAACTTTGACGAAAATATCTCAAAACCGGATTTGATTGGTTTTGCTTAGGTACTAAAATTGGTGAACAGATATCACACAATGTATAGTCAAACTACAGGCACAGTTGTTTGACGGATGGAATATCAACCAAACATGCTACGGCTGGCTCACCTGCCATTAGTGGTGGATCTCGGCTCATCGATTGCTTGTTTGACGTTCCTAATTTGATTGAGTACGAAGCACTCATGCCCAAGGTTATAGATTAAAGAGGTATGCTCATCTGACTTCGCGCCACGAAGTCAGTAGCGCGCAGTTTAAAATCCAGATCCAAGATGGCTGACAAAAGCAGAAAACATTGTACACTCTTTCCAGAAAACATCGGGGTATTTTCTGCTTTACTGGAGAGGGAAGCCCGATGTTTTCTGGAAAGAGTGTACAATGTTTTCTGCTTTTGTCGGCCACCTTGGATCTGGATTTTGAACTGCGCGCTACTGACTTCGTGGCGCGAAGTCAGATGAGCATACCTCTTTAATCTATAACCTTGACTCATGCCCTCAAAAATAAAAACACAAAGGTTACGGTTTGTTTGTGCCCCTTCAAGTTCTTAAGTAGGCAAAACAAGTATTCGCGAGCTGTGCGTAACGCAACAAGCTATACCAATCAACAGGTTTTACGGGTTTAGATTTTGAAACACTAAGGAGGCAGCCCTGGTGGAAATCTCTCACGGAAATTTTTACACAGGCTCGATTTGTTTGCCTCATTTTGTTTAACCTTAATTTAAAAAATAAAAACAAACAAAAAACAAAACAAAAAAAAAAAACCTTGCGGTGAATCCGTTTAAATCGAGTTCTCAATGGAAAGTACAAGTGTTTTGTAGTGGCTATCTGGACACATATAAATTGATAAAACTGTTTCTTTTGAAAGGATTTGCAGGAAAGATAAACTGACGCATGAAAGAAACAAGCAAAATTTTCTCTCCTTGATAGTTGTATTGGAATTCTATGTCCAGATAGCCTTTCTAAAATCATTGCACATTTGTTTGAAATGCCAAATGGAGCTGTTGCAAACTTTTGCTGCAGGCTTATTAACAGTTGATTATGGGGTAATACCCTGTAAAAATAACGATTAGCGCACTAAAAAATCATGAAATCCACTCCTAAACTCACAAAATGCTTTTAAATGCGAGATCGTAATGGCGGCTGAGGCCGCGGTTTTCTTATGGCAATTGTATGCTTCTTCTTCTTCTTGTGTGAAGTTGCGAGAACACCTCGTGTAGATGGCGCTGATTGAAGATAGGGAACCCAATGAAAACCGCGGCCCCGGCCGCCATTACGGTCTCACGTTTAAAAGCATTTTGTGAGTTTAGGAGTGGATTTCGTGATTTTTTAGTGCGATAATCGTTTTTATTACAGCGTATTACTCCATAATCAACTATATTAATAAGCCTGTAGCAAAAGTTTGCAACAGCTCCATTATACCTTATAGAATCAATTACAATATTTGACTTTAGGTTCAAAAATAAGGCAACCAAACCAAAATTAGATCGTCCATGCTGTCACATTTTGGGATAGGATTCAGTGGCGTCGCGTGCCATCTGGCAACAATGCAACTGCTCCATTTAAACTCATTAAACATATCGAATTTTTCTTGTGCACTGTGCACCCCCTATAATCGATCTTTTACATAAGTTTAAATGGACAGAATACATTGTTGCCAAATTGCACGCGACGCCAATGATAGGATTCATAACGTAGCATGGCCTCTCTATTGGTACGGCTTGTTGATCTCACTCGTCCACGAAAGCAAAAACACGAAGGTCGAAGGTTATAAGGTTTGTTTGTGTGACCTTCAAGTTCTCAATATTCGTGGGCTGCGTCTAACGGTACGCCATGCTTGAAATTCGTCGTATCGAAGTTAACGAATTTTGAGCTGTAAATTCAAATTTACCGCCAATTCTCAGGGTCATTCCAGGTGAATTGTAGGATTCGTTACATTTTAGAACTGTCGGTTCAATTTTAAAATATACAATTTTGAATAATTTAGCAACGACCAAGGTCGAACAACTTGCTGAACAGTTTTGTTGCAGTAAAGAAGACGGTGGGGCTCTTGCAAACTTTTGCTACGAGGGATTGAATAGTAAATTCTTGCATAAAAACGTGTAAAAATGACGATGAGTACACTGAAAAATCACGAAATTCACTCTCAGAATCGGGCATAATGGCGGAAAGACGCAGGTATCGTGGGAGATTTTTATCTAAAATGAGACATATCTCTGTGTTTCCGTAGAGAAAGTGACAGATTAGACAGGAATCTCCCATGATACCTCCATTGAAGCGTCATTACGATCTTGCCGTTGAAACAGTTTTTTGGGTTTATTACTCACAATGAATGTTAGACTTCTTTGGTGTGATTTTTGCGATTTTCGCTGGTCATTATATCAGATTGGACCATTTATTTGCTTATAGCAGAAGTTTTCAAGAGCCCCATTTCAAGTTTCAAGTCAAAATTACGTTTTAAAATGTAACCAATGCCGTATCCAGCCCGGAACTATTCCTCAACAACGACTCAAATTGAAGAGGCTCTCTAGTCCACAAAACATAATTTCGATTCATCAAGATTTTTTGTGCTCCACTGCACCCTCGAACTCTCAAGTAGGCAAACAAATTATTCTCCTGAATGAACGGACGGTCAAGTAATAATTAATGAATGTTTGGCAGGTTGATTTTTTGGAGAGTTTATATTGAGAAAAGTGGCCGTGAACTATTTTACTACCAGTTTCAGGTTACCAGAAACAATGAAAGCTATATACCTCGCCCTTTATTGGGTAGTTAACTATTCTTACTTCGCGGTATTCATTTTGCCTATCCCGGTAATTGAAGGCGCTCGAAGAAAAATCGTCTCGCAAATCGAAACGATTTGGAGTAGCTTTTATAGTCCATGGAGGGATCGAGTTATGAAAATGAAGGAGTCGGGCGAGGGACTGAAGGGGTTAGGCTCAGATTGGAGTGTATTTTGGAGAACATGTTAAAAACGAACTTCCTGAGTCGCAATCAAATACTGGGTGGGTAATCAATATAGATTTGCACCAACATACCAACAAGAATCGATTGTTTTTAACTTCGGTTAAAGAAAAGAAACTACGCCGCCCTTGCCAAATTGCAAAGAAGCAAAGAAAAGCTGACGCTGCTTTCATGTTGCTACCTATTTGGAAACGGTTGCCTATCAAATTTTCTTCTTCGAATCTATCAGTGCGTGGTTTGGCACCTCTCCATTTTGTCCATTCAAACCCATGAAATAAATCAAATCATTTATTGAGCGATGAACTTTTTTAAATTTAAAGTTTGACATGGGTTTGTAGGGACAAATTGCGACGTTGCTAAATTACATGATTCTCCACTGGTTTATGTAATACTATATGACTTAGAGAATTGCTTGCGTATTGCCTTCGCGGACTCTAAAATAAACAACGTCCCCAACGAATGCAGCATATCAGTGCTGCCGTCATACTGTCAATTTTCAGGACTGATAAATAGTCTTAGACGTATCCTCAAAATCATAAAACGTCTTGCACCTGACAATGAGTCTGTTGCAAACTTTCACTACAGCGATATAGAGTGATCAATCTCATGTAAAATCGCGTGAAAAGTCCATTGGAGGCAGCAGAAAGTCATAAAATGCAATAACAAACACACAATAGGCATTTAACTGAAATCCAAGATGGCAGTAAAATATCGAGCAACCTGTATGCAAGCACAATGAACATCCAAGATTGGCCAACCTCATAACATCGATCACAACCAATCACAACGCAAACAAACGCATAACCTCCGATGCTGTCAGAGGTTGTTAACGTTGGCCATCATGGATGTTCACGGTGCGTGCACACAGGTTGCTCGATATTTTACCGCCATCTTGGGTTTCAGTTAAACGCCTCTTGTGAGTTAAATACTGCATTTTATGACTTTCTGATACCAATAATGGACTTTTCACGTGATTTTACTTAAGATTTAACACTCTATATCGCTGTAGCAAAAGTTTGTAACAGACCCATTTTTGCCACATGCTCATATATTTTTATTCAGCTTTTTTGGATTCTTACTGAATTTCTTTTCATTCAATTTTTTTGAGTAAGTTAACAATTTTTTGTGCGCATTCAACGTGGCAACAGCGGATTCGCCGCAATTCATAGTTACGACGCGAAGCGACGCGATGGTATACGTATACTAAGACTCTGCGGTGCGAGAAACAGAGAGAGAGAAGGAGAGAGAGGGGGTCAAGGGGAGAGGGAGAGAGAGGGGGAGGGAGTTGCAGGAGAATAAACGAAAAATCGGAGAGTTGAAAGTACAACGCTTATTCTTTGAAAGTGTCTTTCACTCTCAACAATAAGCTGAAGAAGTCAGGAGTAAATTGAACGTAAACTTGCCGCGGTGATAAAGAGGAGAGGAGAGGATGCTGGATGCGTGATGACCAAAGGAACATGGTTAAACGAGAACAATCCAGACCTCGACTGCGGGTTTAGCGGATTTTAAATGAGAGGGGGAGCGAGAGGGGGGGGGGGAGGGTAGAAAGAAGGCGAATATCTCGGTGATTTGACGTGATTTCAGTGTTTTTTCACAGAAGAAGAAACTTTCAGAGATTTCAGTCCGGTAGATAGTGCAGCTAGTATCTGCTGCAATGGACGAACTTATCGTGATGGTGGCCAGAAGAAATCTCCAAGGAAATAAAGTCCAATACGAAAAAATGTCCTCTGCAAAAAAGATTCCAGGGTGAAAAAACATCCAAAGCATTTCAAGTCCAACTTAACGGGGTACCCAGGTCAAAAATCGACCCAGGTCGAAAATTTTGATTCTTCTTTTTTTTTTTTACCTATTTTGTAGACGATATTCTCCTATGGTTTAGACCATGTATTTATTTTTTACTCAACTTAATCTGAAATATTTTTAAACATTTTTTGAAATTGGATAGTTCATACGATATTTTTATTCCTACGTTTTTTCCGATGACTTTTGCATCTTGAAACAGTCATATCTCGAGATCTATAATAGCTAGAGACTTCAAGTTTTTTTTTTTAAATAAAACAGAATTTTCTGCACTATGGGATCACAGAGACATTTCTTAGGTGCCTGTAATAATTGAGTGGTCAAGTCAGTTGAAACATAAATATTTATTGGAAAATTTAATTCAGTTTTTCAAAAGTTATAAAAAAATTGCAGATCATTGTTTTCTGTCTCTTTCTCTCTGTGATCCCATAGAGCAAACTCTCAGCTTTAATTTAAGCCTATATGTAGAAGTAAATTGAATGCCTACAGCTTGAGATCTCATTGTTCCAGTAAAAGCATATTTTTAGACATTATTAACCATATCAGGGGTAGGCATGCAACCAGCGCAACGAAAATTCGTTTGGTATGTGTTTGAATGTGTACCTTGACACCTAAAGCATTTTAGGGGTGGTAGAATCAGTAGGGGGAAAATTTTTTTTGACCTGGGTATTGGGTACCCCCTTTTAAAGTCGAGTAATTCAAGTTACGAGATGTTCTGTGCAATGTGTGTGTCGTTTTGCGTCCAAAAAAATTAACGTCTAACGTAATTTTCGGTCCAAATGACACTAGGTCCGATAAAATTGTCAGTTCGAAGTATGGAATATCTACAATAACATTTTACCCAAAGTTGCTTATTAATGAAAAATGACGTACTTGAACTTCTATGGCTGTGTAGTTACGTCAAAGTGAAGGCGCGCGAATGTGGACAAGAGTTACGGGTATTGCGAGAAATCATTTGATGCGCTCAAACGTTCATTTTGGTAACTATGCGAACTGATTTTCGTGTTTTATTAACTGAAATTCTAGAAACCATTCGCATCTTAAACTTATAAATCTCTTTCAATCTAAATTTTTTCTCGCCGGTCGATTTCAAATTGTGCGCTTTTAACTAAAAGAGACTAATTGAAATGTATCGTACGAGCCACGTATATTTGGTTGAAACGCCATTTATTATTGCGAAAGTATCATCTGTCGTCACTAAATATGTTGCTTACATCTAATGTGCGTTACTTTTTTCACTGCACGAAATATTCGTTGAGAAATGCAACAAATGATTTCTTGGTTCAAATAGTCAGTCTGGAACACACAGACTTCCATCTTCAACCAATTTCGGTTAAATTTATTGAACATTCTTTTGGGGGGGGGGGGGGGGGTTGAAAATTGAAGTTTTTGGTTTGTCTGCTTCTCAGAGCTTGAAAAGCCACTGATGAGAGGTACAGGATCTTGCTTTTAATTGAATATACAGGGTGTTTCAGACCACCTGGTCAGCTTTTATTGTGGCCAAACTAAGGCAAATATGAAAAATCGGTAAAACACGTGTAACGTATATCGACCCCAAAGAATTCGGCGAAAATATTTTCAGCCCCCCAAAACCACCTTTTGGGGGTTATTTAGGGGGGTGGGTACCCGTATCTCGAAAAAATCAAATGGAAAGGGTATGTTTTGACATTGGAATCTAATACGGCTTAAAAAATAAAATTTTTTTATCCTTAAGTTTTTTTTCTAAAAACCACCCTTTTTTGAGTTAGGGGTGGTTTTCAAAAAATTTAGGAGTAATCTTTGATTGACCGCTGTGACCCTTCAAATCATTGGATTTCAAAAAACTAAGAAGTTTCTGAAGGGCAGACCAAGGGCTTTCTTTTGATGTATCACATGCCCATTTTTTGTGAAAAAGGGTACAAGGCCCCCTCACCCCAAAATTTTGGGGCTTCGGGGGGCCCTACGTAAAAATTTTCAAATGTAAAGGTATGGCTTGTGATACATCATTTGAAAGGTCTTTCAGAGACAAAAAAAGTGATACCCCCCAAAAGTCGTAAAAACAACCCCCTTCCAAAATGGCGGCCGTTTTAAGGTTAGGGGGCTCAAGGGGGGACCTTCAGATTTATGATCCAAAATTGAAGGATACATGGTTAAAAGGGTCTTAAAAAAAAAAAAAAAAAAAAAAATAACGGTTCAAACCGCGAGTCAAACCGACTTTTCAATCCAAAGTTACGGCCGATTGAAATTTAGGGGTAGTTGGGTTTCTCAAAAAGGCACCCGATATGCGTTACACGTGTTTTACCGATTTTTCATATTTGCCTTAGTTTGGCCTCAATAAAAGCTGGCCAGGTGGTCTGAAACACCCTGTATATTGTAATAAAGAAAGCCTTTGTTTTTCCCACCACTTCGTATGAAATGTCGCACTTTTGTCTTTTTTTGGGAGCCTTCAAACAAATGGAGTGAGGACTTGCAGTAGCGCAACGAGAGTTTCTTCATCTCTCTCTTTTCTCAATGAAGAAACGTATATGTTAGAAAAGGATGGACAAGGGGATAAAACCCCCTCTTTCTGTCCTTTTCCTACTGATACATTCAAATGGGAAATGAGAGAGATGGAAGAGATCCTGGTTGCGCCAGTGGGGACTTGAGCTCCCAAAGCCCTCCGGACCACCCACGGTCTCCAATCTGTGTAGTTCAAAACTGAAAATTACAAGCTCACGACGTATTGACAGACCACCACGTCGAAAATAATCTTGAAACGATCAAGAGGACACACGTTTATTGAGAGGACTAAAGAACTGCTCGACATGGTATAGGGAAATAAACTGTAGGGAATACCCTACGAACACTTTCTCACACCATTTTTATCTGGGAAAGACCCCCTAACCCCCTAAAGAATTCTGGGGGAGACCCCGAGAGCCAGACCCTCTTTAGAATTCTAGGAGAGACCCCCAAACCCCCTTTTAAAATACTGGGGGCGGGCCCCCAGACCCCCCTTAAAAATGCTGGGGGATACCCCCAGACCCCCCTTTAGAATTCTGGGGGAGACCCCCATACCCCCCGCATAGCTCAAATATTTTCACCTTCGGACATAATTCTGCCTTCGATTCGAAGAGTTTGCAATTTTGTAGAGAAGCTGTAGGAATAGTTGCCTATTTTGTTATTTGAAGGCTAATTGAGAGCCTTAATTTCTATTCTAAAAAAATGTCTGCCTAGGCTGGTTACCAACTAAGAAATTTTTAACGGACTTAATTGAGTCATACTTGAATTACTTATTCCAAATATTGTGTTTGTCTTAATATTTGCTTACAATTAGTTTCAAAAGATTTTTGCTCGATCGTACCTATATTGCCCCTTGAAACGGTCTTAAGGTTTTGATGAGGACTGTACCAGAAAAATATTTTAGTGCACACAGTGCAGTGATTAGTTTATTCTTTTAACACATTATGTTTGTGCAAAGTTTTGTCAAAATCCATCCCATTAATGATGGACTCCAAGTTTAAAATTAATTCCTCACTTTAATTCTTGTTTTTTGGTCGAACACGCTATTTTGATTTTTTAAACTCTCTTAAAGGTTGTATATTGTAACTGTAAGGACTACTTTCTTTTGTAAACTAATTGTAGATTTTATTTGCCAGATTTTGTCAAAATTCATTGGACCAAACCTGAATTATCCGAAATAATAAGATTATGTTTTTATTTGCTTATATACCCCTTTTTTTTCTCAATCGCACCTATATTGCCTCTTGAAAAGGTCTAATTGGATGTGTATGGTGATCAAGAGAGGAAAATATGTTAGTACTTTGATAGTAGATTGTGCGTAAAATGTTTCATGAAAATTCAACGAGCCATTATTGATTGACTCCAAGTTTTAAGATTACTTACGTTCTCACGTTAATTCTATTTTTTGGCTCGAGCGCACCTATTTTGATTTTTTAAACAGTTTTGAGGGTTGAATATTGTAACTATAAGTGGTTTATTTTAAAGTAGGCTAGATGTAGATTTTTTTTGCTAACTCTCATCAAAATTGATTGAACAAACCTGAACTATCCCAAATAATAGGATTATATTTTTATTTGCTCATATTCCCAATTTTTTGCTCAATCGCACCATATTACCTCTTGACATGGTTTTATCGGTTGTTTTTGGTGACACAGAGAGGAAAATATTTTAAATTTATTTATAGCAGATTGTGTGTACAAAGTTTTATCAAAATTCATGGAGCCATTATTGATTGACTCCAAGTTTTAAGATTGATTTCTCATGATAATTCTATTTTTTGGCTCGAGCGCACTTATTTTGATTTTTTAAACAGTTTTAAGGAATGAATATAGGAACTATAAGTGGTTTATTCTATAGTAGGCTGAAAATAGATTTTTTTTGCTAACTTTCATCAAAATTTTTTGAGCCAAACTTGAATTATTCCATTTTTATTCATTTTTTTATCCATTTTACCATTGATTTTAATGAAAATCATTTTTTCCCCATAACTACCCTAAAAGTCAAAATTTTAAAAAAACAAAAAATCCCCCTCTGGGGAATCTAGAAAGCAACAACTGTGCAAAATCTGGGTGCATAAGGATCAATGGTTCAAAAGTTATGCCCAGGTACGGACTGACGGACTGACGGACTGACGGACAGACGCCACAGAATTTTTTTGCATAAATCTCTCTATGTCAGAAATGGTTAAGAAATATGAAAATATGATGGAAGGATGTTCTTATGGATAGTATTAGACATGATGAGAGACCATCACTTTGACTAAATCATGATTAACTTTGTCGTGAGAGGCCAACTATCGCAACAAAATACCTTGAAAATCTCTGCGCCATCGCAATACTTTCTCAATTTTTCTAATTTCATTAGAGTGAGAAAGTAAAAAATAAAAATCAGCAGAGACCAGAGGATACCGGCCAGTACAGTTTGGGCGCTGCGCTGTATGAGGCGGAAAAAAGAAGGGGGAAAAAAACTTTCCGAGTGTTTCTGCGATAAAACAAGAAAGTTTTAGCAAACTGCAATCTAAAGATTAGCTGCCGGGAGAAAGAGGGTTCTAGATACCAAAATACCAATTTCTTACATCTCTCCGTGTGTCGCTTGTCAAAATGAAACGTGATCCTCATGTCGACTACGTTTCTTTCACCGCCACGCTGCCCTCCCCCCCCCCCCCCCCCCCCGTACCCACTCATCCCTTATGCCGTCGCGTCGCCTTGCCTCGGGGGAAACGCGAAATTATTAGCGGGGGGAAAGAAAAACGTCGCGGAAAACAATTTGAACGACAAAAAAGTGACACGCGATTAAACGAGGAATCGAGAGGGTGGAAAAATTGATAGAGCTTTCATTCAGCATGAAATTGTGATCTACCCTTCGTATTATCCGTTTGACGGATTCGAGTTATTATTTAAAAAAAAAAAAAAAAAAAAAAAAAAAATATATTTTGTACATTATTGCGGAGTCTTTCATTCACTAGAATAGAGAGATATACATGCAGGGCATTGTGTCTTTGGTGATTTGCAACTCTGAGCTAAAAAGCCACTGTCAATATCGTCTGTTCTTTCTTTTCAAATGAGTTGAAGTTAATTTTGTGTTGTAAAGAACTTGTTAGTTCACCGTTTATTAATCCGGTTATCATACATTTTATTGAGTACAAAACAAACGAAAAAGTCACTAAATTTCTATTCCCTGCTCAAGGCTCATAGTTAATAGACTCTCCTCATCCGCGGTAAACCCCAATAAAATAGAATAAATAATCAATAAATTAGATGAACGTGTTATTTTCTCCTTTTTTAAGTGTGCCATACGAAGTATATGGCAAGCTTCTTACTCTCGTTTTGCTGTATACAATGAATAATATAATACAGTGAAAGAGGCACCCTCTGGTGGCCGTGTGTGTTTTGGAGATTTCGTTTTCAGGATATGAATCAAAACTTACATGATCGGGTTGTACTGTGTATTTTCGAGAGATTTTTGAGTATGTTAAATCAAACACTTTTTCATGAATAATTGTTTTGTTTTGGAGAGTCATTTGATGCTTTCACCGATTTTATTTTGTTGTTTTAAGGGGCCCCGTTTTAGATTCCTGAGCTGACTTCAGTAGTCTTTGATTTGCCTTCGATGCACACACACACAGATTGCGCAAGTGTTATTGGCTTCGTCGCACACACACAGAAAATGTACTGAGTTTACACACACAAGCTAGAGCTCACCCTACTCAGATTTTGACAGTTATATGACTGACTCCGCTATTCAAAACCCAGGGGGCTGATCACGGAGGATCGGATCGTTTCGTTATCGTTATCGTTTGCATTAAATCAAATGGGCTTGCTTCTGCGCAACTCGATCGCGCAGGTGATCCCCTCCTCACCTCTTCCTACTTCAAACGATCGAGATTACGACAGCCTGCGACTCATCGCTTCCTTTCGTCCGTTTCAATCGTTACGAGGAGCTCAAAACGATTCGATCAGTTGAGCCACCCATAAGGTTACATGTAAACGATAACGATAACGATACCGAAACGATCCGATCCTCCGTGATCACCCCCCAGACTTCATTCATAGCCCAGCATCGGTGCGTCGCAAACCGACGAGTGAGAGAGACTAGAGATTGATGCTGCCTCTCTCTATTATTTGCGCCTGCGTGCACGACAGTTTTTTTTACTCACGATCAGATCCGCTCTTCTCTAGGAGTTTTATTCACTGAAGACTGGTTGTGAGTGCTCACCGCGTTGCTACCGCAGCGCTCCAGCAATCACTCTGCGGCAAAGAGAGGAACTTCCAGCAAAACCAGATTGCATCCCTTTACTAAAGGCTTATTTCTTCCCCTTCTTCGGTCAGCTACCACCAGCTCCATAAAGTAAGAATCAGCTCCGAGGACTAAGAGCTCATGCTTTGGATCGGGAGAGCGCCGCGGCGAGCCGGCGCGCCGGCTTGAATTCTGCTAGTGCCTGTTTTATTATACTTATCGGCTATCTTCGATCTTTTTCCCCCTCCCAGTATTCGCACCAGTGCAGTGATCAGCCCCTGTTAATTTCTAGAGTTGAAAAATTGGGTTTAGTTTAATTAATGGACCATTCACTATCACCCTCCCCTTAGCCCCCTCTCACAAAAACTCTCTTCCGAATTTTTTTTTTCGGTTAAAATTTGATTTTACAAAAGACCGGATGATATTGCGCGCGGATCCGCCCGAAGGCTCCCTGAAAACTGCCACATTTGCTTTTGTGTCAGGATTTTTACGTTCGGTCGAGAGTAGGTAATAAACTGTTATTTTTTAACCAAACCTAACCTAACCTAACCTAACCCCATAAAACCCCCCTTTTTGAATGCAGACAACCCCAAGTTAGATTGTAAAAAAGACCATGAGCGAGCGAAGCGAGCGGGGGGTGAACGCAGCGCGAAGCGCACGTAATCGCCCGAAGGGCGTTTAGCCGTTTAATTCGCCTGAAAATAAAAAATACCCAAAAACTAATAATAACGAAATAATAACGAACATTAAAAAATAACTCCAAATTATAGATATTTGAAAAAAAATAAAAAATCTCCTTATCAAAACGCCTTCAATTACAGGTATAGACAAAATGAAAACAGTGGAGTACGAACAGTTAACTACCCACTCAATCCGAGTGAAGAGTGAGTGTCAAATTGACAAAATAACCTGGTAGTCTTGGAAGGTAAAGTCCACGTAATAAAAGGTCGAATTCGAAGGTATCCACCGAGCACGCACCCAGAGGTTCGATGAGTTAAATTGGAAAAATTGCGACGTTGTTGCCAAATTGCACGCAAGGCTGCGCCACTGAGCGGCTTCTTTAGGCGCTACTTTATATTGTTTTTGTGTTATCGCTATAGAACCATTCTTGAGCAGTGGCGTAGCGTCATTCAGGCTAGGGGGGGGGGGGCTGAAGCCCCCCGCCCTCCTAATAATTCTTGGAAGAAGTGATAAAATTTATAAGTTAGAGGTAAGGAGCAAAAAAAAAAAAAAAAAAAAGGGTTTTCAGCCCCCCCCCCCCCCCCCAATATTGGACCCCACGCTACGCCACTGTTCTTGAGTTGATGTATTTTAGCAGGTGTGTTATTAGACTCACCGTATACTCTGAAATGAATAATTTCACACATTTTGAAGTTAAATTATCTTATTTATTATTGTTCATAATCTGAATTTTTACCCGTGAAATTATGTCCGGAAAATGTGATTCCATTTTAATCCACTGTGAGCACATTATTGGCGATTAAAGTTTGAAGATAGTGTGTCAAACTAGGTAAGAAAAGAATGGCGTAGCGCACATGAATAAAATACGCAATGCTTATTCACCCGGTAAAATTACGTATTATAAGACCATACCTCAACATTTTCCGAATACATTAACTTGTCAAGCAATGAAGTGTTTACGGGCGGGATACAAAACATGTACGTAGGTGTGTTAGTGAAAGTTCACCGGAGCAATGAAAGTTTGAATTTTTCCTCATTTTCTATTCTATTCTGAGCGTCTCTTTCTCCCTCTTCATCACTCCTTTTTTCGTGCGGATTCGGAATCGTCCAACTTTAGAACACTATCATCTCTGGCAGTTCAACTAAAACTACACTAAAATCGCACGCGCGCGTGGGGAGGAAAACTACAAAGAAACAAAATATTTGTAAAAGTTCCCTCCCCCAACGATAATACTTGGCGTGAAAAGTTTTTTTTTTTTATTCGGTCGCCTATACTGTGACGATATCGTGGGATAAAAATGAGACATTTGCGATGAAAGCTGCATGTATGAAGCTAACATAAGAGTACTATTAAACTTAAAGCAATATAGTTTTACTACCTACTAAGTTTATGAGTTTCTGTTATTATCATCGGACCCTGGAGCGGTACGTTCTTTTTTTTTCGCGCCAATTCAGAGGCAAACTTCTCCTTTGCCTTTTATTATAATAATTTTTATTACTTGCCTTTAATACCTAAATTGACGCGAATTCTGGACAAAGCGACCGTAGAACGTCAGGTGTGCTGTTCCGAAGGAGTGAGCCATCTCAAAAACATTGGGATTCCTTCGGAAAAGCATACATGATGTTCCACGGACTTGTCTTCCAAGAATAGCCTCAAATCTTCCTTCCATTTCCTCTAATGTTCAGTGAAGCATTTACTTGGGTCTGTATAGAGTGTTTCCTATTATAAAGTGGCCACTCTCAAGCCCTTTCACCTTCATTCTAAACCAATATAAAATGCATCCGTCGGGAGGCCTTCAATTTAAGATTGACATTTCAGAAGACATCACAAAGACCTTACATGTAAAAACCTCTTTAAAGAGATTTACACAGCACTGAAAAAACAAAGTTTAAGTAAGGCCCCAGCAGCTTTTTAAAATAGCTTCGCAGAGCAAAAGTCCTAGCTCTACCGAAGAAAGTTGCGGTTGAAGCACTACTTCGGTAGAGCCGAAGCAAGAAAAGAGGTTGTCACTCTAAAGAAGTAGTGCTTTGGTAGACCTGCAACTTTCTCCGGTACAGCTTGAGCTATTGCTCTGCGAAGCTATTTTAAAAATCTGCTTCGGCTGTACATAAACTTGGTTTTTTCAGTGAGTAGCTGCCTCCTCGGTGTCTTTCAGCGGTGGCTCGTGCAATGTGGCAACAATGGATTTCCTCCATTTAAAACTGTGTAAAATAATCGATTACTTTAAAATTAGGTCCAAGAAACCCCTTCATAGTAAAAGCGCGTTGGACACTCTTCTATAGGAGACCAAACTCAACATTCAACAACAATGTGGCAACGGTGTAAAGTCATCAGGATAGCTCTGGCGCTTGAGTTAGTTGCACATCCCCTGCATGGATAATCCCCCGTGAATCCTTCCGCGGTTCCTCCCCGTGCCCGTCCCCCCACGTCCACATAACGCCACAACCGCCAGCCACCAACCAACGCTCGCCGGCCGCCCGGGCCCCGACCGCAATACTCATACTTTATGCATTGTTTGCATGCGAAGAATTATTCACGCTCCTCTGACTAGGACTGATTGAGCATCATCACGATTGCCAGATGCTGATGGCAAAAAAAAAGGAAACCCGTCTACTTCACCTCGGAAACGAACGGGAAATAGGCGAATTCCACCCTCTAATCCGGCAACATCGATTCTTCTTCCACGTCTATCCACAAGAAAAAAAAAACAAAAACACCGGACGCTGAGACTCAAGAAAACAAGTCCTCGATTTATTCTTTCATTCTTCCCTTCTCTTTATTTAAGATCGTATTACAAGGTACATTGAACAGACAAATCAAAAATCAAGTACGAAACGAAAGTATTTTTCAGGCCTCGGATTTCAGAACCAAGGGGATTCCCGGACGAAACCGACGACGGAATAAAATTTGGCTCAGTAGGAATGATTTCGCTGAAATCACCCAATGACGTACATGATATGGTGGATTGACTATAAGAGGAAATGATTTTCTGTTAAAAAAAAAAAAAAAAAAATATCCATGTCAAAGCTTAAATAAACAGAGTGGTTTAGAGATTAAAACGTTTGGATTCTACGAGCTCATCTCCCATGCGCATCTTCGCAGAATGAGCTCGTTTGAAGAGAGAGAGAGAGAGAGAGAGAGAGAGAGAGAGAGAGAGAGAGAGAGAGAGGGGAGAGAGGGAGATAGATGGGTTTCTTGATTGAAATCAAGGTTCGCCTAACCTAACGTATTTTGGGATCGAAAAGTTTTGCATCCAGTTTTTTGACTGAATTTATAAGCGGTTAGAGGTTTTGATGCTCTAGAAATGTTTGTTCAGTTGACATCATTATATTCTGTTATTTTATATAGTCTCAAAAGTAAATGAAAGAAATGCAGCTGAAGACGTAGATTTTTGCTGGTTATTATTAGTTCTCTCTACGATACATTCGTCGTTTGAGTAAATTGGAATCGGTTGATAACGAGACTGGTCTAATGACGATTTTAGTGATGACGTCATCCATTGAAAAAGTTTGTTAATCGTCCTAACGATTCCCTCTCAAACTTGGGTGACTTCCACGTAATGCTATACCACTCTTATCGCTAAAATCATGAACGCAGACCTTGCGCGTAATTATTTTTATTTATTTATTTTTTTTTGGAAGAAACGAATTTTTCGAGTCATTTTAAAACGACGTTCATAAGAAAATGTCATACCTACGAATTTTGACACTAGAAAAAGAAAGCTATATGCATAAGGGTTACAAAAGTGTGAGAGAGATAGTTTGGAACGCTTTGAGAGTTTTGTCACAGCTACGATTGCAAACGATGATTGCATTTTTGGCAACGCGAGCTATAACTCTAGAGAGATTTTTCTGGGACTGGCTTTTGGAACACTAAGGAAGTTGCCATGATAGAAATCTTTCATGGACATTTTTACACAGGCTCGGTTTAAATTAAATTTCCACTGAATTAATGACAATGTTTGACTTGAGATTAACAAGTAAGCTGCAAACAAACCAGAATCAAAGCGTCTATGATGTCACACTTTGGGCACACTTTTTTTTTGTTGGCAGAAACAAATTTTTCGAGTCATCTTGAAGCGATATTCATAAGAAAATGTCGTGAAATGTCCTACATACGAATTTTGACACTAGAAAAAGAAAACTATGCATAAGGGTTACAAGAGTGAGAGAGATAGTTTGGACCGCTTCGAGAGTTTTTTCACAGCTTATTGGAACCGATGATTGCATTTTTGGCAACGCGAGCTAAAACTCTAGAGAGATTTTTCTGGGACTGGCTTTTGGAACACTGGAAGCTGTCATGATGGAAATCTCTTATGGACATTTTTACACAGGCTCGGTTTAAATTAAATTTCAATGTTTGATTTGAGAGTAACAAGTAAGCTGCAAACAATCCAGAATCAAAGCGTCTATGATGTTACACTTTGGGCTGGAATTTACAACCCAGCATAACCTCTCCATAGCTATAGCGCGTTTATTTTTGGCTAACCGTTGACTCAGCACGAAAATCGTCGATACATTGAACTGTGAGCTAACTACAAGATGAACACGAGAGTGAGAAAAACTTACCGACAACGTTCAAGTTAACAAAATAACTAAGAACGGGTTGAGTGCTTATCTGGCACTCGTACATGCCGGCGTCTCGGAGTTGAGCCCATTTGATGACCAGCGTCCACTCGTCATACTCTGGGTGGTGAATAGCTTGAAACCTCTGATCGCTTGTGTAAGTATTCCTACCGACACTTAAAATGTGAATATCCCTATGCCTGATCCAGGAAACCTGAAACAAAAGATATTGGAAAGCTTCGCTTAAAACACAGAATCAAACAAATCACTCTGGTGTTTAGAATAATCTTACCTTATAATTATATATTTTTACTAGAGGCCGGTGGCCGCTTCGCGGCCAAGCGTTCCGTTTCGCGTCTTGCGCGTGATTTTGTTTATTCGAGCTAAGACTTTGACTTGATATCCACTCCCTAACTCCGTTTGCTATTCGCCCATCTAATCCTGCTCCAAAGGACGAAATCTAAAAACTTACTCTATTATTCCTGCAATACTAAAGTGGTATTTTCTCATGTACACCAAATGTTTAGAAAACAGGAGTCATCATTTGGAAGGGGCATAAATAGCATAACCCCCGTCCCCCCATCCCCTTGCATGAAACTTAACCATTTTAGGGGTGGTCGTTCTCAAGAGGGCCCGATCCAAAACCGTCAATTTTTTTTTGGCGCTCATGGAGCCGCCGAAACCCTTAGAATCGGCGCATTTGGATGCACCGTATTAGCGCATGTGGATTATACGATTTAGAACAGTACAGAGAAAAGAAGGGAAGGAGAGAAAGAGATAGCGAGAGTGAAAAACCATGCTTTCACAATAAAATGAGAAGTTCGGGGTAAGCAAACAAATACGCATGACCGAGATCGCACACCTACGATAACCTTTCGTTGAACTGACATGACAATAAGACATTGCGTTTTAGTAGGTAAATCAAAAATTTGTATAAAAATGGAAAAGAAACTTTGCGCGGGAAAAGTATGCCTTTTCCAAACAGCCCTTTATTAACGACAATAATTTGTTAAAATAGGTTGGCTCGGAAATTCAAGCAAACTTCATTTAACATTTTAATTTTTTAAGCTTTTTGGACGTGAGGTCATTTACAACCCCTATTATTTGGGGTCATTCTTTCAGCGCTTTTGACAACTGATGCTCAATGCTCAAAAGATGTCTCTCCATAAGTTTTTTGAAATTAGAGTGAGATAGCAGTACATGCGGGGGTTACGTGAGACCAAGAGAGACAGTTTGTCTTTCTTTGGAACGCTCATCACCAAGTCAGCACGAAATCAGTCTATTTCGAAAAAGAAAAAAAAAACGCCTTCATTTAATGTGACACACTTTGACTCCACAGATTAAAAAATAACAGGTGTATACATTCAAATGAATAAAAACTACAAAAATACCCAAGAAATCTAACGATTTTTTTTTTTTTTTTTTTTTTTTTAAATTTGAAAAAACAGACCTTATAAAAACATCATACCTCACCGAGATGCGAACTAATACGAAACAGCTCAAATCGCCAACTTTGAAAGAGGATGTGGAACAATATTCTGGGTCCGTTGGACCCGTTGGTAGTATTCTTAGATAAATCACTTATACATTCAAAGTAAACAACACATTTTCAACAGGAAACCAATTATTTCCATTACTCAGTAATATTCGACAGCATATTATTGATAAGAGAAGAATAACCATCGTCTCAACTCATCATCACTAATAGTTTGGTTTCTTTAAAAATTCTCGAAACCTAGCCCAAATTTGCTGGGTTACAATCGAGATATCAATTCAACGCACCGATCTCAACAAAGTCATCTCTAGTTGATTGTACTATTCTATAAATCTGCGTTTAATACATATGATAAGTATCGAAGCTCTACTTCGCGAAGTTATACAGCAACCTCGTCGAGCCATCAATCAATGACTGTACAGTGCTGCCAGATTTGACATAAAATATAAATTTTACATTAAGTCTCAAGTGCCTGAAAAATTTAACAACACATCTAGCAGCACTGTGACTGTCCCATTTTTTACATCTACGTAAAATCATGTGATAAAAAGTCGAAGCTATACATCGATATCATACGAAGTGACTTCATTGAAGTCGCTTTTAAAAAATGCTTCTATCCCCGAATGTGCCCTTTCCCCAACGACCTCTATATAAGACCGGCGAACGAATACGCGTAACCCGCAAGAAGGAAAGTTAGGTTAGGAAAGAGGTGCTTGGCCGGATAGGAGACCTCTGTTTACACGTATTTTTATAAAAGATGTTCTCTTCCGTTTTTCGCTTCAAAAAACTCCTAATTTTACACGGATTTTGCTTTTCTTGGTCTTAATAGAAGGAGGATAGCTTGGGCTTTGACCTCCGCCCTCCCGGGTCCGGTAACTTTTTTTTCGAAAATATATGGAAAATATAAGTCGTTGAAGTGGACACCCGTTGGTATGCTCTGAAGACCTTGCAAATCACGTTCGCCTGTTTACGACGATTCAATCTGTCTACAAATCGGCTTTTAGTCTTTTTTTGAGTCTATTTCCTTCACTCTCAGTCCTATTAGTGCTAGATTCTTCAAAATCCGTAAAGTTTTAGTGGCTGAGGAGGTAATTTTTCTATACTGTGTAGTGTGTACCAGTAAACCCTCCTGTGTTAGAGTTCGTATTTATTTAACTTGAGTTCGTAATTTCTGTACTTTTCCCTTCTGGATGATTTTTCTTTCCCTAATTTTGGTTTATCAATCTGCGCCATCATCAGTCCCTTTTAAAATACTGTGATTGTGGTGAAATCCGCCCGCCGTTAACTCATGATGTAGGATCGAGCCGACCACTGAAAGGGTTCTGGTTAGTCATCATCAATTTTGTGAAGTACTCATCATGTCAGGAGTGATTCCCTCTTATTCCTTTGTTTAGTCGCAGCATGATTCAGCCTTGAATCAGGATTCATCGTAAAATTCCTCTCATTGAACCGTCCGGGGTTTTTGCGCATTTTTCGGAATCTTAAAGGTGAGTTTGGGAGGGGAGGCTGAGAGAATGGCCTATAAGTTTTGCGTCAAGATTTTACGAACAGCACCTAGAGGCTCATTCAGTTAAGTTCATGAAGTCGTATCGGAAAGTATTGGATGGCAGTTATATGAGGGGCCCTGTTTCTTCATCACACATTTTAGCATATTTAGCTGCTGTGACTCGGACTGCTGTGAACCGCAGTCGCTTACGGAAAAACCCTTTTGGGGAAAAGGACCGAACCGCCAAAGCCGCAATGAGTGCGAGTGAGAAACCTTAAAACGCGAAGAGGGTCTCTCTCGCACCGCAGTCGCTTAGGGGAATAATTTTGGGAAAAAGGACCGAACCGCCATAAGACGCAATGAGTGCGAGAAAGAAACCTTGAAACGCGAGAGGTTTTCTCTCGCACTCGCAGTCGCTTTCGGGAAAAAAATTTTGGGGAAAAGGACGGAACCGCCAAAGGGCGCAATGAGTGTGAGTGAGAAACCTTAAAACGCGAGAGGTCTCTCTCTCGCACTCGCAGATGCTTTCGGGAACACTTTGGGAAAAGGACCAAACCGCCATAAGAGCAATGAGTGCGAGAGAGAAACCTTGAAACGCGAAAAGGGCTCTCTCTCTCGCACTCGCAGTCGCTTACGGGAACACTTTGGGAAACGGGCCGAACCGCCATAAGACGCAATGAGTGCGAGAGAGAAACCCTTTAAAAAGCGAGAGGTCTCTCTTTGCACTCGCAGTTTCTTACGAGAATAATTTGGGTAACGAACCGAACCGCAATAAAACGCAATGAGTGCGAGAGAGAAAACCCTTTAAACGCGAGAGGTCTCTCTCTCTCGCACTCGCAACGCTTACGGGAACACCCTTTTGGGGAAAAGGACCGAAACCCCCATAAGACGCAATGAGTGCGAGAGAGAAACCTTGAAACGCGAGAGGTCTCTCTCTCGCACTCGCAGTTGCTTACGGGAACACTTTTGGGGAAAAGGATCGAAACACCATAAGACGCAATGAGTGCGAGTGAGAAATCTTAAAACGCGACAGGTCTCTCCCTCTCGCACTCGCAGTCGCCCACGGGAACACTTTGGGAAACGGACGGAACCACCATAAGACGCAATGAGTGCGAGGGAGAAACCTTTAAACGCGAGAGGTTTTCTCTCTCGCACTTGCAGCGCTTACGGGAATTTTTTTTGGGAAAAAGGAAACCCAACCGCCATAAGACGCAATGAGTGAGAGTGAGAAACCTTAAAACGCGAGAGGTCTCTCTTTCGCACTCGCAGTTGCTTACGGTAATAATTTGGGTAACGAACCGAACCGCGATAAAACGCAATGAGTGCAAGAGAGAAACCTTGAAACGCAAGAGGTTTCTCTCTCTCGCACTCGCAATCGCTTACGGGAACACTTTGGGAAACGGACCGAACCACCATAAGTCGCAATGAGTGCGAGAGAGAAACCTTAACACGCGAGAGGTTCTCTTTCGCATCGCGTTGCTTACGAGAAAAAATTTTGGGGAACGAACCGAACCGCAATAAAACGCAATGAGTGCGAGAGAGAAACCTTGAAAAAGCGAGAGGTCTCTCTCTCGCCCCTCGCAGTTGCTTACGGGAACACTTTGGGAAACGGATCGAACCACCATAAGACGCAATGAGTGCGAGTGAGAAATCCTTAAAACGCGACAGGTCTCTCCCTCTCGCACTCGCAGTCGCTCACGGGAACACTTTCGGAAACGGACCGAACCGCCATAAGACGCAATGAGTGCGGTAGAGAAACCTTGAAACGCGAGAGGTCTCTCTCTCGCACTCGCAGTCGCTTACGGGAAAAAATTGGGAAACGGACCAAACCGCTTTAAGGGCGCAATGAGTGCGAGAGAGAAACCTTGAAAAAAGCGGGGGTCTCTCTCTCAAGGTTTCTATCTTGCACCCTTGCGTCTTATGGCGGTTCGGTCCGTTTCCCAAAGTGTTCCCGTAAGCGACTGCGAGTGCGAGAGAGAGACCATCGCGTTTTTAAAGGGTTTTTCACTCGCACTTATTTCGTCTTATGGCGGTTCGGTCCGTTTCCCAAAATTTTCCCGGAAGCGACTGCGAATGCGATAGAGAGACCTCTCGTGGTTCAAGGTTTCTCACTCGCACTCATTGCGGCTTATGGCTGTTCGGTCCGTTTCCCAAAGTGTTCTCGTAAGCGACTGCGGTTCACAGCAGTCCGAGTCACAGCAGCTAAAAATGCTAAAATGTGTGATGAAGAAACAGGGCCCCTCATATAACTGCCATCTAATACTTTCCGATACGACTTCATGAACTTAACTGAATGAGCCTCTAGGTGCTGTTCGTAGAAATCTTGACGCAAATCTTATAGGCCATTCTCTCAGCCTCCCCCTCCAAGCTCACCTTTAAGAATCCGAAGAATGCGCAAAAACCACCGGATGGTTCATAGAGAGGAATTTTACGATGAATCCTGATTCAAGGCTTAATTACCTAACCTAAAATGTAGCGAAAGGTGTCGTTTCAGGGGTTTTATGGGTCGCTGATTACGAATTTAGAGTCCGTTTTTCAAAATTTCAAATCCAAGATGGTGGCTGTATAGTAAGCAACGCGAATTTCGATCAAAAAACAGGTGGGAGGTGTTGTTCAAGGGGTTCTTTTGGGCCGCTGATCACGAATTTAAAGTCAGTTTCTCAAAATTTTCAAATCTAAGATGGCGGCTATATAGTGAGCAACGAATTTTGACCATAAAACAGGTGGTAGGTGAGATTTACGGGGTAAGGGGGGTTTAGGGGAATAGTCTTCCATATTTACTGTTTCTTTGGAGGAGGCTTCTGAATCCTGTAAAAAGAACTACTCTTTAAAAGCCTATTCTTTTTTTTAGTGCAACTTTAAGATGCGTCATTCAGATGTACATTGAAATGTACACCAGGGATGAAAGGGTTAAGACTGTCGCAACTCCCTCGGTCTCGGTCCTAACGCTCATCGCTTAAACCTGAGCGCTCCAATACTTTTGATCCGTAATTTTTTGTCAGTAATTTTTACTGTACTTCTTCAATCGTTCGTTTAACAATCATGATTCTTTACATGAAAAACAAACAAACTGTCAAAGCGTCAACTAGAAAGCCCGTGCCCCCAGAATGCTGGCCGTGGAGGGCACCCGTAGGGCGTAGGGTGTCTGGAATATATATACAAAGCTGACGTCCATCCAAAATGTTTTTTCTATTTCCCGAATATTGGCCGAAGCGATTTCCCTCAAATTTGGCACGATAGTTTCTTGGGGTATTTTGAGAAGATCTGTGGGACTTGTTTTTTTCGAAAAAGTCGTCTGTGAGCGCCGCAAACTGAAAGTTAAAATTAGAGGGGGGAACTGATTCTATCGCTTGCCTTCCCTCCTCCAAGCTGACTCTCTTATCTGTCCCTTCCCCCGTCTGCTCTACGCTTGGCTGAATTTCATCGAGCAATGCAGTGTGAGTGGAGGGAGGAGTTGGTTTCCTCGCGAATTTGTTGAGCGCTTGGTCTTGGTCTTTTTCAAATTATCAATTTTCGTTGCCCGTCTTAACCCTTTCAATCCTGAAAACATTTTTTGTTCAGGGACGGAGTTTTGACTGTTATAGCTGATCTGGGCACAATTTTCTCTTAAATATAAAATGTACATATCATGTTTTCATTTTCTCCATAAGATTCTATGTTATTAAGATGTACATTGAAATGTACACCAGAGATGAAAGGGTTAAGGCTGTCGCAACTCCCTCGGTCCTAACGCTCATCGATTAAACCTGAGCGCTCCGATACTTTTGATCCGTCATTTTTTTGTCAGTAATTTTTACCGTTCTTCTCCAATCGTTCGTTTAACAACCATGCGATTCTTTAAATAAAAAACAAACTTGCATAAATCAACTGTCAAAATGCCAACTTGCCCGTACCCTTAGAATGCTGGCCGTAAAGGGCTCCTGTAGGGTGTCTGGAACGGCTAGTAATCTATAATCTTATAATAATTTGTTTTCAGTCTATGAACATAATTAAAAAAAAAAAAAAAAAAAAAAAAAAAAAAAAAAAAAAAAAAAAAAACAAGTTGGAACTTGCAACACTGGAACAGTGTTAGCAAAGAGAGCATGAGTGTCGGCCGTAAATCATTGTAAGTGTGGAGTTCTATATTGATAGTACAAAACTGCGACAAAGTCAATCGCAACGCTGCATTTGTGTTTGTATAACAGTGATCGCTGTAAAAATAACTTGATAGGTCAAAGTGGGATGAAAATTTATTATTAGCGTGTTGAAACAGTTGTTCACGAGGCGAGGTGAATACTGTGGTTTTGAAATCGATTTCGATAGTGATAGTTCCTTTAAAATCGGATGACGCAATACCAATCCTAGCAAGCCGTAAAGTCTAGTTTAGTTATTTGGGACTTTTTTAGATTTCTCTCGCCTGAACCAAGTCATCAGGAAGGAAATTCTTAATACCAATCCTAGCAAGCCGGAAAGTCTAGTCTAGTTATTTGGGACTTCTATAGAATTTTCCTCGCTTGAACCAAAGTCATCACGATGGAAATTCTTCGTCTTTATGGGTTCAGCTCTTTTTGTCTCAGATTAAAAAATGAATGTTAATATTGAAAAATGTCATCCGACACTCATCAAGGCCCTAAGGAACGAATATGAACTTGAAAAAAGCTCATTCGATTTTTAAGGGAGCTTAAACGGTCCATGAGAGACGAAATTCGCGGATACAGAGTATCCACAGCTTATTTCAATGTTCGATCTGACAAGACCGTGCGCCTTTGAAAATCGATATCTCGATAGTGAATCGATGTATTGCAATTCGGTTTGCACCGGTCGAAAGCGCTTGCTTGTGACTGACAACCTCGAAATTTCAGATCCATCCGAGTTTATTTAATGACCTTACAGGACCTCTCGCGGCCGCAGTTAGACATTTCTTGTCAGAGTTACGCTGAAACGGGGAGTAGTTCCCCCCCTAAGATGATATTTTTTGGCTCGAAACAGCATTGGGCCCTCTCGGGACATCATTGGGACCCGAAAAAAAAGCGGAACCGATATAATACGGCACACGACTGGTTCGTGAGAGACGAAATTCGCCTTTTTCCAGCCTCCCAGCGCCCCTCTAAGGTCGATCTGACAAGACCGCGCGCCTTTGAAAAATCGATATCTCGAGAACGAATCGATGGATTGCGCACTGCGGTTGGATTGGGCGGTAGCTTCAGCTTTTAGATAATTCTTGAAAAAAATTCAGATCCAAGTTTTTAAACGGATCTTATGGGACCTCCCGCGGCCGCAGTTAGACATTGTACGTGAGACTTACGCTGGAGTTGGGGCCACGCCCCGCCCCCGATATAGACTTTATCGGTCCGACATTTGTCAGGGCCCTTAATGAACTTCATGTGAACTCAAAAAAAACTCACGTATGACTTCTCACGGCGCATGCTAGGTCCATGAGAGTCGAAATTCGCGGATTTTAGAGAATCTTAGATTCTGACCATATACCGCGTGCCTTTGAAAAATCGATATCTCGAGAGTAAATCGATGTATCGCAATTCGGTTTGGACCGATCAAAAGAGTAAGCTTACCGGTACTCGCCGTTAAAATTTTGGATCCATCTGATTTCATTTTGAGACCTTACTTGAGTTACTTGGACCCCAGTTGGAATTATTTTTTCGGAGTTACGCTGCAAGGGGGTCGCTCCCTCTCTTGGAAAATGTGGAGGGGGCCCTTTGCTGGGGCATACATTCTATTTTTCACTTTTTTTTTTTTTTTTTTAATTTTATATTTGTGTCTAATCTAAGTTGGGGGAGGAGGAGGAGAGTACCTGCAAGTCAACCGGCAATTTACTTTGATAGTGGCTGCGGGTCGAGGGTGCGGATTGCGGACTTTAACTTGTTGTGGGGTTTACAGGGTGGCCCTGTCTAAACTTATGAGAAAAGAAGGCAACCACAGACCGGAAGAACGTTCAATTTCTGGTTCAGAGACCATGGACAAAGACATGGGCACCCGCAAAACAATTGCCCGGAGGGGCAACTTTTTGAATGTCAATGGAAGGTCTAGGGGACACCACCTAGAGACGGGCAAGTCTAGAGAACCCCCCCCCCCCCACTTCCGCCCAAAATAGAAAATAAATCAATTATCCTTCCAAATGGTAGAAATTGTAAGTGATTGTAGCATGTAAATGTATCAAAAGTAATCTATTTTTGACGTGTTTGATATTATGAATAAAGTGACAGCATCAGATGATAGAAATAGTAAAAAGCTAAGTACAAACTATTCTTCTTTATTTCATTGTCCTGATGAATTCTAAGAGTTAACCTATTTAAATTAACAAAACCAAAACTCTTGCCTATACATTCTCTAATCATGTAATATCGACCAGAGGATTCTGAATTTGCAAGGAAGTTCGCAAAATTCTCGTTGCCAACGGTAGTTGCCAATGTAGACACGTTCATACTAGTAGATTTTAAAAATTTCGGCGAGGGAGATGACGGGTGGGAAGTATGATGTCGTCTGAATCAGGAGGGGGTGGGGTAAAAATCAGGGGGAGGTCTAGATCTGGGGGGGAGAGGAATCCTGCAACTGGGGGGCGAGCTGTATAGTGGCAAGGGGTGGTTGGGCACCACTGCTTAGGGGGGGGGGGCTACTTCCCGCCCTGCCCCCCCTAAATTACGCCCCTAATTAAAATTGTAAAGTAAACTAAGAATAAAGTTTGTTAACTCTACTCCTTCGTTATTATTTGATCTTCGAATGTTCCGATTCTTTTTTATTGTAAAGTTTTGATTTTTCTGAATTAGGGGGGGGGGGGCGCCGCGCCGCACTATGTTCGATTTGGCCGAATTAGCTAGACATAAATCCATTTATCGGAAAAAATGCCCAAAACTATGTATTCCTATGTTTTTTGGGTCAAAGATTCTGAAAATGATGTTAATTTTTCAAAATTCCTCCATCCAAAATGGCGGATTCTAAAATATCTCTAATAATGCAACTATTTTCAAAAATTTTACCTTCAAAGAAGATTATTACCACACCCAGCGGTTCAACAAGTCAAGTTTTTATCTCAAGTAGTCTTTCTAGTCTGCAGAAGCACGTGAAAGATGAGTATGGGACAAAAATTATGTTGGGGGGGGGGGGGTTATAACCCTGTCTGGCGTTCCATCCTAATTGAATGGATTTTTTTTTGGGGGGGGGGTTTCTTTCTTTTCTTCTCAATCACTCGTACTGAACAAAAGTGAAATAAGGCATATGAATGGTGTAAACAAATAAAAAATATCGACGCTGTTTAGCAAAAAGGGGTCAAGCAGCACTTTTGAAATTTTGTAGGAGACGCCTTTAGAGACCGTTGCGCTCGCTCATTAGAACTTTTCCAATTTGTTAAGAGTTTTGTAAGGCGATTGCAGCGTTATCGATTATGTTTCTCATGAACTGATAGTTTCATTGAGCACCTTTCAGAAGTGTTGGCGCACTAGACCATAATCTTTGCCGACTTTTAATTTTCATTTCTTCAAAACTAATCAAAACTGTCTTCGACTTTGAACTTTTAATTTTAAAGTGTTCCTCAATGAAAAGCCAACGCTCAAATTCATTTTCATTTTGAAGCAAGACAAATAATGTCGAAAATTCCAAAGATTATTGGTCTGGGTCCGCCCACTTCTGAAACCACCTCTAGAATGAGACTTAATCTACGGAGTTCGCCACTACCGATAACTCTGTTTTCTAAAATGGCTACCCTGTTCGCGAAATAGCGTTGATAAAACAAAATATATATTTTAAATTCTTCTATAAAACGGTTAACAAAACATCAAAAGGCATAGGGAGGGAACATACAACATTCCTTCAAAAGGAAGGAATTTAATAATAAAACATAATAAAAATCAGGAATTCAAAACAAAAAATAATCATAAGTTGTCGACTAAAAAAGTAAGTAAAGCAATGAGGAGCCTCCTTTTCATTCTGTACAATAGTATATTACAAAAATAAGTCACAGTTTTTCTTAAAAAAAAAAAAAAAAAAAAAAAAAAAAATGTTGTTGACAAAAAAGAAGTAAATGAATGACGAGCCTTCTTTTCATTCTTTACAATTTTATCACAAAAATAAAGCCCAGTTGAAAGCGTGCAATTAGGCAACATTACATTTTGCTGATTTAAACCCTTAAAAGTATCGAACGATTGGGGTGTGCGGTGAACACCTTAGAATTCGACCTTTTTACATAGGTTTAAAAGGACAAAATGCCACGTTGCCAAATTGCACGCTTCAATACTGGGAACAAAGGTTTAATTTGTATAGCAATTTGGCAACAATGGGTTTTCCTCATTTAAAGCTATGTAAATTAATCTATACTTGTGAAGGAAAATCAATAAGAGGCGAAAAAAGGATGGCTAAATCGTTGACTGCGTCGCATATTCATTATCGTGAACCTGATCTGAAATACGAAATATAAACAGTAGCGTAGCGTACAATCTGGCAAACGATGCAGTTCGTCCATATAAACCCACAAGAGAGATCGAGCTCTTGGGTTTTCGGTGAACACCTTCACATTCGACCATCTACGTGGGTTTAAATGGACAAAATGCCTCGTTGCCAAATTGCACGCTTCGACACTGGAAACAAAGGTTTAATTTGTATAGCAATTTGGCAACAACGGATTTTCCTCATTTAAAGCTATGTAAATTAATCGATACATAAGGAAAGAAAATTAATATTTCATCGATCACGATCGACGTGTTTCATATTTGAGAAGAAGCGAAAATATATGTTGGCTAAATCGCTGACTTCGCCTTTTTTGCACAAAATTGGTATTTCGTAGAACGATGTTGAAATCGAAAAAAATTGATTACTCGCAGGCTAGCAAAAACTAGCAGCTGATATATGCTAGAATCGATGACTGAGAGGTTAGGGAACACTATTTTGGCACAATTAGAACGTGACTCAACGTGACACGAGACTTATGATCACATTTATTTGTGAAAACTTGCAAATTTTCAGTAAAATTAAAGCATTTTTTCAAAAAAACTTATCACACCTAAAAAATCGTTTTTTTAAAGTATAGCCATGAAAAAGTACGTCACTTAGTTTCATAAACGAGGGATCATCTTCATTGAATGTTAAATAAATAGCCACTTATCACCACAGTGGCACAATCATGCAGTGTTTACAGTTGTAAACACACGGGTTGAACCTACCTCAGAAGACGGAGCTTGCGCGCTGCACAATAGATGCTTGTCACTCGCTTATCAGTGATCTTAGGATTGAAATATTTTAAAGGCACACTCTCTAAAGTGTAATGTATCATCCTGTGTTGCCAAATCTCGATTTTTCCAAACTTCAAATTTTTGATTTATGTCCAGCTAATTCGGCCAAATCGAACATAGTGCGCCGCCCCTCGGGGAGCGCCCATTGACAGATAAGGGGAAAGGTAAGTGTAGGAATTTACACGGGAATCCGGCGTAGTGTGCCGCAAAAATTACTACCAATGGCGGATCCAGAAAATTCTTTTAGGGGGGGGGGCTTCACGCCTATGAATTTTCAAATTTGCAGGGAGGAATTTATGGGATTTTTTCTGTTGAAAAAAGGCAAAGGCTACCGTGAGTTGGGGGGGGCGTGCCTTTCCCGAATCCGCCGCTGATTACCATGTAACACTGGGCCACGATGACCGATGTGGCGATGTCGCATAAAACCAGGTAGAAGACCCGTGGCGGGCGTGGCATCCGTGATGGCTGTGAAATTGGGATGAAGTAGATGGACACACATCATTCATGCAATCTGCACAACGCGGCAAGCAACTGTTGTAGGCGTAGGTGCAGTAGTTCGTGGGGAGGGCAAAGGGGACGGGAGGTCGTCGCAAAACCATGGACGAAGATATAACTAAGGACTGCCGGCTGTTGTTAGTCCTGTTTTGCTCTCGACCCCAGCGCTCCAAGCAGCGGCCAGCTGAACTACTCTTTCAAGTGAGCGATCCTGGCGATGTGTCCATGCTCACATGCTATGCTACTGCTAAAACCGTTGTTGGAGTTGGTCTGTTATGGCATGGCTGTCAACTGTGTCGGCGACCCAAGAGGATCAGATAACTCAGTATCTCAATGGAAGATCGAAAGCAAGGGAAATTCAGAATCAACTTTGGACAAGGTAACAGAAATCATCAGCAAATTAAAAGAGTCGCTGATCTCTACTAATAAAACAAATGTCTATGTACTCTTTCTTGTTTGATTCCGTTTGAGGTTAACTGTGATGTATAGTATTCAGTCCTTGATTAATCATTTTCGACAATTCAGGAATCTTTCAAGAAATACTCCAGACGTTTGCTTTTTAGCGGATTTTGCTTCCTTTTAATTCGCTGATCATTTGTTCCCTTCGTTCAATCGTGATTCAAATACCTACACGGTATACATTTGCGGGAAGGCATGGGAGAAAGGGAGCCGGAGCGGCCACCGCTGCAGCGGTTCGCTTTTAGTTGACCTTACTGCTGCTTGGAGCGCTGCGGTCGCGCTCGAAAACCCGCTAACAGGTTTAACACGGGCGGAGATAGGAAGTCGGCAGTCCTTAGTTATATCTTCGTCCATGGCTCGGAATGGTCTTAAAATTTTCCTTAGGATTTGATCTAGAACGCAACGTTTTACATTTTCGAAAAGTTAACTCTAGCTCTCGCAATTAACGATTAAAGGCGGAAAAAGCATGGTTTCTGGACCGCGGAACAGTGGCGTTATCTAGCGGATGAGAATCTTACTACAGGTCGCTGAGGATTCACCTTAAAACGCAGCGCCGATCGCGTTCCCAAACGAACTCTTTTA
>VMOF01000320.1:64297517-64452290 GCA_011764245.1 Trialeurodes vaporariorum | reverse complement strand
CGGTTGAAGCACTACTTCGGTAGAGCCGAAGCAAGAAAAGAGGTTGTCACTCTAAAGAAGTAGTGCTTTGGTAGACCTGCAACTTTCTCCGGTACAGCTTGAGCTATTGCTCTGCGAAGCTATTTTAAAAATCTGCTTCGGCTGTACATAAACTTGGTTTTTTCAGTGAGTAGCTGCCTCCTCGGTGTCTTTCAGCGGTGGCTCGTGCAATGTGGCAACAATGGATTTCCTCCATTTAAAACTGTGTAAAATAATCGATTACTTTAAAATTAGGTCCAAGAAACCCCTTCATAGTAAAAGCGCGTTGGACACTCTTCTATAGGAGACCAAACTCAACATTCAACAACAATGTGGCAACGGTGTAAAGTCATCAGGATAGCTCTGGCGCTTGAGTTAGTTGCACATCCCCTGCATGGATAATCCCCCGTGAATCCTTCCGCGGTTCCTCCCCGTGCCCGTCCCTCCACGTCCACATAACGCCACAACCGCCAGCCACCAACCAACGCTCGCCGGCCGCCCGGGCCCCGACCGCAATACTCATACTTTATGCATTGTTTGCATGCGAAGAATTATTCACGCTCCTCTGACTAGGACTGATTGAGCATCATCACGATTGCCAGATGCTGATGGCAAAAAAAAAAGGAAACCCGTCTACTTCACCTCGGAAACGAACGGGAAATAGGCAAATTCCACCCTCTAATCCGGCAACATCGATTCTTCTTCCACGTCTATCCACAAGAAAAAAAAACAAAAACACCGGACGCTGAGACTCAAGAAAACAAGTCCTCGATTTATTCTTTCATTCTTCCCTTCTCTTTATTTAAGATCGTATTACAAGGTACATTGAACAGACAAATCAAAAATCAAGTACGAAACGAAAGTATTTTTCAGGCCTCGGATTTCAGAACCAAGGGGATTCCCGGACGAAACCGACGACGGGATAAAATTTGGCTCAGTAGGAATGATTTCGCTGAAATCACCCAATGACGTACATGATATGGTGGATTGACTATAAGAGGAAATGATTTTCTGTTAAAAAAAAAAAAAAAAAAAAAAAAAAAAAAAAAAAAAAAAATACCCATGTCAAAGCTTAAATAAACAGAGTGGTTTAGAGATTAAAACGTTTGGATTCTACGAGCTCATCTCCCATGCGCATCTTCGCAGAATGAGCTCGTTTGAAGAGAGAGAGAGAGAGAGAGAGAGAGAGAGAGAGAGAGAGAGGGGAGAGAGAGGGAGATAGATGGGTTTCTTGATTGAAATCAAGGTTCGCCTAACCTAACGTATTTTGGGATCGAAAAGTTTTGCATCAAGTTTTTTGGCTGAATTTATAAGCGGTTAGAGGTTTTGATGCTCTAGAAATGTTTGTTCAGTTGACATCATTATATTCTGTTATTTTATATAGTCTCAAAAGTAAATGATAAGAAATGCAGCTGAAGACGTAGATTTTTGCTGGTTATTATTAGTTCTCTCTACGATACATTCGTCGTTTGAGTAAATTGGAATCGGTTGATAACGAGACTGGTCTAATGACGATTTTAGTGATGACGTCATCCATTGAAAAAGTTTGTTAATCGTCCTAACGATTCCCTCTCAAACTTGGGTGACTTCCACGTAATGCTATACCACTCTTATCGCTAAAATCATGAACGCAGACCTTGCGCGTAATTATTTTTATTTATTTATTTTTTTTTGGAAGAAACGAATTTTTCGAGTCATTTTAAAACGACGTTCATAAGAAAATGTCATACCTACGAATTTTGACACTGGAAAAGAAAGCTATATGCATAAGGGTTACAAAAGTGTGAGAGAGATAGTTTGGAACGCTTTGAGAGTTTTGTCACAGCTACGATTGCAAACGATGATTGCATTTTTGGCAACGCGAGCTATAACTCTAGAGAGATTTTTCTGGGACTGGCTTTTGGAACACTAAGGAAGTTGCCATGATAGAAATCTTTCATGGACATTTTTACACAGGCTCGGTTTAAATTAAATTTCCACTGAATTAATGACAATGTTTGACTTGAGATTAACAAGTAAGCTGCAAACAAACCAGAATCAAAGCGTCTATGATGTCACACTTTGGGCACACTTTTTTTTTGTTGGCAGAAACAAATTTTTCGAGTCATCTTGAAGCGATATTTATAAGAAAATGTCGTGAAATGTCCTACATACGAATTTTGAGACTAGAAAAAGAAAACTATGCATAAGGGTTACAAGAGTGAGAGAGAGATAGTTTGGACCGCTTCGAGAGTTTTTTCACAGCTTATTGGAACCGATGATTGCATTTTTGGCAACGCGAGCTAAAACTCTAGAGAGATTTTTCTGGGACTGGCTTTTGGAACACTGGAAGCTGTAATGATGGAAATTTCTTACATTTTCCCTGGCTGGTTAAAAAAATTTCCAATTTTGGGTTTAATCAATTGCCAAACATCCAAATCGGTTTGTGTAACGGGTTTAATTTTAAAAAAGGGGAAAACCCCCATGAAAGGGCGTTTATTTTTGGTAATTTACTCACACGAAAGTGATCTTTAACTTTGGTAATCAAGATGAACCGGGGTTGGAAAACAGACAACGTTAATTCCCAAAAAACCCGCCGGGTTTTTCCCATCTGGCATCGTAATGGGGTTTTGGAGGGGCCCCCTTTGAGAAAGGCCATGAATTTTTGGGGTTTGGGTTTTCTAAAAACCCTTTGCCCTTTGGTAAGTATTCTCCCGGAAATTAAATGAAAAATTTATGGGGCCCGGCCTTAAACAAAATTTGGGAAATTCGCTTAAACCGGAATCAACCCGGTGTTTAGAAAATTTTTTAAAAAAACAAAGCCGGTGGCCGGGGGCCAAGCGGGTTCCTCTTGCCCTTTTTTGTTTAGGGGAAATTTGAGGAACCACCCCAAAACCGTTTGTTTTGGGGAAAAAACCTTAAAGGAGATCTTTTAAAATTTCCATTTTGGGGGAAAAATTTGGTTTTCCGGAACCCCAAAGAAGAAAAGGAGAAACCTTTAAAAGAAAAAAGGGGTCCCCCTCCCCCACCCCTTGCTTAAAAACCCATTTTGGGGGGCCCGGGGGGGCCCCGACCCAAAACCTTAAGGGGCCTCTGGGCCCCGAAACCCTTAAACGGGCATTTGGAGACCGAACCCCTTTTTAAACTTTTTAGACGAAGAGAAAAAAAAGGAGGGGGTGGGGAATGAAAATTGTTTTCAAAAAAAATTTGGGAAGGGGGAACAAAAAAACGCATGACCGAAAAGAACCCCTTTGAAACCTTTCTTTCCTGACTGCAATGCTTGGGTTTGAGGAAACAAATTTGTAAAAATGGAAAAAAAACCCTTTGCGGGGGAAAAGTATGCCTTTTCAAACGCCTTTTTAAAGGGGAAATTTGAAAGGTTCCGGAACCAAAAACCAAAAAATTTTTTTTAAAACTTACGGAGGTCTTTCCCCTTATGGGCATTCCCCGGGGTTTTTTTGAAACGGAGCCAATGCCAAAAGAGTCAAAAATTTTTAAAAGAGGGTCTCTCGGGTTCGTGGCCAAGGACGGGTTTTTTGGGAACGCCACCCCAATAAGACAAATAGTATTTGAAAAAAAAAAAACGTTCTTTTTTGACCCTTTGCCCCAAAATTAAAAAACAGGATAAAAAAATGAATGAAAAAAAAAAACGAACCAAGATTTTTTTTTTTAAATTTTGGGGAAAAACGGACCAAAAACCACCATAACCCAGAGTGCGAAAAAACAAACACCCAAATCCCCTTTAAAAGAGGTTGAGGAAAATTTTGGGTCCGGGCCCGGGGAACCCAATAAAAAATTATCAAAATAAACCAATTTTCCGGAAACCAATTTTTAACTGAAATTTCGACCCCATAAGAAAGAGAGGAATAAATCTTAACCAAAAATTTTTTCCCTTTAAAACCCCAAAAACCTACCCAAATTTGGGGCCAAGGGAATACAATCAAGGGGGTTAAAACGAAACCAGGGTTTCTTTCATAAATCTGCTTAAAAAAATTTGGGAAAGGGACAAAGTTTTAAAACGCAATTATCAGAAGGAAACCTTAAACCAAGAGGTCTCTCCAAGTTTACTTAAATATCCTTTTCTTGGTCCTTTCCCAAATTTAAAACCCAACTGCAGCAGGAGCCCTTTTGTTTAATTTCAAAAATCAGTAAAAAGTCAGCTTACTCGTTCTCAATTTTCGGAAGCGCTAAAATGCCAAAAGGAATTCCCCCCCAAGTTTCAAATTGACCGCGCGTAGCCGGCTTTTCCCCAAAGGGGGGTTTTTGGTTTGGGAAATGGGTTTCCCCCGGTGGAGCCCCCTTTTTAAAACAAATTTTATGAAGAGCCTCCTTTGCTTCTAAACTCCTTTTTAAGGGATTTTGCTTTTTTTGGTAACCCTTGGGTTTTGGAAAATTTCTTAACCAAAAAAAGGATTTTTGCCCCCCAAAGGGTATTTATAGAATCGAAAATTTTTAAAAACCCAGGATGGTTATGAATTTTTTTAAAAGAGATAATTTTTAAATTTAAAAAAATTTTTGCAGGTTGCCTTTAAAATTTTTAAAAAATGTCAAATTTAAAAAATGAAAATAAATATCCAAATTTCCCTTTTAACAAACCAAATTTTCAAAAAGGGGGGGTTTGTTTTAATTCTTTTCCGTTTTAAATTTAAAGTGGTTCCAAATTAAATCAAAAAGGGGGGTATATTTGACCCAAAAATTTAAACCTAAAAATGGAAAAATTTCAAAAAAGGGGTTTGGGGAGTTTCAAATATTTATTTTGGGAAAATTTCCCAATTTAAGTTTACAAATCTTTAAAAAAACTTGGGTAAAAATTTACCCCCTTAGGTAAAAGGTTAATAAAAGGAAAAAGGGGTTTTGACCTCCGCCTCCCGGGTCCGGTAACGTTTTCGAAATTTAAAATAAGCGTAATTTTTTTTGGGATCCTTAATTGAAAATAATTTTCCCTGTTTCCAATTCTTCTTTAACAAATGTTTTTACATAAAAAAAAACCCTTCACTAAACCTAAGGCTGCCCCAAAAATCCGTAAAGAAGTGGCTGAGGGGAATTTTTATACGAGTGGTCCATAAATTTTTGATTTGGAAATTTTCTAATTTCGACTTTCCCCCTTTGGGGTATTTTACCCTAATTTTTTTTTAAAAAGCGCCTTAGGCCATTAAATAAAATTGGGGGGAAACCGGCCCCAAATCGTTGTTCCCACCACTAAAATTTTTTGTTTCCTCTTATTGTGAATCTCACATGCAGGGTGATAAATTGGTTTTCGCGAATTTTAGCCTTGTTTGGTTTCAAAATTTTCCCCCTTTTTTCCCCCGGGTTTCCCTTTCAACCCTTAAATTTTTGGTTGGGGGGGTTTTAAAGGGAAAAAGATTTGGGAAAATTTCTAAAATAAGGTCATTCAGTTTTCATTTTCATCAAAGTTTTTAAGGGATTATAGAGCCCTGTTTTCACCAAATGGGGGTTTTAAGCTGCGTACTCGGCTGCTTTTAACCGAGCGTTTCCAAAACCCTTTTAAAAGGGCCAAATAGCGAATTTTGGGGTAAAACCTTAAAACCAAGGTTCTTTTACCATTTTGGGGAATTTTTTGGCAAACCCCCGCCCGCCTTAAGAGCTGGGGGGAAAAGGGGCTTGGGGAGGGTCTTTTTGCACCCCAAATCTTAAAATGTTTTGGGAAACAAAAAAAAAAAAAAAAAAAGGTTTCTTCCACTGGAGTGTTGGGGAAAAAATTTAAAAGGGGCGGCCGAAAACATGAGTGGAGTAGAAATTAAAACGCGAAGGCCCAATTCGCACCGAAATTTGTTGGAACATTGGAAACGGAAACCGAAAAGGCCAAATGGGAAGAAAACCTTAAACGGAAAGTCTTTCTCGCACGAGTAATTACGGGTTGGGGGAAACGCCGAAGGATACCAATAGTGGAGAAAAAAACCCTTTAAAAAGCGAAAGGTCTTTTGATGGATTTTTTAGGAAATTTTTGGCCGAACCAAAAATAAAAGGAAATAATCCAAAAAAACCGGAAAGCATTTCTTTTTTGGGGGACCCCAATTTTCCCCTTTTAAAGGACCAAAGGAAATCCGCAAGGGTTTCGGGGTTTTTAAAAAAAGAAGGTTTTTTCTGCACCGCACGCTCACGGGCCCTTTTGGGAACGAAAACCCCAAAAAACCCAAATTTTTTTTAAGGGGGAAAAACTTAAACGGCCCCTTTTGCCCCAAAAATTGCATACGGGAAAAATTTTTTAAAGGTTCGACACCAAAGACCGGGGTTTTGAAAAGAAACCTTGAAAGGAGATCTTTTGCATGGGTTTCCCCGGGGAAACCCTTTTTAAAAACGGCCCAACCCCAAAACCAATATCCGAGAAAATTTAAACCCGGGGGACCTCTCCCCGCATTGCTTTTCCTTCAAAATAGGGGGAAAGGGGAAAACCCCCCCTAAGAGAATATGGGGAAACCTGAAACGCAAGGGGCCCTCTGGGACTCGGGCCAGGGAAACCCGTTTAAACGGACCGCCCGGCTTAAGACGAAATTGGGGGCCTAAACCCCAGGGCCCCTCTGGCTCGATTGCACGGGTTTTTTGGGAAAAAGGGACCGGACCCGAAGACGAATGATTGCGAGCGGTTTAAAAGCGGTGGTCCTTTTGATCATCTTAAATATTTTAAACGGAGGGAACCCCCGCCGCATGATGCGGAAAAAACCCTTTGAATGGGGGCCCCGCCCCCCGTTGCTTACGGCACATTTTTGGCAGGCCCCTTAAAGAATAGGGGAAAAAAATTTAAAACGGGATTCTCCCGCATGCAGTCGTTAGGGAATATTGGGATGGAAAACCCGTTTGACCAATTTTTTGAAAAACCTGAAACCGAGGGTTCTGATCGCATCGTTAGGGGAAATTTTGGGTACCGCCAAAAATTTGGCCCAAATTTTTTCAGAGCCCTTTAAAACGGGGGGTTCTTTGGACCCCAGTTGTTACGGCCCCTTTTGGAAGGCCGCCCCTTGGACAAGGGTGGAGGGGGCCCTTGGGAGATCTTCTTCCACTTTTTAATTTAAAGGCCAACATAAGGGGAGGAGGGGGGAAAAAAACCTTTAAAACCCGGGGAATTCTCTTTGATGCGTGCAGGTTTAAATTGGGGGGAAAAACCCGACGAAAAACCCATGGGTGCAGTGAAACCTTGAAACGGAGAGGGCCCCGACCGAGGTTCAATTTTTGGGGGAAACCGGCCCAAAGCTTTGGGACGCAAATCCCCGGGGAAAAACCCTTTAAAAGCGAAGGGGTCTCGGGGACCCACCAAACGGGACATTGGGAAACCCCCCATTGCCCAAAGGGGAAAAAACCTTAAACGCAGAGGTTTTTTGGCATGAGTTGCTGGGGAACATTTGGATGGAACGATAAAGAAGAGTGCGACAGAGAAATTAAAAAAGCAAGGGGTCCCTTTCCCTTTTTATTCTTCGACATTTTGAAAGACAAAACCTAAAAATAACAAAAAAACCTTGCCAAATCTCTTCTGAATCGCAGGGTTCAAAAAATTTGGGAAAGGACCAACCCCGGGAACGAAGGGGCCGTGAGAAACCTTAACCAGAGGTTTTTTAAATTTCCTTTGCAGGGAAAAATTTGGGGAAGAGAAGATAGCGAATGAGTGGAGGGGTTAAAAACGGGGGAGGTCTTTTTGAATCCGCAGGGGGGAAAAAAAATTTTTGGGAAAGGGGCCTGCCCAAATGAGGGGGGAAAAACCTGTGCAAATTCCCTCTATTGAAAAGGGAAACTGGGAAAGGGAACCCCCTTTTCGAATTTTTAAAAAACCTTCGAACCGGATCTCTTATTGAGTTTTTTCAAAATTTGGGGGCCGCCGCCATAGCCAATGGCCGATGAGAAATTTTTAAAGGGAAAAATTCCCCCTCACTGATTCCTAAGGTTTTTGGGAAAGGACCGAAAATGGGAATTTTCAAAATTAACCTAAACGCGAATTCTTTTATGCATTTTTCAAATTTAAAGGAAACCCAAAGCGCAAAAGTCAGAGTTAAAACCAAGGGGTTCTTCTCGCAGCAGTGTTAGGGAAATTTGGGGGGGGAAAAACGCTGGTCCAAAAAAATTTTTTTGGGGGGTTTTTTTTTCCTTTCTTCCAACATTTTGGAAACAAACCAAAAAATAAGGCAATAAATGGAGAAAAAATAAACGAGAGGTTTTCCGCAGCAGGCTTAGAAATTTTGGGAAAGGAAAACCCGCCTTGAGACCTTGGTCGATTAAAAACCTTAAAAGGGAAGGTTTTTTGAACGCATTGCTTAGGGTATATTTAAGAACCGAAAAATTAGACGCATTGAGTGGGGAAAAAAACCTTTGAACCAAATCTTTCCGACTAATCTTTTAAAAATTAAACGGCCCGAACAATTATGGGTTTCAGAACAGCTCAAAATTTTTTTGGGGAACAGAAACCCCCCAAATTTCGATTTTTTGGGGTTTTTGGGCCCCCAAATAAACTTTGAAATTTTGGGGCAATTCGGAGTTGCGGGGGGGTTTGTTTCCCAATATTTTGGCACCTTTAATCGGCTGATTTCCCTATAAATAATTCATCTTTAATACCTAAAACGTCCCAAATTTCCATCCCCGAATCCCTCCCCCCTTTCCCCAAAGTAATAAAAACTAATAAAATTCTTTCCCACCAAAAAATTCGGGGCCCCCCTATTAAAGGGAAACCAGAGGCGCTCTCCTTTTATTTGTCTTTTGATCCAAAATTAATAAAATTCAAAAAAAAAAAAAAAGGGTTTTTTTCAAAAAAAAAAAAAAAAAAAAAAAAAAAAAAAAAAAAAAGAAAAAGGGAAAATTGGAAAAATTTTAATTTAATTTAACTTAAAGGGGGTTCAAAAATTTGGGTTCTAACAACCTTTTAAACGAATCTGACTTTTTTTTTGGTCAAAAAAATCAAGTTTCACCACTGCCAATTTTTTGGGAGGTTTATTTTACATTTAAACAATTTTCCAATTTAAAGGAAAATTTTAACAATATTGAGGAAAATAGGGCAAAAAGGAGTTTAAATTTTGGGTGTTTATTAATTTCCTGAAATCGAATTACAAAAGTTCAGTCCCAAAAGAGGCAATCGGAAAAAATTTTCAATTTCGATCATAAACCCCAAGAGCGTTCAGTCCGAATTTTAATTTGGAAACTTAAGGGGGGGGGTAAAGCAAAACCTTCAAATTCCGACTTGCCCAAAAAAATTTTTAATTTGTATTTTGGGCCCCAAAAGATTTTAAAAAATTTAAAGTTGTAAAAATTTAAAATATACAAAAAAAATTTTTTTCAATTTTACAATTTTCCAATTTAAAAAAGGGTTTTTGAGCTGAAAAATCGCGCCTTTTTTGGGAAAAAAATTGGGTTTTTTTGTAAACATGTTTTAAATGGAAAAAAGGATCCGGGAAACCTTAAAAGTTATAACCCCAAAGTTGCGATTGAAACACTTTTTGGCAAAATTTTAAATGTCCGTACCGACTGTTGACATAGGGATTAAAAACTTTATAAGCACTTTTCAAAAAACTTTACCCTTTAAAAACTTTTAAAGAAGCATGGATCCCCTTTTTTTCCATTTAAAGAATACTTTTTTTTAATTTATATTTTATTTTCAACCCCCTTTTTTCACCAAAACCAATTTTAATTTGGGAAAAAGTAAAATTAAAAAAAGGTTTGAAATTTTAATTTTTACCTTAATAAAAGTCTTTTTGAAATTTTTAAAGACATTCAAAAAAATTGATTTCGGTTCCAAATTTTGATTTTTATTTAAAAATTTTTCCCCCTACATTGGGCCAAATTAAAATTCCCCCCTGGGGGAAACGCCCTTGAAAATTTTAAGGGGAAATTAAATTTTTTCCAAGGGAATTCCGGGAGTGGCCCAATTTTTCCCAATTTTGGCGGCAAATTTCTTTGAGGGGGGCTTTGGAAAAATTTTTGAGGGTTTGGGAATTTTCCCGAAAAAGGAAAGTTAACCTTTAAATTCCTTCCTTTGTTCATCCTATTATTAAACGAACTGAGGAGTGGGAGGATTAAAACCAGTAAAGATTTGGCGTTTCTACTTCCGGAAGGCTTAAATTGGGTTAAGTTGGAAAATATAACAATTTTAAAACCCACTTTTGGGTGCAAGTTTTAAAAAGGAAAAGGGGCGGGGGTCTGGCAAAGGGGCGAAAATAACTGGAAGCTCTTGTCAGTGTTAAAACTACAGGCCCAAACCGGTTTAAACCATTTTAAATTTTAACTTTTGGTTTTTTGGGGCCATGAAGGGGTTCAATACCCAAAAGGGGGTTTTTGGAGTTGGTCAAAGAAAAAAGGGGGAATGTTTTTCGGGGCCCGGGCCGTAATCAGAATTAAAGGAAGTAAAATTTTTTCAAATCAAATTTGGGGCCAAAGGTAACAAAAAATTTTGAAAAAAAAAGGGGGGGGGTTAAATTTACAAAAATTTTGGGGGTATTTTTCCTTTTTGTTCCTTTGGGAGGTTCTGAATTTGTAAAAAGTCCTTTTAAAAACCTTTTCCCTTTTTTAGGAACTTTAAGATTCTTCCAGATGTCTTGTTCCCCAGGGGTTAAAACTGCCCCTCCCTGGGTTCTGGGTTTCCAAATTCCTCCCAAAATTTTTCGAACCTAAGGGGCGAACAACTGACTTTCCAAAAAAAAAACTGTCGCTATGAAGCCTGCCCTGGAGCTGGCCGTGAGGGCACCCGAAACAGGGTTCGGAAAATAAAAGCTGCGTCCATAAAATTTTTTTTTTTTTTCCCCGAATTTCCAAGGATTTTCAAATTGGAACGAAGTTTTTTTAATTTTGAAAAGTTTCACTTGTTTTCGAAAAAGTGGTCTGGACCCCCGGAAAGGGGGTTTAAAATTAGGGGGGGAATTTATTCATCGTTTGGTTCCCTTAAAAGCGCCCATCTGCCTTCCCCCGCTTTTTAGCGGCCCAAAACATCAACAATCAGTTGATTGGGGAAAATTGGGTTTTTCGCGAATAAAAAACCTTGGTTTTCTTTTAAAACCCAATTTCTTCCCGTCAATTTCAACCCTGAAAAATTTGTTAACAATGTTAACCTATGGGGGAAAATTTTTCCCCAAAAAAAAAGACAACATTTTACCCATAAATCCAGGGGAAAAAGGTCCTTAAAAGTACCCGAATGAAAAAGGTTCCCCAACCCCCCGCCTCCGCCCCTATAAAACCCTTTTACTTTTAAAACCGATTTTGCAGTAATTTTAGCTCTAATGTTTTTTTAAACAACATGGACTTAAATGAAAACAAACTTGATAATTGAAAATCCAAACTTGCCCGAACCCTGAAGTGGGAAAGGCCCCTTTGTGTTAAACCCTAGTAATTAAATCTTTTTTCAAAATAAAAAAAAAAAAAAAAAAAACAAAAATTAGGGAATTTTTTTGGGGCAACAAATTGTCAACTGTTTTTTAAAAAAAACCCCCCCGGGAAGAAAAGAAATTGGTCGAACAGAATAATTCCCTAATAAAAAAAACCGGGGGGGGCCAATTTTCCAAAAAATTTAAAATTAATTTACGTCTTTGCTCGCCGAAAATTGTTCTTTTGGTTGAGTTGAGCAAATTTTTGTGTTTTAAACTCGCCAAATTTGCACCCATTTTCCTTTCAATAAAAAAGCAAGAGAAAAATTATTCAACTATTTCCTGAAAAAAAATTTGGGGAAACTTAAGGACCAGTTTCTTTTAACTTTATTACTTTGTGAGTTCCCGCAAATGGTAAATAGTGGGGTTTTTTCTTTTAAACTTGAATGAATAATGTCTGACACCTTTTTCCCAATTAAATTTTAAAAATTGCCCGAGAGGGAAAGGCTTTTAACCTCTCTAAGTTCTTTATTTTAAAGAAATTTACGGTAAGGGTTCCAAATAACGAAACCCCGCAAGAGGGGAAAATTTTTTTTTCCTTTAAACCCGGGCGAAAAATTAAAAGGGGAGGGGGATTGGTTTAATTAAATGGGTTAAACGAACCCGGAGCGGACCTAATGGCTTTCCCCCAAAAAGGGACTTTGGGGAAAATTTTACCCCAAAGGGAAATTAACAATATAAGAAAAAACCCCGAAAAAGAAAAAATCCGTAAACAAAATGGGGGCAAAAATTTGGGGGAAAAGGGGGAAATTGTTTAACCTATAAGATAAAAGACAAATTAGGTAAACATAAGGGGACACCCCCCCCCCAATTAATTTTTTAAAATAAAATTTTTAAATTTATTGTAATTAAAAATTCATAAAGGTTATTTGACCCAATACCAAATTTTTTAAAGATTTAATTACAATAAAAAATCAAAATCAGCTTTCCTGCAAAATTGAACAAATTATAAGGAAACCCCTATAAATTCGTAAATTCATTTTAAAAAATTTAAAATTTTTTAAAATCAAATTATTTTTTTAAAAAAGGTTTTTAGGGCCCCCAAAAGGCCAAATAGCAATTTTTGGGAAGATTCTAGAAATTTTAAATTTAATTCTTTTAAATGGGTCTTTAAATTTCAACATTAAAATTTATCCCAAATTTTTTGAAAAATTTAACTGTAGTAAATTTAAAGTTTTAAAACCAACTATTTCAACCCAAAGGCTTTTAGGAGAAATCCAATAAGGCGGTCAAATGAGCGAGTTAATAAGGGAGATTCATATCTAATTGCAATTTTCTGTTGAAGTTGGCCGGGATTAGATGGGACTCTCTCTCATTGCGACACACTCATTCGACTGTCATCTTTAAATTTTGTTAAAAGCATTCATTGAGTCTATTTAAGAGCTTTCTGACACTCTTAACGTTATTTCCAAGTGACCTTACATCAGTCTGTAGCTACAGAAAAAGTTTCCAAAGCAGACTCACTGTAGACCTTAATTTGACAAATTTAACCCTTTCAAATAACACACTTGAGTTATTTAATTTCGTATCTCTGGATCTCATTGACAGTAAAAGCAACTCCAAATCACCACCATTTGCAAAATAATGTTTTATTGAGCGCCTTCAATTGCCGGGATAGGCAAAATGAACACCACTGAGTAAGAACATTCAAATACCCTCTGACTTTGAGCGAATGATAACTTTGATTAAATTCTGGTAACGCGAACTTGGTAATAAAATGGTTAAAATCACAATGAATCAATTATAGGGACAGGGTAAAGTTTATTAAAATAGCATTAGCTCATTTTTAGGTCGAGTGAAAAGAAAAAAAAAATTACCTCGATCTTTGAGCGTAAAGGTGATCAAAGTTCTTGAGACTTAAAAGATTAACAAAATCGTTGGAAATGTTCTTTCACAACCCTGAAATTCTCAGAACCAAATCTATTAATATTATTTGTTATCGTGATTGTGAGTGGGATCTTTCTCAATCCAGCCCCTTACAAGGTGAAATAAAAGGTTCAAGCAACTCAGGATAGCCGACGTTAAATCAATTAATCTTCGCATAATGAAGAGCGAGTCAATTAGGACAAGAAGACAACAGGTTTAAATTGGTTCTGACAAGAATCGTTTCGTTCTAGGTTGGTTAAGCGTGAGCGAGACAGATGCGGATCGAATAACAAGTCTCTATCCCTCTCCTTCTCCACCTATCTGAACCCAAGTGATAGAAAAGGACAGAAAAAAAGGCAAAAGTCAAATGACTACCCTTCGTTCTATCCTAGTCTAACAGATGCATTCAAAAGAGGGAAAGAAAGAGAGGATTACAAATTCTTGGATCCCCTTCAAGAGCAAGAGCTAGGCAGAGGACAGAGGTGCAGGTCATTAACCTCAGTCCAGCAGACTTTCGCCTTCGACTCTCCAGCTTTTCCTTGTTTGCTCAAACATCAATCTGCGGATGGAATGAGAAACATTTTCGACTTTATTCAGACTTGGAATTAATTTTGAATGTCACGGAAAGTTTTCTTGACTGTAAAGAGAAAACAAAAAAACAAAAAAACCTGTTGCTAATCGGTGGAAATGAATCTAGTTTAGGTTGAGAAGATGTTCAATTTGGACGCACAGTATAGAATAGACGAGAGAAAAATAAATTAATGTCCCCCTCCCCCGAAACAAGACGAAAACAAATCTAGCGGCGCAATTTAAACACTCTGCGAAAAAACTTCCTTGAGTTGGCCTTGACTTGAGAATCCATCAACTCCACGGTTCGGCCTGATGCGGGTCGATCTTTGAAATCATTAAATAATGCTGGAAAACTGGATAATTGAAGGGTTACTATTGGTCCCGTTAAAATGTTTATAAAAAAAAGAGTCCTTCAACCAATAAGCAGTAGCGGCCCGTGAGATTTGGCAACCATGCATTTTTCCCACTGAGGTAAAAAATCGATTCAAGCGGAGGCTGGCAGCCTTCTCGAGTTTCGATTGTTTTCCATGTATTTAAATGGGATAAAAACACTGTTGCCAAATCGCACGAGCCGCCACTGCCAATAAGTATCCCTCCACTACATTCGATAAGCTATTGGCTGCTTGTAACAAGCCGATAGCTTAGCCGTCTTGTTTATGTCCACAATCGTCCTCTCTGTGGTCCACTGCGGACGGGTGGATGAAAATAGTTCCGCGGTCGACAAGCGTTCACATGCTTTTGAGCTTGCAAACGTTCGTGGACCGCAAAGGAAATGATGCAAGAAGGTTTCAAGATTCAAATTTGACTAGATGCAATGAGATTCTTTCATAAGAACAAATAATTCCATACCGCGTTTCGTGAGCCGCGAACGACTGTGGACACAGTAAAAGACGGCTCTTGTCGAATGTAGCGGAAATATACTTGATTTACGGAGCTCTTCTTTTTGATAAACCTTTTAAAGGGACCAATAGCAGCCCTTCATTTATTTAGGCTACCAGCCTTATCTAATGATTTCAAAGATCGGCCTGCTAATAAAGTTTACCATTTTCTGGCATAGGCTCCGAAATCTCGTTAACATAACAATTTTTAACACACAATCATTATTTCATGCTAAATTTCAGCCGGCTCAATAGACAAACAACTAGGCAAACTTAATATACTTGATTTGGCCGAGCAAAACCGAACCTTGGGCAAACTAGGAATTGAAATAGAAAATGATTTCGATTTGGATCGTGATGAGAGCTATCTGTGGTCTAAGCACCTGATTCCCTCAGTTTAATCACGTCCCCAAATCAGCCGGATTTCTCTCTCTTTCTTTAGACTCCAGTTACACCATATCAACTACAACTAACTATTCTTGATAACAATCCCTTTCTTTTTCAAGTGATTCGTCCCTCATAAGTCTCGCTTGTGACTTGAAATATCCGAGTGGTCCTAGGAACTCTCACTTATATTTCAAGTCACCCGAGATTTTTTCTGAGGGGTCACCCAAAATGGGGGGTTAGCGGAGAAAGAGGGAGAAACAGCGATCAGAAATAAAAGGCGGTAAAAGGTAGACATCTCACAACCAATCTAAATCAGATGAATTGAAACGAAAAGCGTGTGATAAAGCTATGTAAAATGTTGCACAAGGGTGGATTGCAGTGAAGAGGGTTGCATAGCATCAGGCGACCTCAGGCGGGCGAGGGTCACGGAGCCAATATCAATCTACACCGGAATTTATCTTTCTGCGTGTCGTGTCGCTCCGCGCGTAAGTCTCTCTGGGGATTTCTACACCACCCGCAAAACGTCAGCGCCTGAATATTTTACAACCGTCTCCGCTCTCCTTTCTTTCTTTCTATCCTTAATTTCTATGTTATTTTTCTTTGAACCCAAGACCGCCGCACGTATTTCAAATCATCTCCCGCAGTGATATTCATACACTCACTTTGTAATTGAGCTTCCTATAGCCCCAATCCACGTGAAAGCAGTATCTTGCACGGAAAAAAAGACAGGTAGTAGAAATCAGCATAGCTGACTTTGGAGTCTGCTATCAAGTATGGTAAATTTGTCTATCATATGGTAAGTGCAACGCCGTACCATGTGGTAAATTAAGAAAGCCTATTGGTACATTTCACCACAAGGTATACGTTGCATTTACCATATGATGGTAAAATTTACCATACTTGGAGCCTGCTCTCCAAAATCAGCTATGCAGATGGTAAATTCTACCAATCTTTTTTTTCCCTTGTGCTTTGTCATCCCGATGACGATTTTGATTATTCTTTCTTAATGGGTCTGTTGCGTACTTTTGCTACATCAATATAACTTATTGTTTCTATTGTAAAATTCCGCGAAAATAACGATGCACACATTAAAAACTTTCAAAATCCACTCATTTACTCAGAAAATACCTTCCATTTCAAACAACCCGCGCGCCGCGCTGCTCTAGACACTATATCACCGACTTATAACTACAAAGATGGAACCATTTCGTTTATGTAAACATGAACAGAACTTACAAACATTGGAATGTTCCGTTTAGATGCGTAGATTTCTTATATAATTTTGTAATCTTTGATAAACCGAAAAGACCAGACATCAAATGCAGCCAATAGTTCATGTATTTAGAAGGGAATTCCATCATTTTGTAGTTACGATGTTGTTTTACTTATGCACGGTGGTTCCGTCTATTTAGTAGTATACTGGTGCAAATAGTGTCTACTGTAGCGCGGGCTGTTTGAAATTGAAGTGATTTCCTGAGTTAATGAGTGGATTTTGAACGTTTTTAATGTGCGCATCGTTATTTTCGCCGAATTTTACATAAGAATCAAGGTTCTATTTTGTTGTAGCAAAAGTATGCAACAGACCCATTATGCTTTTTCGTACTTTAATTATGTTTGCACGCTCAAAATGAGCTCTTTTTGATTCTGCTTGTGAATCACTATGCTCTTTTCAGTCATTTAAACCGCATCAATTTCCGAACTTCTTCGATAGCAGGTTTCGGCGATTGATGGTCATCGTGGCAGCGGCGGCTCGTGCAATGTGGCAACAATGGATTTCCTCCATTTAAAACTGTGTAAAATAATCGATTACTTGGTGAGGCGCAGCGCCTCACCTAGTATCGATCTTTTTGCATTGGTTTAAATGGTAAAAGTGCACGGTTGCCAGATTGCACGAGCCGCCACTGGGTTGATCAACCTGAGGTGCTCAACCGCGATGACCATCAATGAATCGATGACTTGTCATCGAAGAACATCGGAAATTGATGCCGTTTAAATTACTAAAATGCTCATTATGTGGTCCAAAAACAAAATCAGAGTGAGCACATTCGTGCAAACATAATTAAAATATGACAAACGTATTTACATTAAAAAAAATAATCAAAATTGCCATCGTGGTGGCAACACAAAATGTGTCTAAAATCTTTGCATTCAAAGGGTCAGTTGCAAACTTTTGCTACGTCGCGTCGCATCGCAATGCAGGATCGATTCCCATGTAAAAAAAAAAAAAAAAAAAAAAAAAAAAATTGGTTTTAAGCTGAAGGAAAAGGGAAACTGACGTTTAAAGTTTGTTCTTTCTCACAAGCATCAATGAACACAAAAAGAAAATGCTGGTAAAATCTACCATCTTGGAGTCAGCAACTGCAACTTATTACATTATGGTGAATTAAGTTGGTTTGTTGGTAAATTTTACCATAATTTAATAAAATTTACCATACTTGATAGGTGACTCCAGCAGATGGTAATTTCTACAACTTATTTTTTTCCGTGTATTTCGATCCATCCAAAAAACATATAAATGAATACATACAAATAAACATATAAATTAACATACATATTTATACGTATGAATAAATTAATTGTCTTGCACATCTTACAAATCTCAATTCAATTTGTACATTTTTATTCAGTTAGATGACCATGAAAACTTTGATTTTGATGTTTGTGACATTTATCAATTTTACCCTGGACTCTTCATTAGTTTTACTCTTGTGAGAAATACGTGTTTTCACATCATTAAATGATGCATTTGAAGACGCGAGCTTGGACTGAAAAAAAAAAAAAAAAATTAAAAAAAAAATAAGTTTATATTTTATTTTTGGGAAATATCGATCTAAGTGACATTGGGATCCAGTAGACTCCAGTTAGAGTGGTTAAATGAAAGCTACAAAAGAGCTTGTGAAGAGGACGGGAAGGTGTTGATGTTAAAGTTGCTCTTTCTCGGTCGAACTGCGATGGACGATGAGGTAACTCGAAATCAAACAAAGAACAGGTTGCAAACGTTTCAATAACAAACAGCCTTTTCAAAGGGACAAAAGAGTAGACAACTAAATGAGAGTACGTACTCGTAAACTGAGTCAGTTCAGTGATGTTTGTTGAACGCGCGCGTGGAAAGCGTAACGCGGTTGAAGGACGTTGCCAAGTGCAAACTGTCCCAAGCGGCGTGCGGTGGGTGTTATATAAATTTCACATGATTTTTAATTACAAGGATTAAACCTTCCATGACGCTGCGCCAAAATTTTGGCCACAGACCCTTTGGAAACGAATTCAATGAGCAGGATGTATAAATCCAAAATTTGATTTTTCCAAAAATCTCTTTAAAATCTCTCACTACAGTTTCTTTCCATATTGGTAAAACAATTAAAGCTATTCTTCTTGAAATTTTTTCGAGAGATTTTCTAGGTTGCGCGCGCAAATGTGGGGGAAAAAATCGAATTAATTTATCCTTTTGCTTTTCCTTTAGAAATTGAACAGCAACAGTAATATGAGGTTCAAAAACGTTGCGTTGATTTACCCATTTTTATAAAAACACCGAAGACATGCCTACAAGTTTGACATTTCTATAAAGTCAAACTTTCAAATTTTGAAGAAAAAAAAATGCTCTTTTTGTTTAAGACTTTCCTTTTTTTCAAAAAATTATTTTCACCCCTTAAGTAGGTAATAAACTCACAAAATCACGTTATGACCCGAATTTTTGGAAATACCTTTGAACAATGTAATAACAATACAAAAGCAAACTGCACATGAAATTGGAATATATTGGAGAAAACACAATTTTTATTATTTTTTTTTAAGTTTTCATCAGTATCTATTATTTTGTATGGCAACAGTGATCGATTTTAGATCTTTGGTGCTTCGTTATGTAACATTAGTCACGCCTCCTTTGTTTACCGGTGTCATGAAAAGGTATTAAAGCCTCAAGTATAGTAATTAATTCAACAGCTGTGTAGTCCATGTGTACGCTTGGGAGGCACTGCTTTTCCATCACTGATGCTCAAACTTCACATCGGGCTTGCCAGCTTGGTGCATGGCATATTCTGATGAGTACTCAAACGCTTCCAGCGGGCATAATTTAAACTTAGATGTTAATTAGAAAACGACTACTCCTGATGGTCAAATTAATTGTGTTACGTAGAAACACACCAATTAAAGTCGAAGTGTCGATACCAACATGAGAGAAGTTACAACTAATTACATCCACTGGCAACGCCTGGCTTTCCGTTAAAGCTATGGCAATGTTGCATTTATTTAATTTAAACTCAGATCAAAAAATTGGATGTGCAGTGAACACCCCTGATTTCGAACATTTGTCTGAAATCAAAGTGGCTAGAGTCCATTGATGGAAAGTTAGGGAGTACCAACACGAGCTCATTGGGTTCTGATTGATCGTTGATTTTAGGCTTTCACGGAGGCCAGCAGGAATCGAAGACATTGAAGGCTCGACAGAAAAAAAGTCGATGGGGGCAAAAAGGAGAGTAGGAACTTGTGGGAACAAACCAAAATGCTGACAAATCCGCCTGTCCACAGTTGAACTTAACGTGCAAAATGGCATGAAACAGTGGCACATATGATTTCACATGTCTTAACTCTCTACATAAAGGACACCTAGAAAAATTTCCGATTGTTCCAATGAATGTTCCGATAGTATATTCCCGCGCTTTATTTCCCATAAAGGCGATCGGAATTTCATTGAGACAAATGGACTTCGAGTAGATTCAAGCGTCCAAACTATTGCGACAATAGGTCTCATGATTGAAATAAGGGGAAAAACAACTATGGTTCTATTCTTATAGTTTTAACAGCAACTTTTTTCTCAGTGAACTAAAGTCAAAACTACGCCGCGCCATTGCTCAGTTTTTTCAATTCGCCATCGGTATATAAAACCCAGTGGCGTCTCTTGCAATTGGTCAACGATGTTTTTCATCCATTTGATTCTACAGAAACAATCGATTAGACAATGAAGCAGTGTTTTTCACCACTAATCGATTGTTTCAAAAATATTTAAATGGAGGAACAATTTTGTTGTCAAATCGCACGAGCCGGCACTGATAAAACCATTGTTTGAGTTCAAACTGCAGTTTAAGTGCCATTTGTGTCAACTATGTCGAAGAACTAGAGGATTAAATAATTGGAGCTTGTTCCTGCTTATTTCTGGTCACTGAAGCGGACCCAAGAATTCGTGTTTCCATCACACACAGAAAAAAAATGGTCGTGCTCCAGACACGAACTTTCCGTGTTCTAGACACGAAATGTACACACCGCAGTACCGGAACGAGTTCTAAGCGCGATCTATTTAGGTTGACTTTGTGTCTGAAACGCATTCCGTCGTGTTCAGGACCTGAAAAGTTTGTGCTCTGAGCACGTTCCGTACTGGTGTGTATATAGATCGTGTCTAGAGCACATGCTTTTTTTTCTGTGCATCTTTGCTCACATTTGTTAAGGTAGGCATTCGTCGGCACTTTTCAGTATGCTCTTGGGATGTAAAATCCAAATAGCTATGCCAATAGAGAGGGTATTCTATGTTATAAGTCTTACCCAAAAGAGTAGCAGCATAGGAGATCTGATTAATCAAAAATTGTAATTAATTATGTGGAAATTGGTTCGAAATAAAAATTCAAGTGTTTTAGAGGGGCTATCTGGATACAGAATTCTAATACAACTATCCAGCAGGCTGATTCTAAACGATCGTATCGTGATACCATCTAGTCGATGATGGAGTACATTAGAGTCCCTGTATATCAAAGAGTCTCGACACGTGAAGAAGAAATCGAAGGAGGCATCCACTCTGATTGGTTCGGTTCACCGAGAAGGCGTGTACGTCTCCTCGTAGGGGTGTTTTAACGGTTCTCTTATGGAGAATAACACAGAACGCCTCCTTGAGCTCCGTGAAAGCCTAAAATTTAGCAGCCAATCAGAATCTATACCCCGTATGGCGAGACTCTTTGATATACAGGGACTCTAGAGTACATTTTATTCTTATTTGGGTGGTGTGATAATATGATAGGTTCCATTCCGATAGAAGCCTTCCATCTCTGCGGAAATTCACCGATGACTCCTGAGCTATCGGTGAATTTTCGCAGGGATGGAAAAGTTTCTATCGGAATATCACCACCATAAAAATGATACGTACTCGATCATCGGCTCGTTGGCATTACGATACGATCATTCATAATCAGCCTTAAGGCGAGAAAATGTTGCGCCAATTTTTCCTATGTGTCCGTTCCTTTCTCGTGAAAGTCCTTGCGGAAGAAACGGTTGTATTGATTGCTATGTCCAGATAGCCACTCTTATTAAACACTTCTTTGTTTCTAATTTTTATAGTTTCGTTCAAAACCAATTTCAACTATTACCAATGAAACCCTGTACTATATAGCACGGGTTGTTGAAAATAGAAGAGCTTTCCTGAGTTAATGAGTGGAATTCGAAAGTTTTGACTCTTCGTTTCCATGGACTTGCACGGTAGAAATCAATGTGGCGTATTCCGGAGACAAAAGTACTCAACAGACCCTTTATTAATGCTGCCATTGTGCGTTGTCAGGTGACAGGTCGTGAAGGGACACTGGAGTGCTTTCCGGTATATATGTATAAATGTGTGTTCGAGTCCTGAGTCTCTCGCCTGCCTGCGCATGGCTTCAAAAAGCAAGAGCTTTAAATGTTAGTCGATGTCTGAGCAGTGAGAGTATAGGTACGTCTGGATCTGGATGCCCGAGAGGGTATATTTATTACTCGATTGCAGTATTTATATGCAGCTCGATGGATAGGTGGAGGAAAAGGCGTGTTGGTGTGGGGTTGCCGTTGGCCCGTTTAAAATAGGGAAAGTTTCATTAGAAAAGTTACTCGTTTTTCGACGTCGCGGTGCAACACAGGGCTACCGTTTTGCGTATAATCAATCCCATCAAAAACCTTTCCAGGTGCAAGCAGACGGCATCAGGTAATTAGGTCTGTCGCAAAAAGCCGTTCCAATGCATCCACTCAAAGATATGATATGATGGGAACGGCAAGTCTCCTCCAAGTGGGCATCCAGCAGGGCAACTGTTAATCATTTTTCAAAATCAACACTATCCATCTGCGGCGAATTTAGTGAAGGAAAAACTTTGAGGGATGTATTTCTTTATTTTTTATTTTCAAACGCAAAAACTTGCCGCCGTTCATCGCCTTAAAAAAAAATAATAATAATAATAATTGATTTTTTTCTTTTCCAAGGCGATGAACGGCGGCAAGTTTTTGCGTTTGAAAATAAAAAATAAAGAAATACATCCCTCAAAGTTTTTCCTTCACTAAATTCGCCGCAGATGGATAGTGTTGATTTTGAAAAATGATTAACAGTTGCCCTGCTGGATGCCCACTTGGAGGAGACTTGCCGTTCCCATCATATCATATCTTTGAGTGGATGCATTGGAACGGCTTTTTGTGACAGACCTAATTACCTGATGCCGTCTGCTTGCACCTGGAAAGGTTTTTGATGGGATATACTCTGGTTTTAGCTTGTAAAATTCCAGTTTCTCATTCCACAAATAAAAGCAACAGTTGTTGTCCATCAGCTGACTAGCCAGCAGTTATGAATAGTTTCCGGACAACTTTCACATAGACTCTCGAGTGCTTATTTTACGATAGGGACCACAGTCTCATTTCCCTTTCTTTTCCCTGATCCATATGCTATCCTACAGTTCCTTTTCCACTGGCTAGTCCGTCGCTGGCCGATCCGCCACTCGCTAGTCCGCCGCTGGCCGATGCGCCTCTGGCTGGTCCGCCGCTGGCCGATCCGCTACTGGCTAGTCCGCCGCGGGCCGATCCGCCACTGGCCGGTTTGCCGCTGGCCGGTCCGCCGCTGGCCGGTCCGCCGCTGGCCGGTCCACCGCTGGCCGATCCACCGCTGGCCGGTCCGCCAATGGCCAGTCCGCCGCTGGCCGATCCGCCTCTGGCCGGTCCGCCTCTGGCTAATCCGCCGCTGGCCGATCCGCCACGGGCTAATCCGCCGCTGGCCGATCCGCCACAGCTCAATTCTGTAGCTTCAGGAAAATAATGTTACTGTCACTACCAGTTCTCATCAAATAAACAGATCAGTTGTATAGTCTACAAGTACACAGCAAAGAACTTTTGTCACTACTTGCTTATGAATAATTATACTAAAATCACAGAATAATACATTGTATAATTCTGTGCTAAAATCACAAAGGTGCTGTAAACACATCGGAAACTACTCTCCCTCCAGTGATCAACAGTAGGTATTACGGTACTCAGCTGTTGCATTTGCAAGCAATGAAGTGGAAAATGAAGCTCCGCGGTTTTGCCCAAATTCGAATACTTTCAGCTTCAGAGCTAGAATAGTTATTAAATAAATGAATATGCAAAAGTACCTAACTGTGAGAGCAGTCCAACCTTTACTATACGCGTGCATACAACAAATTAGAAGCACACAAAAGAAATAACTAGAAAGATGTTTGGTACATTTATTTCAAGGTATATGGAAGAACAGGTATGGACAGGAGGCGGGTTTAAGGGGCTTTCGAGTTTTCCCGCCAAATGATGACGACACGCTTGCTTTGGCGATGACGTAGCCGTCACCTACTGCAGTAGCGAGAGATGGGGATCACGGGAGAGTGAGTGAGATAGTTTGGAACGGTAGGCGAATTTTATCGCGACCGTCTAGAACATCTGTGACGTAGCCGTCACCTCCTGAGATAGGCTCCGCCTCCTGTCCATACCTGTTCTTCCATATACCTTGCATTTATTTAAAAGAAGAACTGAGGAGGACAAATTTCGTAATTCACGGCCTCCGTTGTAATTGAAACAATAATCACTTGTATCACTCATGTATTTGTAACGAGTTTATTTCAAAAGTGTCAAAGCAGGTAGAAATGTTTTTGCTTTGAAATGATGTGCAGTTGTTGTTGACTGACGATGAAGCGTCGATTCTCGCGGCGATCTCAAATACTAAAAGGCAGTAGCCAATGAGGGCAGAGTTGGCGCGTAGTTTGAAGTAGCCGTTATAATGAGAAATTTAGTTTTTTTATCATTTCTCAATGAATATTAGACGGATTGCGTTCAAACAAAAAAAAGGCACGAGCACAGAACACGCTGGTTAAAATAAGACCAAGTTTGATGAGTTTGGTTGCGTAGTATTTTCGCTACAGGATCATATCAAGGCTCGGTTTGGGGGAATGAAACAATTTCTGTAATTATAAGCGTTCACGCGCCGCAGACTTGCCAGGTCGTAGAGAGGGTGGTAGTAGGGTGGGGTTACCTGACTTGCCGTCTGCGTCTACCGACGCTTATGATGCTATTTTTCAATTCACCGATGATTCCAACGGTTGAGAAAAGATTACACAGTTCAGTTCTATGAATGTCTGTAATAAACTAAATCAATGTGGCGTATTCCGGAGACAAAAGTACTCAACAGACCCTTTATTAATGCTGCCATTGTGCGTTGTCAGGTGACAGGTCGTGAAGGGACACTGGAGTGCTTTCCGGTATATATGTATAAATGTGTGTTCGAGTCCTGAGTCTCTCGCCTGCCTGCGCATGGCTTCAAAAAGCAAGAGCTTTAAATGTTAGTCGATGTCTGAGCAGTGAGAGTATAGGTACGTCTGGATCTGGATGCCCGAGAGGGTATATTTATTACTCGATTGCAGTATTTATATGCAGCTCGATGGATAGGTGGAGGAAAAGGCGTGTTGGTGTGGGGTTGCCGTTGGCCCGTTTAAAATAGGGAAAGTTTCATTAGAAAAGTTACTCGTTTTTCGACGTCGCGGTGCAACACAGGGCTACCGTTTTGCGTATAATCAATCCCATCAAAAACCTTTCCAGGTGCAAGCAGACGGCATCAGGTAATTAGGTCTGTCACAAAAAGCCGTTCCAATGCATCCACTCAAAGATATGATATGATGGGAACGGCAAGTCTCCTCCAAGTGGGCATCCAGCAGGGCAACTGTTAATCATTTTTCAAAATCAACACTATCCATCTGCGGCGAATTTAGTGAAGGAAAAACTTTGAGGGATGTATTTCTTTATTTTTTATTTTCAAACGCAAAAACTTGCCGCCGTTCATCGCCTTAAAAAAAAATAATAATAAAAATAATTGTTTTTTTTCTTTTCCAAGACGATGAACGGCGGCAAGTTTTTGCGTTTGAAAATAAAAAATAAAGAAATACATCCCTCAAAGTTTTTCCTTCACTAAATTCGCCGCAGATGGATAGTGTTGATTTTGAAAAATGATTAACAGTTGCCCTGCTGGATGCCCACTTGGAGGAGACTTGCCGTTCCCATCATATCATATCTTTGAGTGGATGCATTGGAACGGCTTTTTGTGACAGACCTAATTACCTGATGCCGTCTGCTTGCACCTGGAAAGGTTTTTGATGGGATATACTCTGGTTTTAGCTTGTAAAATTCCAGTTTCTCATTCCACAAATAAAAGCAACAGTTGTTGTCCATCAGCTGACTAGCCAGCAGTTATGAATAGTTTCCGGACAACTTTCACATAGACTCTCGAGTGCTTATTTTACGATAGGGACCACAGTCTCATTTCCCTTTCTTTTCCCTGATCCATATGCTATCCTACAGTTCCTTTTCCACGGCTAGTCCGTCGCTGGCCGATCCGCCACTCGCTAGTCCGCCGCTGGCCGATGCGCCTCTGGCTGGTCCGCCGCTGGCCGATCCGCTACTGGCTAGTCCGCCGCGGGCCGATCCGCCACTGGCCGGTTTGCCGCGGCCCGGGTCCGCCGCTGGCCGGTCCGCCGCTGGCCGGTCCACCGCTGGCCGATCCACCGCTGGCCGGTCCGCCAATGGCCAGTCCGCCGCTGGCCGATCCGCCTCTGGCCGGTCCGCCTCTGGCTAATCCGCCGCTGGCCGATCCGCCACGGGCTAATCCGCCGCTGGCCGATCCGCCACAGCTCAATTCTGTAGCTTCAGGAAAATAATGTTACTGTCACTACCAGTTCTCATCAAATAAACAGATCAGTTGTATAGTCTACAAGTACACAGCAAAGAACTTTTGTCACTACTTGCTTATGAATAATTATACTAAAATCACAGAATAATACATTGTATAATTCTGTGCTAAAATCACAAAGGTGCTGTAAACACATCGGAAACTACTCTCCCTCCAGTGATCAACAGTAGGTATTACGGTACTCAGCTGTTGCATTTGCAAGCAATGAAGTGGAAAATGAAGCTCCGCGGTTTTGCCCAAATTCGAATACTTTCAGCTTCAGAGCTAGAATAGTTATTAAATAAATGAATATGCAAAAGTACCTAACTGTGAGAGCAGTCCAACCTTTACTATACGCGTGCATACAACAAATTAGAAGCACACAAAAGAAATAACTAGAAAAGATGTTTGGTACATTTATTTCAAGGTATATGGAAGAACAGGTATGGACAGGAGGCGGGGTTTAAGGGGCTTTCGAGTTTTCCCGCCAAATGATGACGACACGCTTGCTTTGGCGATGACGTAGCCGTCACCTACTGCAGTAGCGAGAGATGGGGATCACGGGAGAGTGAGTGAGATAGTTTGGAACGGTAGGCGAATTTTATCGCGACCGTCTAGAACATCTGTGACGTAGCCGTCACCTCCTGAGATAGGCTCCGCCTCCTGTCCATACCTGTTCTTCCATATACCTTGCATTTATTTAAAAGAAGAACTGAGGAGGACAAATTTCGTAATTCACGGCCTCCGTTGTAATTGAAACAATAATCACTTGTATCACTCATGTATTTGTAACGAGTTTATTTCAAAAGTGTCAAAGCAGGTAGAAATGTTTTTGCTTTGAAATGATGTGCAGTTGTTGTTGACTGACGATGAAGCGTCGATTCTCGCGGCGATCTCAAATACTAAAAGGCAGTAGCCAATGAGGGCAGAGTTGGCGCGTAGTTTGAAGTAGCCGTTATAATGAGAAATTTAGTTTTTTTATCATTTCTCAATGAATATTAGACGGATTGCGTTCAAACAAAAAAAAGGCACGAGCACAGAACACGCTGGTTAAAATAAGACCAAGTTTGATGAGTTTGGTTGCGTAGTATTTTCGCTACAGGATCATATCAAGGCACGGTTTGGGGGAATGAAACAATTTCTGTAATTATAAGCGTTCACGCGCCGCAGACTTGCCAGGTCGTAGAGAGGGTGGTAGTAGGGTGGGGTTACCTGACTTGCCGTCTGCGTCTACCGACGCTTATGATGCTATTTTTCAATTCACCGATGATTCCAACGGTTGAGAAAAGATTACACAGTTCAGTTCTATGAATGTCTGTAATAAACTAAAATATTCGCATCTGTGATCTTTTCTCAACCGGTGGAGTCGTCGATGACTTTAAAAAACTTGTGGACATTTTAATTAATCAACGGAGTTTCCACTGATTAAGGAAAGATTACAGATCAGAGTATTTTCGTGCATCACAGTCATACGCTGAACTGAGCTGTGTAATCTTTTATCAACCGGTGGAATCATCGGTGAATAGAAAAATAGCACTGATTATACGCAAAACGGTAGCCCTGGTGCAACACCCGACGAGATGTCGAGCGAGCGTCATGCGTCTCTTTTCGGAGCCGAAAACTGGAGCCTGATGGACTGGAGTATAATCAATGATTTTTTTATATTCACCGATGATTCCACCGGTTGAGAAAAGATTACACAGTTCAGTTCAGTGTAAGACTAGATTGCACGAAAATACTCTGATCTGTAATCTTTCCTTAATCGGTGGAAACTCCGTTGATTAATTAAAATATCCGCAAGTTTTTTTAAAGTCATCGACGACTTTACTGGATGAGAAAAGATTACAGATGCGAGTATTTTAGTTCATTACAGTCATGCACTGAACTGAACTGTGTAATCTTTTCTCATCCGGTGGAATCATCGGTGAATTGAAAAATAGCATTGATTATACGCAAAACGGTAGCCCTGTCTGGGATAGAGTCCTTATAATAAACTCGTACTATGAGAGTTGCGCCATGTCGGAAGGAATCTATTTCTAATTGACTCTCTGAGTTCGGCTCACACAGAAACCCCAAGAGACAAAATGGAAAAGGGGGAAAAGTTCTGTCACTTTCCGCAGTCGCTCATTTTACAGATGTACTATGACCTTCGAAAACAAGTCCTCTCATTGAAGCGGTTTTCGATTATGCTGTCATTATTTTCACAAAGAGTTTTATATTTTTTAAGGCATACTTTTAAGAGGGCATGCTGTTAGACTCTGAAATATCTGAAAACTGCATAAAAGGTTTAAAATTTTTCAAGGAATGGCCAAAGAGTGAAAATTTCTATCAGGATACTTTCTTTTGAAAGTCATGGTACAATACCCAGTGGCGTAGCGTGCAATATGGCAACGTTGTACTGTGTCCATTTAAACTCATGATAAAGATCGAGCTGTTGAGTGTTCGGTGAATACCTTCGGGTTCGACCTTTTACATGGGTTTAAATGCGGACACAGTACAACGTTGCCTACTTGCACGCTACGCCACTGACAATACCGTGGTCGCCGTGGCGCCAAATCGCGAAATTCGATGATGCGGGAGAGCATGTAGACGTTCATCCCCCAGAAAAATTTCAAACGAGGAAATTTGAAGAATTCTCGAGACAAGGCCAACTTGAGGAGGTCCTTTCTTTGGGTCTCTGAATCGTACAACAAAAATACAGCGTCTTAAACCAGCTGATCATATATATATATATATATATATATATATATATATATATATATATATATATATATTTTTTAAGAGAGAACGGCGTTTAATTTATTCTGATGTCTTTAGTATTGGAAGTTTGAAAATTGAAACATTGTTGAACAATATTCTGAACAAATATGCTATCTCGGCTGATTTTTTTAAATATTAAAAAAAAAAAAAAAAAAAAAAAAAAAAAAAAAAAAAAAAATAGGTCGGACGATTGGCTGGCTCTTACGATAATGAATGGGCCATGAAATAAACAATGACACTTAATATATTGTTCGTTCAGTTAATTATTATTTAAGTTGTTATACTTTTGTTCAAAAATGACGGATCTTACAAGACCCAAGGTGACCGAACAGGTTGAGTCAAATTGAACAATAGTTCGTTTGAAATAAGCGAACCTAAAAAAAATCAATGAATTTCATCACCTTAAAACCACCTCTCCTGGTTTTTTCAGGGGGCGGGTACAAAAAACCAACTGTAAAATTAGTGGTTTTCCTGCAAAATCTAAACTTATAAAATAATAAAGATTTCTCTTTTTGCCGGAGTTATTTTTTACTCCAACCACCATCACTATCCGAATCAGGGGTGATTTTTGGACATATCTTCTTGTCGTAGCGACCCAGACACAAAATCTATCAAACCCTCTCACAGCGCTCAAGTTCATTTTCAAACTGATGAAACGATAGAGTGGCCGCACGGGGAGAGGGAGTCACCCCTCCCCTCTCTGGCTGCGTGTAAACATATAGGAGCAGTCTGCACAAAATTGATTACATTTTTGCGGGAAAAATTAGTGGAGATTCTTGTCACCTTCATTCTACCATTACACTACACTGCATCGCTAACTATCCTCTCTAATACCAGGTCCTGGGGCTACTCTCCAGTGGGTAGTTAACTGTTACAACATAGGAGTTATTCATGATGCCTATCCTGGTAATTAAAGGCGCTAGAAGCAACATTATTTTCCAAATTTTGACTACTCAGAGTAGCTTATACTGTAATTCAGAAAACTGTTTACGAAAAGGAATAACTCGGGCGTGGTATTGAAAGGGTTAAGGCCAGGGCCCTTGGTCACAAACATAATTCGGGAGAGCTTGCATACGGGTTTTATCACGTGACCCTTCCACTCATTGTGCGGAGTCTCTGGCTCGCGCGCTGGCTGGCTCTCACTCTTGCCCGGTATAAATGTCGAAAGCTAGACGTTTTACGACGAATTGCTTTTCTCAAGCTTCTTAGACTCTCTCTCTATCTCTCTCTCTCTCTCTCCCTCTCGCTCTCCCTCTCGCTCTCCCTCTCAAGACTACACTCAACTACAGTGCCCGAGGCGGCGCGCGGCGGATCGGCGCGACGGCGAGTAGAGCTTCTCAGTGTGGTAGTATCGCGCTAGCTCCGTAGAATCCTCTCTCCTTTAACAATTTTCCGCTTCATTAACCCCGGTTTGTGATGTTTAACTGCAAAGCAAAGGCTTTTGTTTTAAACATGCAATCGGTTGAGGTTGTCCACCCCCTCCCTCCTCCCCACCTCTCTCTCTCTCTCTCTCTCTCTCCTCTCTCTCTCTCTCTGTCTCTCCCTCTCTCTCTTCCTCGCTCTCTCTATATGTCCCCTTTGCTTGTAGAACACTAAGAACAGATGCTCTCCACTATGCTTTTCCTTCTGATGTTATGACGCAGGGGCGGGAGGTGTGGGGTGGAGCATAGCGTCTCGCAGCGTCATGTCTTCAGACGTCTTTGAGGTTAACGTAATCATCGTTGTCGTAAAAGGCCTCCTACCCCTCCGAACGCAAGTCAACGCAACACGCAACACGCCAACGATCGCGCATAATTTGAGAGCCCAAAAGATTTCGTAGATGATTAGTTTATGTCGACGCTCATCACTCGCTCGTCAGTCGCACCCGCGAAAACCGCGAAAACCGCGCGCCGATAAAATTACGAAAACCATAAATTTGATCCGCGTCTGCAGGTAATCAAAGCGAGGACCGGCGAAACGTATATTTATTCATAAGGGTCAGTGCACTATTCCCTGTAAAACGCCAGTAAAATAGTTTAGAGATTTGTCGCGCAGAACATATACGTCACTCCTGTTATATTGGCCCTTGTAAGTGTTATAAAGCTGAACCGTGGCCGCCGCTGTTTAAATGCGTCTTTCGCTTTTGAACGTGCCACACCTACACTGAATAAAAAAATCAGCTAAATTTAACTAATTTCAACTTAAAAGTATGGACACCACTTAAAACTGTTAGTTTGACTATTTGAATTAGTAAAATTAACTCCGTGCCGTGTTAATTAACAGGGCACGGAGTTAATTTTACTAATTCAAATAGTCAAACTAATAGTTTTCAGTGGTGTCCATACTTTTAAGTTGAAATTAGTTAAATTTAGCTGATTTTTTTTTCAGTGTACAAATAGTGAAGACAACGTTTTTGAGCTCACACCGCGAGCAAATGAGTCGGTTATTTCAGAGAGGGTTTATGTCCTAAAAAGCAGAATTTTAAAAAGAGTCAAAAACTATTTCTCGCTTTGAGAAATCGAGCAGAAGCCTTGAATTATGACATGCATGTAATGTTTTTGTGATCTAATGAGTCTACTACACACTTTTGGTAAAGTGTTGAGGAGGATATCACTTAATAATAACGTTGAGAGCATCAGAAAGTTCCCAAATTCACTCTCATAGACTCACTTTAATTCGTTTTCAGCAAAATTACAAGCTGATGATCGAATGAATGGGGGATAAAGGAAAGTCCCATCTATAAATAATTGCAGCTTTCTCTATATATCTAATGAATAATTTTTCTCAGCATACAAAGCTGAAATTAGAAGTGATGCTCGACCCCCACTGCAGTGTCGTCGCGTGCAATTTGGCAACAATGTTTTATATCCATTTAAACTCATGTAAAATATCGAATTCAGGGGGTGCAAAGTGCACGAGGAAAATTCGATATATTTAATGAGTTTAAATGGAGCAGTTGCATTGTTGCCAGATGGCACGCGACGCTACTGAGCTCGACCCCCGCTATCACATACTCATTTAATCATCATTTTCTGTAATTATGCTAAACGTGATTGCATAGAGTATGAGGCAATTGCCCACGGGGTTTTGAACATTTTTATTTTTCTCCTTATAATAAGCCCATAAAACTGTTTTGATGCTATTTTTTCAACAAAACCAGCTCGGTATAACATCTCTAACACGACATCAGGCATCCACCGTATATAGCCTTGATATATAGCTCTTTGCTATTCCTGGTTGTTCCCCACGCAGTTGAAGAAAGCTCTCCGCGACAAGCGATTAAAATCGAAGAAGACAATCAAGACTGAACTCCAAAAATTCTTCAAAACCATCCCCACAGAGGAATCATAGAAGACGATTCTATACAAAAATGGAAAGAACGCAAGGAAAAATGTAACAGATTTGAAGGTAAATACTTTGAGAAAGAGAAAGAGGTTCTTAAAAGCACAGAATACAGCGGAGATGAGGATTTATTGAACCTTGCACATTTGTGTAAAAATAATTTTTTATTAAAGAAAAACCGTAGGCGATTGTCTTACAGCCTATTTTCAAAATGCCATAATTCACCACTCAATTTTTTTCTTAACCCTTTGAGAACCAGGCCCGAGTATGCTCGCTTTTCTTCTCTGGTCTATTTCACATTGTGTCAGTCTTCATTCTGGATATACGCAAATATCGATGAAAATACACACAAGATAAGAGGGCGCCTTCAAATCGGCGTATAGGCAATTCCGACTCCCCCGAGCACGAACAGTTAACTACCTTCCCTCCGCACATAAACGGAAGGGTGGCGTTCTTTTAATTTAACCCGATCCTTAGATGGTTAAATATGATAATCTTGGTTTCATTCGATTGATTTTTACTCCTTCTTTCTAATGAAACCAAGATCAACTCTGTAGGCTAGCTTAATTTTCAAATGGGAGGCGCAGTACGGGTACTTTTGAGGCGCCCGTTGTAAATTTGTGACTGAGTGTACCAATAACACAGTAAACGATTCAGTTGAGCAATTGCACAGTGTAAAGTTCGGGTGGTTAATTAAAATAATATTTGATTTTATCCACTTTTAAGTCTGAGTATATGACAGACTGACCGATCGAAAAAAGCGAGCCTTCGGGTGAGATCCATAGATCAGAGCAAAAGAGACGATTCTAATGAGATCGATAAAATGCACAAATGATACAATCGATGTAATTGACCAATCCAAATATGAAAAAAACCCATCCAAAATAAATCATTGGTCATTTCGTTTTATTCTAAATCTTTGTTTTATAGAAAATCTCACTTATCGGATTTTGGTTGCAGGACTTTTTTCCCTTTCACACAGCCTCACACACGATAGATTTTTTTCAATGTCACCATAAAAAACCTATAAACTGTTCTTCTTCTGGGAAGGATGTTCCGCGGAGAAATGAACAAAGTACTTTTAAAGCTTCACAGTCGACCTTTATTGTTCGTGTAAAGAGAGAGGAAAGTCCTTTCGAAATTCTTGGGAGGGAAATAAAACTTTCAAGAGCAAAATTGAAGGAATACCCGAGAAATAATATTAAGTTTCGAACTTAATTAATTAAATTAACATCGTTTGAAAACTTTTAAAATTAAATTCTCCATCCATCACATCCTCGGCTACGAATAACTCTTGCTAATTTAGGTAAATGAAAAAGTTGTGACAAAATTAGGGACAAAATTAGTCACTAGAGCCAGTATATTTACAAGCCGTCTGAATGAAGATCGAATTCTCGCACAAAGACATGAGAAGCTGCTTCATCGGAGCATCATTGTAATGAAAATTAAGTATCTTGTTTACAATAAGCAAAGTACGGACTAAATAGTCAGCAAAAAGTACTAATACATACTTAAAAAGCAAGGGACCGGGACAGAGACAAATAGAGACCCAGCACAAAGCTCGCGACAGGTGTCCACTTTTCTGGCTCAATTTTGGTCGGAACTCATCGAAACAACAGCCAACTATTGCCTACTGTTGACTGATGAGCGTGTGTTTTGTATTCGAAAAGCAAAACCTGTTTCCGTTTCCGGGACGACGAATCAATCACAACCTTTTTTTGAGCGTCGCCATTCAACAGTAGACAATGTTTATCGTTGCAGCCGGTGACTCCCGACCAAAACTGTGACCGCTAAACTTGCTTCACTTTTCTAACACGGGAAGCGTACGTTGTACGTGCTGGGTCGCTATTTGTCTCTGGACCGGGACCGCCCGAGGAACGATTCAAATATACATTTTAAAAACCGTACTCACTAGCGCACACAAAAAAATTAAGTGAAATATTATAGGTGGATCTAGCAATCTGGAGACTGCGCATTCTTCCCATTCGAATATAATAAACAATTGATTTTTGAAGGGGCTATAGCCCCATGACTGATCGATTGTTTTTCATGCAATCAAATGGGAAGAATGCACGGTTGCCAGATTTCTGGATTCGCCAATGGTGAAATTCCGATTATTGCGTTATATTCTGAGAGGTAGGTACCGGTAGAGATCGTTTCAGAAGCGTATGTTCGCGCACTTTGACCGATAATTTATGCCAAATAGTCAATTTTCAAAATCAAAACAAAACGTGCCAGCGACTTTCACAATTTGATTTCAAAGTGTTCTCAAATAAAAAGCTAACCTCAAAATTCTCGTTTATTCCTTTTCACCATGTAGAGTGAAAAACAACGTTGTATATTTCCAAAGATTATCGTTCTAGATGCGCCTACACTTTTGGAACGACCTCTATACCCTCCCATCATTAGCGAAACTTTGTGAGATACCATGTTATTTCTTTTTCCTCTGATTTCTTCCTAGTAAATTTAATTCTACACAGTGGCGTCGCGTGCCATCTGGCAACAATGCAACTGCTCCATTTAAACTAATTAAATATATTAAATTTTCCGTGTGCACTGTGCAACCCCTGAATTCGATCTTTTACATAAGTTTAAATGGACAGAATACATTGTTGCCAAATTGCACGCGACGCCACTGATTCTACAAGAATAAAAATACCCTCGAGACACCAAATTTCATAACATTTGATTCATAAATTGTGCACGCTATTCCAAAAAAAAAAAAAAAAAAAAAAAAAAAAAAGATTTTTTTTTTAAATTTTGGGAGGCTTCCTCTCAAAAGGGGAGTATTTGCGGAGTGTGGAAACATGTTTGATCGTTTAATGTTTATAGGGAAACAGAGGTATCATTTTTACCTCTAGAACACGCCCTGAAACTAAATGCATATTCTTTTGTTACACCCTGAATATAGAAGACTAGCCGTTCTAGGCACCCTACGGGTGCCCTTCGGCTTTCACGTTTAGTATTTTAAAGGTATGAGTTGGCTGCTGTTCCAAAGACTGCTCAAAAGTTCTGAAAATTTGTTCTAAGAATTCTAACACGATGCCAAAATAGTGCTCGAAACAGTGGCAAAAAGTCCTTGAAATAGGGTCGTAATGTTCTTAAAACATAACAAAAGTGTCCTCAAAATATTTCCGAAGAGTGCTCAAAGTACGTCCAAAGAGTGCTCAAAATATGTTAAAAAGTGCTCAAACTATGCCTTAAGACATATCTTTTTTTTTTAAATCCTAACGATATAGTATAAAGGATCCCAACGGCAAATTCGAGGGAGATCGCCTCAGCCAATTCTCGGGAAAATAGGAAGTGCATTTTGGAGAGGCGTTAGCTTTAGATTTATAATATACAGTATGCATTGCCATCAGCACCTTAAAATTAGAAGTTTTCAGTTCCTGAACGTGGCAACACTGGCCAAATATTGCTCGCAACCGAATGAATGATTCAACGATTCGAACGCTAAATTCAGTCCTTACATAATGCACTTTATTCTAAACATCAGTTTATTCAAACAGATTGAAACGAGCTGAAAAGCAAGCTTTTGAAGAAATACTGAGCGGCGGACGAAACCGGTCCATTCAAGTGGAGCGCAAGAAATTTCCTCGAGGAGGATTACTCTCACTGGCAGGGCAGAAAGGATGAGTGTGCAAAATAATAATAATAATAAAAAAAAAAAAAAAAAAAAAAAAAAAAAAAAAAAAAAAAGAGGGAAAAATGCATCGATCTCAATATAGGCTGATATCAAAGGTTGGATTAAGCTGAAACCCGAATATGAAAAGAAAGAGAGAGCTAGTTTATACGCGGGTGAGGAGAGAGAGAGGGAGAGAGAGGGGGGAGGGGCGGCTTTCATGAATCCTCTTTCTAAAATATGGATTAGTTCTTTCGCATCTATTGCACAGCAGCCTGCTGGCTAGTCTCAACGTTGCCAAAGTTCAAAGGAAATCTCAAGACTTTCCATTCTAATGGGACTTTCTCTAACTTTTGCTACAACAATAAGAAAGAATGGACTCTCGTAGGTTTTTCCCAAAAAACACCGATGAAAATTCATTGAGTTCCATCAAAATCCGCTCAAAAAGTCGTAGATGCCTTCTTTACAGTGGAGCGGCATCGCGTCGCGCGTTACTTGGCAACGCTGCATTTTGCCAATTTAAACAAATTCTAAATATCGAATTGAGGGAGCGTGTTTGCTTTTTCAATAGTTCAACCTTCTTCGTGCGTTTAAATGGATAAAACTCAGCGTTGATACCAAACTGCACGCAACGCCATTACTTTTTAAAATCCTTTAATTCAAATAGAGCTTTTGTAATTTTTAAACCATCTGAAGGAGCAATTGCTGGTCACCAAGCAAGTAAAGTCACGTGATAGAGAAAACAAATGTATTTTATGTTTGACTATAAAACTATGATTTTAATATATTCGATTGCTATTGACTCAAGAAACTACGTTCCGTTCAGTCTCGCATTCGGTGACAAGAGATGCGAATTTCATTACGCAAAGTTGGGGTGAAGATTTGACGTTTGGAATTTTTTGGAGACCCGCAACGCAACGCCGCAAAGTCATCAAAACTATTTCTAGCCATTCTAGAGCATTGTTCACTGTAGTCTCTAACTGTTGAGTTATACTCTTTTCGCCCTCACTTCGCGGAACGGGTACAAATTCCGATATTCAGGTACAACATATAGGTGTCATCTATTTTTGCCGAACAAACAGTTATAGGGTTAATGTTACGATGCACACCTGAACCAAATAACCGAAGATAATGATAAAATAGTGAAATTAACTTGAGTGTAGCAGCTGCTAGGCTATGGCATAAAAAATGCGAGCGTGCTGTTTGAGTTTACAGATTTTAAAAAAGGCATTTACATGTTCTCAATAGGACTCTGCAGAATCTTACAATTAGAGTGTATGTCAGCTTTTTGGCTCAGAATCCACGGAAGTCGGAAATTCATGTTCCATACTGCTGAAGCTAGGGTTGTCAGATCGAGGGTAAAAAGCCGTATCGTCCCCATTTAAATCAATGTAAAGTGTACGGCTTTTTCACTCCAATCTTGGAACACTGGCTGAAGCAAAAAAATTGGTGTAGCAATAACAGTGAAGTTTGCTCTAAACGAAGATTTAGTAGCGTTGCTATATTGTGGGCCTATACCTTAAAAAATTACCTTATTTACCTTATTACCTTATTTGTGGGTCATTATACACGATATCAGTGACGATCTGTGGGAAGGGCGGGGGGGGGGCTTTCGGGCATCGATTTCTCAGGGATTCAATGAATTTTTTGAAGAGCATGGCGCAGCCGGGGGCTAGGGGAGTTTTTGCCCCCCCCCCCCCCCTCGGAATTTAGAGCAGTCAAAAATTCTCGACAAAAAAATAAAATGAATAAAAGAAGGTAAAACATTTATTAAATGACGAAGAGTTGACGAGCTTTATTCTTAGTTTACCTTACAATTTTAATTCATTTTTTGCAAGGAATAGTTATTGTAAAAAGCATTTGTCACTATCATTACCGACTATGTTGTCACTTATTATTCACAGTATCAAACATGCCAAAATTATTATTATTGATCGATACATCTATAATAATAGCTTCAAATTGTACACCATTATTTGGAACAAAAGTTGTTTTTTTTTTTTTTTTTTTTTTTTTTTTTTTTGTTTTTTTTAGAGGCCCTAGATCTTCCATTGGGGTTCAAAAATGTTGCCCCCCTCCCTTGACAATGTTTCTGCGGGCGCCCGTGTTGAAGAGCGAATATTTTACGTATGTTTAAATGAAGAGGATTCGTTGTTGCCTTGTTGCACACGGAAAAAAAAAAACTACGGTGAAAATAACCATACGGATACCTGGTTTTGGCACCTGCTAGATGTTATGGTAATGTTAACCAGAAGTATACTGTGTTTAGACTAGGTACTAGGTGATGCTACCTGATTGCATGTCGAATTTACTCAAAGTATCGGTAAAAGTACCATACTTCTGGTCAAGTTTACCGTAACATCTAGCAGGTGCCAAAATCAGGTATCCGTACGATTATTTTCACTAATCTTTTTTTCCGTGCAGGAACCACTGCTAGAACGTTTATGTAAACAACTATAAAACGACCATGCCTATGGTCGTTTTTGAGGAAAGTCTCAGTGCAGCGCCACTTTTGAGAGCGATGATTTTAAAAGGGTTGAGTGGTTGAATGAATCCGATGCATATCCGTAAATAAAGCAGACAACGTTGCGCTATCTGCTCACGAGTATGTTCTTTTAAAACCCTTAGCCATTACGCGCCATCTGCCGCGCAGATTTAGATTTTCCACTTCATGTACTCAATCTTCACGAAATAGGATAGGCAACCCGCTCGCCTCCGCCACACTGCGCCTTGCCGCTCCCATCCTCACAGGCCCCGAACCGTTGATTTAGTTTTATAATGAACTTCATTCTGAGCGACTCCCGACTCCTATCCGTTAAATTTAGTTAACAATTTATCTTTTCTTTTTCGCTCTCTCTCTCTCTCTCTCTCTCTCTCTCTCTCTCTCTCTCTCTCTCTCTCTCTCTCTCTCTCTCTCTCCTTCCCATCCTCCCCTTCCCCATCTTCTCCCCACCCAACCCCTTTCACTCTCCACTATATATTTTTGTTCTTTGCCTTTCCACCTTTTTTCATCCCCCGTGAGATCCATTGAGTAATCAATTAAGAGTTTAATTAAACGCTAAGCCTTTTTGAGCGTTCAACTGGCTGAAACATCCTAGCCGACTAAAATATGAGTATTTTAATATTGATAGGAGAATTTTATTATTTGCAGGCCTTTTGAGCATTTATGAAGTGTTGGAAGACTCAAGGCTCTTAACTACTCCTCCGGCTCCTGTGTCCGATGGAAAGAAAATTATCCAATTTAAACATTTCAATTTAAATTTCTTTCAACGTTATAAGTACTTAGAGCGGAGAAAATACATTAAAGAATAATTATTTATTTACTTTTTTATACCATAAATAGTTATTTACTATATTTATTCTGTTTTTCGTTCAATCTAAATCTAGTAATTTGATTTAATCTGGTTCTCATTTCATCAGCTGGTATTCTTGGAAAAGGTGGCGGCAAGTCGTATTGTAATTATTATTTTAAACGGAAATATTAAACTCTGTTAACGTTAAGATGATTCCGCAGGCGAAACTTTTCCGATTTAAATCCGATGGATATCGCCACAAGTCGCTTTTGAGAAAAGTCATATTTTCAGCAATTCAAGTTCAAACCAAAGAAAAAACGCAAAATCTAAAAAACGTCAGCACGTGCGAAATTTTTGTAGGGATATTTTGAGCCCAAAAAGAGGAAAATATTGGTTAAGAAATAAAGCCGTTAATTACGTAATTCATTTCGCCATAAGCTTAGTGAGTGCCAATGAGTGCGAGTGATGACCGATGACGGCAATTTGTACTGTTGATTAGAATGTCAACAATAGTCTCACTTCCTCATAGTATACCTACACTTTTGGTCATTCTGTGTGTTTTTTTGAGAAATGTTACTTTCTCGTCATAGTTTGCGATTATTGCAGTGACTTTATCACGTCTTGGGTCGATTTGCCCGAATTCTGAAAAGGAAGCGCCTGGCAAGAACGTACTATCGACGAATCAAAGATCGTCGCGAGATTTTCACGAGATAGTAAGTTTCGCCTTCAAGGTTTCGGTTCGGCCACTTTTCATACTCCTCACACTTTTCAGGCGAGAGACCAGTGCGAATGAGGCGCCAAATCCGTTGCAGGTCAGTCTCACACTCACACCCATAACTGAAAATGTGTGAAAATCTCGCGGCAATCTTTAATTCGTCGATAGTACTTTGCAACTTTGCCGAGTACCGTGTCGGCAATCTTTGCTGCTTGTGGTGCATACATGCAGGGTTGATTCGCCCATTCGACTGCAATCTAACTTTTCCTTAAAACGTCTTGTGTGGGTTTACGAGTAGATTTTGAGACTTTTTAATTCAATGTGATTTTTACGCAACTTTACAGAAGAACCGACCCTCCATAATGCTGCAGCAAAAGTTTTCAAACAAACCCATTATTTCGGAGAGGAAAAAAAAAAACAGCACAAAGTTTTAGATTTTGCAAGATTCACTGTTTCGTATGTTTGCAGAATGCTTCAGCTGAATGTGCGTGGGAGCGCATCCATGCAATTTACAACAAATATAGCTTGATTGGGTCTGCGCGGGTGAAAAATTGTCGCATCCGAACGTAAAATAAAATCGATCTGGAGACAAGCAGCTCTAAGTTCAAAGCTCAAAGCTCAAAGCTCGCCCAGCAGACGACGACGGAACTCGCAGCACTCGAAGTCGGCGCTGAAAGTGGGGCGAGGGGAGATTAGTAAGGCAATGTCAAAGGAGTATCGGAAGAGGGGAGGGGACGGGGAGGGGGCGTGTGGAGGGCCCTTGCCGCGGCAAGAGATATTTTGTTTCCGTTTCAAATAAATTAAAAATAGGCTAAAGGCAGAGAAGGCGCACTTAATACGCTTATTACTACCGATAACATTGATTTTTTGACCTAGTTTTTATGACTCTACTCTACAGTCTCATGCTGTGTCTCCCCCCTCTCTCTTTCTTTTTCTCCCTCACTCCTCTCTCTCCCTCTCTCTCTCTCCCGCTTCCTATCTTCTTAGATCTCTCTCTCTCTCTTTCTTTCTATCTCTTCCTCTCTCACTCCATCTCTCCCTCCCCCCACTCTCTCTCTCCCTCAATCCTCTCTCTCTCTCTCTCTCTTTCTCTCTCTCTCTCTTTTTTCTCTCTCTCTCTCTCTCTCTCTCTCTCTCTCTCTCTCTTTCTCTTTAATTTTCCCCGTCTATCCATTCTCTGTCTCTATCACTCACGCTGCCTCCTCCAACCAGAGACAAGAGGGAACTTTTGCTACTGCTGCTACTCCAGGAGTGCAGAGTCTGTTAAAAATTATGTCACCCCTTCTCCTGCCCCCTCCCACCACCGACCCCCTTCACAGCCCTGACACCCCTCCACCCTCCTATTTTCCTTTACGTCTCCAACCCCCCCCCCCCCCCCCTGCTCCTTTAGTTCGGAGGAACTTTTTGTTTTTTAATTTATGATCGCAAAGAGAGATTCATGCTGAAGGAAATTGCATCTGCGACGCAGGGACCGACGTTTCCTTCGCCATATCCAGCCCGATAACAGACCAGTTGCCGAGATGCCAAGTTGCCGAGTTTCAAAAGAGTATGGCTTAAAATTATTCGACGAATAATTAATAGGTCAGTCCGGCAACATGGGTCTAATGCGTGAGATAAGGGTAATTTTTTCTTTTTTTTTTTTTAACACGGAAAAAAAACTAAGGTGAAAATAACCATACGAATGCCTGATTTTGGCACCTGCTAGATGTTATGGTAATGTTAACCAGAAGTATACTATGTTTTGACTAGGTACTAGGTGATGTTACCTGCTTGCATGTCAAATTTACTGAAAGTATCGGTAAATGTACCATACTTCTGGTCAAGTTTACCATAACATCTGGCAGGTGCCAAAATCAGGTATCCGTATGGTTATTTTCACTAATCTTTTTTTCCCGTGAATGATGCATGAAACTCGATGTAACACAACGAAACGACATACTGTGCCATCTGAATGGAGCTGTTGCAAACTTTTGCTACAGGCTTATTAACAGTTAAATATGGGGTGATACCCTGTAAAAATAACGATTATCGCACTAAAAAATCACGAAATCCACTCCTAAACTCACAAAATGCTTTTAAATCGCGAGACCGTAATGGCAGCCGGGGCCGCGGTTTTCATTGGGGTTCCCTATCTTCAATCAGCGCCATCTACACGAGGTGTTCTCGCAACACCACACAAGGAGAAGAAGAAGCATACAACGGAGCTGTTGCAAACTTTTGCTACAGGCTTAATAATTGTTAATTAGGGGTAATACCCTGTAAAAATAACGATTAGCGCACTAAAAAATCACAAAATCCACTCCTAAACTCACAAAATGCTTTTAAACGCGAGACCGTAATGGCGGCCGGGGCCGCGGTTTTCATCGGGGTTCCCTATCCTCAATCAGCGCCATCTACACGAGGTGTTCTCGCAACACCACACAAGAAGAAGAAGAAGCATACAATTGCCATAAGAAAACCGCGGCCTCGGCCGCCATTACAGTCTCGCATTTAAAAGCATTTTGTGAGTTTAGGAGTGGATTTCGTGATTTTTTAGTGCGCTAATCGTTATTTTTACAGGGTATTACCCCATATTTAACTGTTAATAAGCCTGCAGCAAAAGTTTGCAACAGCTCCTTTGCCATAAGAAAACCGCGGTCTCGGCCGCCATTACGGTCTCGCATTTAAAAGCATTTTGTGAGTTTAGGAGTGGATTTCGTGTTTTTTTAGTGCGCTAATCGTTACTTTTACAGGGTATTACCCCATTAGCAACTATTAATAAGCCTGTAGCAAAAGTTTGCAACAGCTCCATTGTGCCTCTTTCAATTAATTTACCGAAATGAAACCTGTACCGTAAACATTTAGACAAGTCAACAGGTCAAAAAACTCAATGTTCAAATCAGTGTTGCCAGATTGGGGTGAAAAAGACGTACGTTTTACATTGATTCAAATGGTGACGATACGGCTTTTTACCGTCGATCTGGCAACACTGGTTCAAATAGAATTGACGGGTTTAAGGTTATGAGAGAGAAGCAAAAGTAACCACGATCGGTGGAACGATTTATTGGAGAGGTTAGAGCGTTTTGTGTCCGCTGTCATAAGGATGGGGCTCTTGCAAACTTTTGCTGTCAACATATGAATAGTCCAATCTAATGTTAGTACCAACGAAAGTCACGAAAATCACACTTAGAAAGGCTAAAATTCAGTAATAAACTCACGTAACTGCTATAACGGCAAGTTCATAATGACAGTCCAATGCAAGTATCATGGGAGATTCCTGTCTATTATTCACTTTCTCTACGGAAACACAGATGTCTCAATTTAGATAGGAATCTCCCATGATACCTGCGACTCTCCGCCATTAAGTCCGATTCTGAGAGTGAATTTTGTGGTTTTTTAGTGTACTCATCGTCATTTTATAGGTTTTTATGTAAGAATCAACTCTCCAATCCCATGCAGCAAAAGTTTGCAAGAGCCCCATATTGAAGGGACCCGCCGAAACACGTTACATCTGGCCTATATATGTACTTGCCAAAAAGAAAAACAAAATTATGTGGCCCTATTCCAGAGGCAAGAACTTGAATATTCAAGAAAAAAAAACAAACAAAACAAAAAACAAAAATTACCAAAATCAATCGCCGATGAACTAACATGTTCTTTTTAATTTCTTCCACAGCTGTCCCAACTGTACAAGTAACAGTTTTTCGGCAGAGCTCTCAAATTTAATAGCAAATTTAAAATTTATTATTAATAATTTTATGCAAACAACACACGTACAGCTTATTTTACTAGTAGAATTGTCATTTTCGGAACGCTCGATTCACAATCAGACATATGGAAGAGTTAAAACCATCTAGCAACGTAACTTATCCGATCACCGTAAAATCACCCAAAGGAATTAGACTGATGTTCATTTGTCTCGTAGCGAACGTTAATATTTCATTGAAAACTTTTTAACTCGAGTTCATTGTGTTTGCACGGCGTGTATTTATACATTATTTTTAGATTTTCGCTCCCCCTCCCGCACTCCAAGCAGATGAAAAAAAGCACGAACCATTAATCAATCATTGTGTTACCTGAACGAAATTCGACCGCTGCGCTGGAGCTGCTCGAAAATCCGACGTGCGAAAGTACGAAAGGTCTTCCGTGGCTTGCGAAAAATAGAGCGACGAATGGAGCAAGAGAGACTGAGAAAGAGAAAGGGATAGAGAGAGGGAGTGAGAGAGAGCGGTAGAGAGAGAAAGAGAGAGGAAGAAGGAGAAGGAGGGAGAGAGAAGGAGAGGGAGAAAGGAGGGATAGAGAGAGACAAAGAGAAGAAGAGAGAGAACAGGGAAGCGCTTAAAAAGAGAGAGAGCGAGAGCAAGTAGGACAGAGAGAAAGAGAGAGTGGGGGAGGGAGAGAGAGAGAGAGAGAGAGAGAGAGAGAGAGAGAAAGATAGAGAGAAAAAGATATGAGAGGGAGGGAGGGAGGGATCGGATTCGATTGGCATTTGTTGGGCTGAAAATTATAGGCATGCACACACCAACTCCCAACCTCTTTCACTGGCTCGTCAGCACACTGCATGGTAGTGTATGGCACTCATGAATGAAATACAAATGACGAAATAACATTCTTATCACGGGGAGGTACGCGGTGAAGTTCAAATTGCATGTTACATTAGACTCGAAATTGTTAAATGGTGTGAATTTTTTTTTTTATTTTTGTTTTTTTTTTTTTTGCTGAGTTCACGTCGACGTTTTCCGACGCGATGCAGAGTCACGAGAAGATAAACGGTTCTTTAATTTCACTGCCGCGCTTTTTGCGTCAAAGCGCGTGAAAAGCAAGACAAAAAGAGAAAAAAAAGTGAGAGGCGTGCGCGTGGAGGGTGAAATTCGAGATTTCGTGAGCGGAGGGGAGGAGAGTCTAATTTGCGGGATGCGCAAAACAATGGTATATTTTCATTTCGCTAGTCGATAAATCGTCTGTCCGTTTTGGACTCGTCGTTCAGAGGGCAAAAACGATTGATCCGAAGGCCGAAAATTAGGAGGGGAAAATCACTCATGTAAATCATTTTACAAAAGTTTGCAGAACTCTTTCCAGTGTACCGATCATTTACCTCGACCAATAGCGTCACTCATAAACCGTCTTCAAGATCGGCGGTTTAACCCATTACAGACCAGCAGGCTGATTCTCCCTATTTCACGAGACGAGACGAGATAGGAAGAAACGATGAATCCCATTGGTTTAAACGGCGTCACGTGACAGATTTGAAGTCATTCGACGGCGACGGCAACGGCGGCGAGTCATGAATTTGGAGAAGAATGACTCGAATCCCGTCGATCCACCGTTGCCGTCGCCGTCGAATGACTTCAAATCTGTCACGTGACGCCATTTAAACCAATGGGATTCATCGTTTCTTCCTATCTCGTCTCGTCTCGTCCAAATAGGGAGAATCAGCCTGCAGGTTAGTTGAAAAGAACACCACTCATTCGTGTATGTGGAGAAGGTAGTTAACTGTTCGTACTCGGGAGAGTTGGAATTGTCTATACGATGAATTGAGGGCACCCGAACGAAGCCTTATCTTGTAAGTGTTTTTATCGATAGTTGAGTTTATCCGAAATGAGGACTGAAAAATTTAAACAGGGGCGCCATTTCAGATTTTCCTTGGGGGGGGGGGGGCAAAGCTCACCAAAAATTTTTATGACCTTTTTTTTTTTTTTGGCCATGCACCTCTAAAAAAGAAATTAATCCTCATATAGGGATAGTTGTTCGTTGAAAATTGATTTTTGGCCATTTTCGGCTGTTTAAATTACCTTTTTTTTCTTCTTTTTCCCGGCTTATTCCTCTGCCGCTCTCTGACTTGATTTTTCGGCCACATTGAAAATCCTTGGGAGGGGGGCAATTGCCCCCCCTGCCCCCCCCCCAAATGGCGCCCCTGAATGTAAAATAGACCTTGAGGAGAAAAACATGTATACTCGGGTTTGGTCCATAAAGGGTTAACGATGAAGTGAATGATCGTTGATCGGCCCATAGACGTTGGAATTACACTTTTTGCCGAAATTCGTTGTTGTATGTGAGTCACGCAAGATTATTCTAAGAAAGTGTGAAACGAGTATCAACTTCAACTAATAGGTGGTTTTTTTTACGCAAAAAGAATGCGTTTTTAAACGGATCAGCTTCGAGGAGGATTAGATTGAGGAAGCACTGCAATTTTTTTAACAATCGAGGAGAAAGAAACTGTATAAAAAATAACCTTGGAAGCCCTAATATTTTTGACGAAAGTATATTAAGTGATTAAGTGCACCCTACTGAATGTTTGATTCAAGACCGTTTTTCATCATTGATCATCAATGTTCCAAAGAAATTACAGTTCGAAAAAATGCAACGAATTGGAATATTGCAATCATAATTTTTTTTCTCTCTGTGGTTTTTCTGTTATTTGCCGTAAAAAAAAATGAAAAATTAAATTTCTGGTCCTAAAAAGTCATCAAGTTTTCTAAAAATCAGACTTTATTGAACAGGTTTTTATCAATTACATTAGAAATAAATAAACCTGAAAAGCCTACTAACGTTCAAAATTATTGTCCCAACAAAAGAAGTTCAAAAATTTAAAAAAATAAATAAATAAATAAATAAATAAATAAATAAATAAATAAAAGATCTGGCCTGGGGTCGCGACGTTTCAGATCCTCCCTTGGGCTCACAAGGGTTAAAACTGCGATGGGCAAAAGTTCATCCCTTTCAAAAGAATACTTATTGCCAACGAAGTACAGTGAAACCATCTTAGAGAAAGGATAGATAAGAAGTCGTGCCATTTTCCGGCTAATTACTTATCCGATTTGACTTAATTTAAAATTTGAAAATTTATCGGTAAATCTGGCAACATTGGAAGCGTCGAAACTTAAAATCGCTCTCGTAAAATACTGCTGCCTGCTAGTGTCTGGCCAAACGAAGCTAGTCACGCCTTCAACCAGGAAGATACCAATAACGTCTCCCTACAATGAGCAAGGACACACATCTCTTTCAAAGGTGGACTTGAGTTCCTTCTTGTTACAGCTGTTAAGCGATAACGTGGATTGGTTTAATTTGCTGCTTATTTATTCACTGTTATTTTTACCCGCTGTTGAGCATTTTTGGGGGAAAATGCAAAGTGTTGCAAGTTCGCCTCATGAAACGATTGTCTAAGCACCCCCCGCTTACGATTAATTCAAAGCATAGGACCGAACGAGCCGCAAACCGACTTTCCCAAACATTTTGAACCGCGAACCGAAGTGGAATTTTTACAAAGGTCTGCTGCTCTGCTGTAAATATGATAGTATAATTTTATAAAACCTTTGATAAAACAATATTTCGGGAATTTTTCGTTGTATAGAGAAACGCCAAGAAAGAAAACAGGGAATTTTACTTTCCGAGCGAGCCCCGTATATAGGCAGCGACCTAAACTATCAACAGGTTATTCCAAGGCCCTGCCACGGCCGCAAGTCAAGAATGGCGATAAAAGACATGCATCATTTAAGGTTTAAAAGTGCGCTAGGAAAGTGGTTTATCGACCTATATTACAGCATCATATTAGGAGTATGAGTGTGTTGTTATACAAGTCGCGAGTTAGCATGGTCTCTTATTTGTTCACGTATGGCTGAGTCTTGCGTTCCTCCGCGCAGTCGGAGTGCGATGCGCAAGCGATCGTGCAGTATTTATTGGATTCCGCGAGAATTGGCGCGCTCAATTTATCAAAACATCTGAGATAAGTGCATTGTTGATCGTGCTTGAGGGGTGTGCGAGACGATGTTGCAAGATCTACGAATTTGGAAAGCCATTCACACATATATTTTCCCGTCTGAATCAATGCGGATTATGTACGGGTTCGGCGACACTGGCATGAAGAGTAATATGCGAATGTGTGCGTTGGTATGTGTGGGCTGAGATAGTGTGTGCGTGAGTGCGAGTCAGTTTCTTTCGCGCCTCTAACGAGAAATTAATTGCACTCAGCTCGAGTCGATCGGTCTTCCCCCCCCCCGCCCCCACTCTTCCCCCCACTCTCCCCCCACTCTCCCCCCACTCTCCCCCCGGCCGACCCCCCCCCCCCCCCACTTTTCCCATAGTTTTCCTCATTCCTCGGGCCTTTGTCTCAAGCTCCTGAGCAACAGTCGAAGGGAGCAGTGCGCAGAAAAACACGATAACAATAAAGAAAATAAATGATTAGAAAATGCGCTGAAGTTTAAGATTCGATTAAGTTTTACGCTTTCCGCGATTTCCGCTGATCTCCCGCCGTTTTGGGCTTCACACCCTCACACCCTTCATTATTCCCTCTTTTAGAGGATTACCTTCTTTTACGCGCGTGTGAGTGTGTGTGTAAGTGTGTTTTAGGTGGCCAGACAGTTTGTCCATTCGTTTTTTTCCAAACTCACGGTTGGTCCATTGGTGACTTTTGGTCCACTAGGTCAGTTTTTCCAAAAGGTCAAGTTTGTCCAGAAAAATAATGTCCAGATACTAACATGTCTGAATGGTTAAATAGGCCAATTATTTCTTTGATCAAAGGCACAATACACGTGCAAATTAACCCTCTAAGGGTCAGGTTTAGTTCAGAAAAAATCCTCTCTTCCGTTTATACAGGGAAGGTAGTTAAATGTCCGTACACGAGGGAGTTGGAATTGCCTATACGGCGATTTGAAGGCGCCCGAACCAACCTTATCTTGTGAGAGTGTTTTCATTGATAATCGAGTTTATACCGAAGACCGAAACAATGTGAGATAGGGTATACTGGAAAAAAACGAGTATACTCGGGCTTGGCCCATAAAGGGTTAAGATAATTTTTTCATCAAGCCGTGGACAAAATTTAGCATTATTCATTTATTGATATTATATGAAGGACAAAGGACCTTTTTCAAAGGTATCTCTCCTTAAAGACAATAATAAAGTAAAGTCCGTTGATAAGAAAAAAAATCAACATTGACAATCTACTTTTTTCTATTTTTTAAAGTACAGGTTAGTTTTGTATTGAATTGGTCAAAAGAACATGTTGCCAATATTTACAAAGGGACAAAAATCTTGATGCAGAAAAACGTGCATTATAGCCTAAATTTATGTTTGAGTTTTCATATTGTAGACGGTACCTGCTTGGTCTAGGCGCATTAGAAAAAAGTAAATGCGGACAAAATATTTTGGACAAAACGACCATTATGGATGAAATGCTTTGGACAACTGTCTTGCCATACCGTGTTTCCGTCCATCTAAAAGCTACCGACTATTTACCGTTTTTGTGTATCGGTCTGATTGTTTTTTACCGGATGCACTATGGTCTTACTTACGATCGAAAAAAACTGTGGCAAAAACACAGGGAAAAATAAGTCAACAAAGATCATATTTCTTTTACCCTTAACCCTTAAATTAAAACTTTCCATTTACACTTCTACGTAAACTACTTGTTTTGAAGTGTTTTCTCTGAGTAAAATTGGTCTTGAAAGTTATTTAATGACATTGACGAGAGGTCACAACACAATTCTTTGAATGAGTCTTTGTCTATCTCTTGAGTTTGAGTCAATCAGTGGCGTCTCACGCAATGTGGCATCAACGGATTCTCCCCATTTAAACCCGAGTAAAAGTATCGATCTTCAAGAAACTCATCAAATTTCTGAGGAATCGATACTTTTGCCTAGATTCAAATAGCTCGAACTGCCACTGGAGTTAATTTTGGAACATTTGATGCTCCAAACGTCATTTTCAAAGTGATTACATGCTGAAATCAACCCCTTTCAGAGCTGTAGCAAAAGTTATCTGCAGACCTATTGTATCATCAATCGAACTCCAATATTAAAAGGTGAATGGGGCTCTTGCAATTTGTTGCTGAGAGCAAATGAATAGTCTAATCTGAAGTAAAAACCAGAGACTCACACTAAAAAAGTTTCAAATTATTTAATAAACTCAAAATACTGCTATAACGGCAACAACGTGATGGCGGTTTAACACAGGTATCATGGGAAATTCCTCTGTCTAATTTGTCACCTTCTCAACGGAAACACAGTAATATGTCTCAATTTAGATAGGAATCTTCCTTTATACCTGAGTCTCTCCGCCATTAAGCTCGATTCTGAGAGTGAATTTCGAGATTTTTTAGTGTATACTCATTGTCATTTTTACAGGTTTAAGTGCAAGAATCAACTCTTCAATCTCCTGTAGCAAAAGTTTGCAAGAGCCCTATTTCCTTCTTTTTTTAGGTGATTTAAAACAGTCTGAAATGGCAACGTTACGCGAATGCACGATAGCGATTGGAATTAGGCCACGGAACCAACCCCTGACTTTGGAGCCGGGCCAGGCGTCTTCACAAAGAAAATGTTATTCTCAACCCTAAACCCCCTCGCTACTCCCCCCTTCCCTAAGTCCCTCTCCGGTCCAGCCTAGTGTGTGACTTCACAGATTTAGCTTCTGCTTAACACAATGAGTTGACTTGGTAACGCAGAGACGGAGCGGCGCGGCGTTAACAGAATGAAAGAACATCCCGGCTTTGAAATGTTGATGCTAGTGTTCAGATCAAACGCTCAGAGCACGATGCGAGAGGTCCAGGGGTCCTGGATTTGAGACGGAGGGAGAAAATTCAATAAGTAGTCTCGCAAGAGTGTGATATACATGCGCTATGTGTAGAGTTCATTGAATTCAGATGTTGTAGATTTGTCCCCGTGCTATTGAGAGCAAACATGTCTACGACTTGAAATACGTCACTACAACATTAGACAGTGTTGGAAGAAAAAATTAAGAGCGTTGAAACTCCCCCCCCCTCCTCAAACCATCCACAATCCCTTATTTATTGAAAATAGCTAACCGCAAGTTCGTCACAAATTAGAAGAAATTAAAAATACCTATCTATCTTAAAACCTGCAGAAACGTAACGAAGATTTTACGTCAGGAACTTGACCCGAACCGTACCCTGAACTGATAACCTCAGAAATGGCAAGAAGATTTTACGTCAGGAACTTGAACCTAACAGAATCCTGAACTGAATACCACTTTGAAATGCGAATCGTTCTTCCCTAAGTTGCCGAACCGCAAACCGAGCCGGGAACTATCTTTGAAATTCCAATTCGAACGGGTTCCTCAAAAATGAAAGAAACTTCAGCAGATTTAGCTGACGGTTAAAAGTTGGTGGACTGAAGATTACGCAGAATACAGATAGTTGATTAATTATGAGAAACACTAATTATTTTTTTTTTTAAATAAATTCACAGTCATAATATTTGCCTCGCTTAATTTCTTAATTCAATAATTGGAAAAGTAAAAATATGAAGAATCGAATTATTACCCCCCCCCCCTAATTTAGCTCAATTTCAAATTTCAAGTTCATCCCAATAATTCTCGGTCATCGAAAATTTTTATTTTAACCTGTCAATTTTCGACAGTCAATTTATTGCGCAACGACGCTTTTTTCCCCTCTCTCTTGCTCTCTTGCTCTCTCTCTCTCTCTCTCTCTCTCTCTCTCTCTCTCTCTCTCTCTCTCTCTCTCTCTCTCTCTCTCTCTCTCTCCCTTCCTCTCTCTCCCTCCCTCCCTCCCTCCCTCCCTTTCTCTCGCTCTATCTTTCCCTTCGTTTCTCTCTCTGTCTCTTTCTCCAAACTCGAAATTTAAGCTGAGCCAAACACGTCTCGAATCTAAGTGGAAAGTTTTTGACTGAAAAGAAAGTATATGAGAGTCTCGAAAACTTGACTGAGCGCAAACCGTCTTTTAGTTTACTTTTAATTTTTTCCTCGAGCTCTCACCGATTCCACTTTTTTTTTTTTTTTTTTCTTTTTCACCGCGAACGACCGTAAAAAAGATTTGGACTTAAAAATATTTAATGAACAAACTCACCGCGCGACAAATTTTGCAGACTTATTTATTGAAGGAGCGTTCAAGTGGCAAAGCAATAGTCGGGAGTAACGTCAAAAAGATGAAATCCGGGCGGAATAAAAGAGGAAGAAAATTTCATTGAAATAAATATTCTTACATTTAATCATGAGTATTTAATTTATTAAGCGTAATAAAGAAGTTTTAGCCGTTTTCGTTTGCATGTTAACTTGTAAACGATTTAAAAGGAGAGGAGGGTACAGAAGATATTTTTGGGTGGGTGAACGGGGGAAGAGTAAGGCAAAATGGTACCAAGAGAGAAACTATATTCTCGCCAAGGTTAGAATACAAAGGGGAGGTAACGGGGGTTGATCTGGACTGGTGCCAACTAGCTGAACCAGCGACTTTTACTGGAAAAATCTACCAGCAATTTTTCTACCAGTTAACTAATTTATTTCATCTCAAGTCTAAAAGCTTTCCTTCACTAATTGACTCCCGAGAGTGTGATAATTTGGAGTCAAGAATATTCCGATTGCTGGCAATCCCTTTCCTCGAGGGGCTTCATCCCTTGGAAAATACCTAAGACAGACGGTCAGGTCCATTGTACACCTGCAATGAGAATCCCTTTGGACCGCGAGGAGTGACTAGTGAACTCTGACTCAAAAGTCGACAGCTTCAAGATCGTAATAACACCTCCGAACTTTCAAGCCAACCGCAAGGCGCTTTCAATCGCTTTTCAGCTTCTCTAGCTCCTTTTCAACAAGGAACCCCGTGTCGGGTCCGCGAATTCAAATTTTCAAAAACCAAATTTCCAATTTTTTCCTATTTCAAAACTCAAGAGGTCTGTCTATTGACCCTTTAAGGACCAGGTTAGTTCAAGAGAACGCCACTTCTCCGTTTCTGAAGGGAAGGTAGTTAACTGTTCGTACTTGATGGAGTTAGAATTGCCTATACACGGATTGAAGGCGCCCGACGAGACCTTATCTATAATAGTGTTTTCATCTATATTTGCGTTATCCAAAATGAAGACTGAATCAAAGTGAACAAGAATAGAGGAGAAAAACATGTTTACTCGGACTTGGTCCATAAAGGGTTACGCTTTTCAGGTATCGAGAAATTAGTGCTATCATCGTTATTCGTTGATGTTTTTACATCTGAACGAACGTTTAAATCGCCTATAGCAGAAGTATGCTATACAGCTCCACTCGGAAAATATTTCAACTTCACGGGAATTTAGACTGAACGTTGGCGAAGACTCAAAAGTTGTCGAAGATCCCCGAACTTAGAAATTTTTTTTACTCCTAAAATTGCCGGCGTAATAGACCGTAAACTTTGGGGATACAGTACCCAACATTTTTCCCGCGCATTCCATTCATTAGATAGTCACAAAAGTTTTCAAAGGCTCCTGTTATTGTTGTGTTGTATAGAAGACTAATAAAATCTCAGTATTTTGATATAGCTTTAATTAAACGTAAATACCATCATAAACCCTCTCTCTTTTATCAGAAGACAAAGGAGAATTCAAGGGAGCATAATTAAGAACCAATTCCACAGAAATATATACACAGCGGCAGCTGCGCGAATCAGAGGGAAAGTCACCGGGAAAAATTTATCGCGGTGTTATAAAACTGTTATTTGAAGTTGAATGAGAAGATTAAAGTTTCCGATCGATGAAATAACTAAACGGGGTGCGGAAAGTAAAATTATAGTCTGCATACAACTTTTTGAATAGCGATTCTCCGTAAAAGCTCGGGCGGTGGCGATGGCGTATGAGCGGAGTCCTACGATGAAATGAAATCTTTCCTTCGATTTTCAAAAATTATTTGCCCAGGGGTGGGGGGGGGGGGGGGAGAAAAAATTGCAGCGTCATTTCAGCTGCAATATATGCCTCCGAGTCGGAAATGAGAATGAAAGCGACTGCGGTATTAAGGGTGGCATTCCGCGACGCAAGAGAGGCCAGAAAAGCGGCCAGACCAGTCAGTAACAGTCAAAGCTCATCGCGCTCTCCCGCGCTTGTGCTTCGCAGAGAGCACTTTCGGATGAAGTTTAAAAGTCGGGCTTTTTTGTAAAGAGCGCCGCTTTTATACAGACTTTCGATCCTGGCGACAACAGATGTCCTTAATGACTAATTCATGTTCAAAGGCGCGCAAGTCAATGGCGAACTAAAGAAATGTCTTGGCGCAGTTGTCGATTTTCATAAATTAAAACGAGATGGGGCCCTCGCGACTTTCAAGCCGCAGCTATTCAGAACTCGTTCCTGAACGGGAGACAGAGCTCCAGTGGTGGTCTGTAGGGGGGGGGGGGCTTAGCCCTCCCCACTTTTTCGGGAGGAGGGCTTAAAAAAATGAACAAAAAAGAAAGTAAAAGGGAATTGGAGATAAAATGAGAAAATTACATTTAAGGAAAGCGTGTAAATTGTCTCCTCCTTATAGTATTCTGAATTACTTACTCATTTTAACAGAAAAAGAAAAAAAAACAAGGAAGAAAAAAATTTCATAAATTTTTGACCTTTCAACCCGTTAAGAAGTCCAAAACCTTTACACGTCCAAAAGTAATTAGACACAATACAACGCAGTGGCGGCTCGTGCAATCTGGCAACCGTGCACTTTTGCCATTTAAACGTATGCAAAAAGATCGATACTAGGTGAGGCGCTACGCCTCACCAAGTAATCGATTATTTTACACAGTTTTAAATGGAGGAAATCCATTGTTGCCACATTGCACGAGCCGCCGCTGATACAACGTCCCATCATGTTCAATGTCCAATCTTCTAGGTGAATAGGAAAAACATGTTTCCTACTACTTTTAGTATACTACTTTTGTGCCCATATATTCGGGTTTTCACCATTTTGTAGGAAAATCTACTTCGTAAAACTTGGTAGTCGTTTATGTTGAATAGGTGTGTGCAAAACAAATTCAAAGGAGAACTAAATCAGTGAAATTAGTCAGGAATTATGAATTTGTACGTAAACATCTGTTTTTATGCAATTATATGGCAATGCGGCGCACAGTTACGATCCGAAAATTGGCAAAAATTCGTTTTTTTTTTACATTCTAAACACACTCTATCAAAGTTTAATCCAGGATGAAATCAAATGAATCAATAAAACTAAGTCTATACCTATTTCGATAATATTTTTCAATTATTAAGAATATTGAATCTCTTAACCCATCATGTGTTCATTTTTTATGAGAAAATATATTAGAGTGTGTGAATACTTTGGATTTGTAAAATTTGGACAAAAGCCTCTGAACATTAAATCACAGGACATGTCATTTTTGAAGCATGTGTATACCAAAACATTTTGGACATTTTTTTTAGGACATATCAACTCTGAACACAAAAAAATGGACATAAAATGTTTGGACTAATCTTCCGTGAATCACACCCAATGACTCGATATGTTTCAAGGGTTTCACAGAACAAAATTCAACCTTTCCGAATGTTACGCGTCTATGATGGCGTTTCGATCAAAATAGACGAGTGTTCCATGTTCATGAGTACTTACATCGTATAACTGCTAACATACTTACAAAAAAAAGAGAGAGAAAAAAAAAAAACCGCTACCGTATAGTATAAAAAAGCGGAAGTGCATTTGCTTCGCATCGTCTGTTAAATTTCATAAATGAGCAAAATATAAGCCCGGAGGGAGTGAAAACAACAAAATGAGCCTCGGTTAAAAACGTTTCAATTTATACTTTAATGTCATGTTCAAACGATGAATATTAAAAATGAAGCAATTACCTTGAGGGCACCGCAGTTGTAAAATTAAAAGAGACAAAACAGGGGTGACTGCGAGGAAGAGGAGGAGGGGGGGGAGTTGCATGAAAAAAAAAAAATATAGAAAGAAACAGAGACAAACAGGAATGGAGTGTGGAGGGAAAAGAAGGGAATATGAGAAAGAAAAGTCGCACACATAAAATTACGGGGCACGAGAGCAGAGCAAGGATAGGATGAAAATAAAGGGTGAGGGGTGGGGGGGGGGTAAAGGGTTCGCGAAATGGAAATTAAAGAGCTAGCTGTAGGGACTTGGGCTTTGCACTTGGTAAAAGGATAACTCTCTGGAAGTATTCGCAGCATAACAGGGTGTTAACAAAAATGAGGTGAAGCGATCTGCCTATAGGAAAAAATGATGGGCTCTCGAATGAAGATATCTTGCCCTTTTTGACCCAAGGGCCCCTCTCGACTCTCTCCTGGGGCAGTTTTTCACGATCACCCTCCCCCTACACCACCATCCCCATCCTTCAGGTCCACTGAGTTTCTAGCTTTGATCTGCACCACTAGTAATAAAGGTAATAAACCGTAGGTACTGATGGTCAAAAACTGAAGTCAAAGTGAATACAGTCGAAAATTAGAGGGCCTTAAAATTCGCTGATGCCAAATTTATACAAAGGTTGTCCAAAAAGTAATACAACGATTGATTTTTTGAACGAACGAAAAAAGCGATCAAAAGTTCTTGTTCACGGATTCGTGTTGCCGGCGTAAATACTGATAAAATGAGACCTTGTTGAGCTCATTTGGTCAAATATTGACTGAAATACAGAGTTTCTCCCGCGGGGTGTTGCGTTACCGCCTCCAGGATTTTGGGGTACTTTTTGCAATACGTAAAAAGAGACAGCAATAAGTTTGATCTTGTACGAATTGCACTCGAGATAAAGTTGGCAACATAGAGGGAGTGCTTGGCACCATTGCTTGCCTAAGTATGAAGCGATTACCATGAAAACATGGGAGATACTACTGCAAGTTCAAACTTGTGCAAATTCAGATTAGTGCAGATAGAGTGCAGAGCTACAGTCTGTCACGTGTGGTTAATTTTTCTGTCTTTTAGCGCGATGTTGAGTGCAAACGCGGTGTCAAAATTTAAAGGAAGAGCAACATTATGTTATCCGATATTGTTTTCGGCCTGGTTTGTTGGTAGCAGATACGTATAAAGAAATGAAAGAAGTGTACAAAGATGACTGTTTGTGCATTGCCATCTTTATCTTGAGTTCAATTCGCACAAGATCAAACTTAATGCTGACTTTTTACATACTGCAAAAAGTACCCCAAACTCCTGGAGGCGGTTACGCAACACGCCGCGCCGCGGGAGAAACTGTGTATTTCGGTCAATATTTGACCAAATGAGCTCAACAAGGTCTCATTTTATGGGTTCATACGCCGACAACACGAATTCATGAATAAAGTCTTGATAGCTTTTTTCGTTCGCTCAAAAAATCAATGGACACTTTACTTTTTGGACATAATGTATGTATTTTTTCATAATTGTTTCAATAAAATGTCAAAGGTTATATTTACACAGGATCTTGAGGCAGCAACATGGTAATCAGACTCCGACCTTGAAGTTTTGCAATGTAGCCACTTTCAGTATTCCAGCCTGCAATTAATTATGTCGGCTGGGTGTCTCGAGACAAACGTAGTGACTCATGGCTGTAGGAAATATACCATCTAATTCCAAAGCAGAGCTTAGGGGTTTGAGGCTATGTAACTATAGGTTGTCTACACTTACATTGGTTCTTGAGGGAGAAAAAGGATTTTGTGCAGTTTTCAACGACTTCCTTTATTAATGTCCTGATCATTTTTTTTTTTTTTTAACCCGCCGTCAGTCACGCGGGGTCGAAAACGACCCCAGGGGTCAGAAAAATGCAATTTCGTCCATGAAAATGTGAAGGTTTTAGCTCGTCCGTTTCAGTACCTTCCTTCAAGGGTTTGGACTATCCACTCTGTAAATATTAACCTAATTCAATCATTCGTTTTGAAGCACGGACGCGCCAAAGTTGCTTGGGTTCCTTTTCGACCCCGCGCGACTACTCACGTTCATAAAATGTGACCGCGTGAACATAACGTAAGCGTGGATTCTGTGCGGTGTTTGCACTCGTGTGATGTGATTGCCGTTGGTTTTTTACTTTTCTTTACTTACTACAATACTTTTAGCAAATCTAATGTTTGCTCTTACTGTTTTTTTCTAAATTACTCGTTTATCCCAATTTGTTACGTATCAATTTTTACAGAAATCAGTGCGGCGCCGCTTGCGATCAGGCAGCACCGCGTTTTGTCCATTCAAACCCGCACAAAGCGTCGATTCGAGGGAGTGCACTTCGCACCTCCATTAGTTTGGCCTTTTTCATGCATTTGAATCGACGAAGCGGCGTTGCCAGATTACACGCGACGCCACTGATCATAATTTTTTTTGTTTTTTTCCGTGAAAGTTTGATTATTTCACATGGGGGCGGTGAGTGGGGAGGGGAAAAAGGGAATGAGATGGGAAATGAAGGGGGAAGGTGGGGGAAAGCGGAAGGGAGGTGTAAAAGGGTACCTGGAATCAAGTACGAAAACCAAAAAGATCACAGCAAAAAAATCCATGTATCTCCACTTTGCTACCCCCCACCCCTTTTCCCCTCCAGCCCTCCCCTAAATCCTCAATTTCGATTCTGTTTTTTGGTTCATGGAATCTTGCTAACCTTAATTGGCGTTTTTTCCATCTCATTCGGTAAAAAATAAAGTTTTTCAGATGGTTACTTGCAGTGGCGGCTCGTGAAATTTGGCAACCGTGTCCTCCTCCTACTTAACCAATATAAAACAATCGATTCTCCCGGAGGCTGCCAGCCTCCGCAAGAATCGATTATTTTACCTACGTTTAAATGGAAAACTTGCATGGTTGCCAAATATCACGAGCCACCACAGGTTACTTGTTTCAAATCCAAAATTTTAGGACTAAATATAGGAAGGGTATTGAGGGGGGATATCTCAAAAACTTGCCCCCACAACCCCATACTTTTTTTCATGAAATTATCTCCTATAGTGCCTAGAAGTAAAAAAACCTCGATTTATAAGTTTTAAACCTGGAAATGCAGCTGACCGATAAAAATCTGGGAAAAGTCACATTTTTGGGGGTTTTCCGACACAGAATACAATATACCAATTACTGAACGTAAAATTCTTTTTTCAAATCGAGTTTTCACGTGAAAAGCTTTAAAAATACATATTTATTACCATTCTGCATGGTTGAAATCAAAATTTTGAATGACGGTGGTAAAATGGGACGAAAGAACTTTGGGGTCGAAAACGACCCCGCGCGACTACTCGCGGAAGTTTTTAGGGCGCGACTGACGGCGGGTTAAAGAAAAAAAAATTGAAAAAGACTCAGGACATCAAGGGAAGTGGTTTTCCAATAAGGAAATTGTAAAATTTGCCTAAAATGGCCAAAAAACGTTGAAAACTGTACTCTATCCACTTTCTCCCATCAAATCCAATGTATATAAAAGTAGACAACCTATAGCACGTAGCTACGTAGCTTCAAGCACCTGTGCTATGGTACACTGAAATTAAACTACAGTAAAAATAACCGTACGAATACCTTATTTTAGCACCTGCTAGTTGTTATGGTAATGTTAACTAGAATTATACTATGTTTTGACTAGGTACTAGGTGATGTTACCTGATTGCATGTCGAATTTACTCAAAGTATCGGTAAATGTACCATACTTCTGGTCAAGTTTACCATAACATCTAGCAGGTGCCAAAATCAAGTATCCGCATGGTTATTTTCACTAATCTTTTTTTTCCGTGTAGATATGGAATGATATGGTATTGCTGTAGGACCTAAAGGCACAGAATATTACAATCAGAACGGAAAATCCCATAAGAGCCGATGGAAGCAAGTTTGGAATTTAACGGCACCAATAGGCAACGCTGTGGTCCTATATCCCAACATGGTGGACGTGTGTGATTTGTGTTGAAACTCATTTATTTCTGTAAATTCTGGAAAGAAATCATAAGTTTCCATCCTCACTTTTATTCTAATGCGGCATTTCAGAATGAAAATTTCGCGGATCACGTCCTATATTTTTTTTTGCAAGCTCGAATCCAGATGTAAACATCCTATATCCCAACATGGCGGACGCGAAATGAATTTGCTTCAAAATCCGACAGAGTTTCCGTTCTGATTGTATTATTCTGTGCTAAAGGGATAAAGCAGGCCACTTTAAATCATCTTTGATAGAAATCATCATTTGTGACTCACCGTTTTGTTTCCAAGATTCCGCACTCTACAGCTGAGAAATGCATTCTGTCCCATCAATGCAGTGACATTGTGCGGCGTCAATGGGTCGAAGTAAGGCTCCAATCGACCCATCGGTGAAGAAGAGGTTGGAAAGCCACCGCCTAACAAGTTGGGAAGGACTCCTTGGGAACCACCACTACTGCTCCCGCTTCCGACATAGAATGAACCTGCGAACACACCAATCAAAAATCAAAGATTACAGAGCTACCCTGACAGGCATTTTTTCCTCCTTTTATTTCAAAAGTTTTAGTGTTCTCTTTCGCCAACTATTAATAGAGGGTTTTAGGAATGGCGACTGCCGGTGATAAGCGTTCCAAACAAAGCCAGTTTGTCTCTCTCGCTCTCACGTGACCCCTATGTACTGCCATCTCACTCTAATTTCAAAAATCGTATTTAGAGACTTATTTTGTGAAATTTTATGGCGGAAATGAATTTCTCGAAGCATTTTAATGCGATTTTGATAATAGTAAATCGTAAAACAAGGCCCTGTATACGAATTTCGATACTAGAAAGAGATGGATATACATAGGGGTCACGGGAGAGCAAGTGAGATAGTTTGGAACGCTCCGCGAGTTTTATCACATCCGATTGCAACCGATGAGCACATTGTTGTGGTTGTTGGCTAACCATTGACTTCGCACTAAAACCGTCTATAGGCCCCAGCCGAATACATTATACACTAAACAGATAGGCACATGTTCCAGAGAATTATGGGCTTTGATTTCAGGGGCAGAAGCTATTTGATAGCCTCTAGACACATAAATATACATTACATAGATATAGGTGTACAAGCAGAGCCATAAGTCCTGCGTCGACGATTCGACGCAACCCGCATTCCATGTATAGTTAATGCTCTCTTATCTTTCTTTTCTTTTGTTCTTTCAAGACCGAGCGAGGTTCGGGCAACGTGTAATGCGGGTTGCGTCGAATAGTCGACGCAGGACTAATGGCTCTGCTTGTACAATCACACTATGCCACGAAGCAAACAAGTGCATTAACCCTCTAAGGGCCAGGTTTGTTCAAGAGGAAGCCATTCTTCCGTTTATGCAGGGAAGGTATAGTTAACTGTTAGTACACGGGGGAGTTGGAATTGCCTATACGACGAATTGTAGCGTTTTCATGCATTAACCCTCTAAGGGCCAGGTTTGTTCAAGAGGAAGCCATTCTTCCGTTTATGCAGGGAAGGTATAGTAACTGTTAGTACACGGGGAGTTGGAATTGCCTATACGACGAATGTAGCGTTTTCATCATAATTAAGGCAGTTTTTCAAGGAAATTTTCCGTTATGCGGAATAAGAAATGTAGTACACGGGGGTTAAGCCCTTAAAATTTAGCGTTTTCATAATACAGTATCCGGAAGCATTTAAAAACTGAATCACATTTGAATAAGTAAAATTTTAAAAATCCGTTGGCCCCGTTGTTAATTTCAACTTTTTTTTTTTAACTATTTTAAAGAATTAAACTAATAGTTTTTAATTGGTGTCCATACTTTTAACTAATTCAGCGATTTTTTTTTTTTTTTTTTTTTTTTTTTTTTTTTTTTTTTTTTTTTTTGCAATGTGAAACAGATTAGAGAAGACAAACGAGTATACTCGGGCTTGGTCCATAAAGGGTTAAGGACCCCAACCCAGGCCGATTTTCCCTGTTCTAAGTATACCATACATGTGCTTATCTATATAGCATACTATCTTTAGACCCAGCAGACGAAAGAAAAGAGAGAAGGAGAAAGAAACATGAAAAAGAGAGAAGAAATGTTTTTCTGTGATAACTTGATCTGATATCGTCAAAGCTCGTCATCTCATCAGCCGGGATTTAAACCCTGTACCCTTATTGGGTTAGTGACCAGTTGCGCCGATCCACCAGACTAAAACCGGAGGCCAACTGGTTGGCAATTATTGAGGTGTTGATGACGACAAACAACACCAAAAAAAAAAAAAAAAAAAAAAAAATCCGGAAATTTTTGCTACAGCGTTAGGAAGAGTTGTATCATATGTAAAATCACTTTATAATAACTTTGAGAGTGACAAATGGTTCGAAAGTGGGTCGCACAATAGGGGAGTCCCGTCTAAGAATAGTTTCCTCTATGATGAATCACTTTTTTCAGCATAGAAATCTGCAATTGGATGAGCGGACTCTCATTGTGAACGGCCTCGTTCGACCGCCATCTTGGAATTTTCAAAATGAATTTATTGCATTTGTTGGTGAATTTTGTAACTTTCTAATATGCTCTCAACGTTATTTTTAAATTATTCTACATATAGGAATCAACCCTCTATAACTTAACCCTCTAAGGGCCAGGTTATTTCAAAAGGACGCCACTCTTCCGTTTATAAAGGGAAGGTATAGTTAACTGTTCGTACTCGGGGGAGTTAAAATTGCCTATAGGATACATTGAAGGCGCCTGAAGACATCTTATCTTGTAATTGTTTTCATCAATAATCGCGTTTATCCGGAATGAAGACTGGAACAATATGAAGTAGACTAGAGAAGAAAAACGGGCTTGACCCGAAAAGGGTTAACGCTGTTGCAACATGTTTGCAGACCCAGGGATTGCTGGAAACGCTTAAGTAACCGCGTGATCGAGTGATGTTTCTACCACGAGTGGTAGAATATATTTGCAGGTCCTTTAGAGTAAAAAACTTACCGCGGTGGATAGAATGTGCTAGTTTGGACATTTTCATGCAGTTTACAGCCTAAATTGTCCCCTTTTCTCATGCCGTTTTTCAGTGACCGGTGGGGGGGGGGGTTGTCAGCGCCCCTTCCTGCCCCTCCACCTGTGTCATAGGCGTATACAGAAAAATATTTGTCTCTCTCTCTCTCCTCGCAATTGAACAAGTGCGTTAGAAAAGGATGACAGAAGGTACCATCACGTGACTTTAGCCGCTATCTCCGTCATAGGCGTATACAGAAAAATATTTGTCTCTCTCTCCTCGCAATTGAACAAGTGCGTTAGAAAAAGATGACAAAAGGTACCATCACGTGACTTTAGCCCGCGCTATCTCCGTCTCTTTCAAACAACGCACGCGTTCAAATGGAAGCAGGAGAGAGAGAAGGACGAATTTCTATATTCGCTCATGACCTGCATACGTCCTTAAAAGCGCAGACTGTGCCGTGTAGATGAAAAGCAGTACTTATAGAAATAATATAGAAAATCTCACCTTAGAGTACATCACGACGCCTACGGTAGGGTTGAGGGAAACAAATTGAACTACATCACACCGTTTTTTGAAGGGCGCTGCAGTGCGGTGGTACGGGTATTATGGCTGCGAGCGAGGGATTTGAAAGGGCAGAGTATCGAGTATCGCGGTATTTATTGTGGTCACTGACGTTTACTCGAGGGATAAACGTCAGAGAAACACTGTTGTCAGATGCTGAGAAAAAGAATTTGTTTATTCCATCGCAACGAGCTGCGCCAGTAGAAAGGATTTATTCAATACCATCTAAGCATACCGGAACCCGGAGGTTTGAGGTTATGTGATTAGGTTGCCAACTTTTACACAGGCTCCTATGGGGGAAAGAGGAATTTTTGCGGTTTTTTCTAGTTTTTATACTAATTTTTCGGCTGTAAAAACCAGATTTACTTGGTCAGGGGACTTCCCTGGATGTTTCAGAGTGTTTCCGCGAAAAAACACTTTTTTCACAAACTTACGCGAAACACCAAAGGGTCCCCCCTTTCACATCGACCCAAAGTAAGCAAGGGTCACCCCTTTGGTGTTAAGGTGTGTAATTTTGCGGAAAAAGTGGTATTTCACAGAAACGCTCTGGAACATCCAGGGACCAGGTAAATCTGGTTTTTACAGCCAAAAAATTAGTATAAAAACTAGAAAAAACCGCAAAAATTTCTCTTTCCCCCATAAGAGCCTGTGTAAAAGTTGGCAACCTAATCACATAACCTCAAACCTCCGGGTTCCGGTATGCTTAGATGGTATTGATTTATTGGATGTGATTTTGAAACACCAAGAAAGCAGCTATGATGAAAATCTCGCTCTCATGGACATTTCCTCACAGATACTCAGTTTTAACTCAAAATTCTTAACTTTTAAAAATAAATACAACTATTTTGACAAAAACTTATGAAATTGGTTTTAAAAGATAGTGCAATACACGGAAAAAGAAAGATTAGCGAAAATAACCATACGGATACCTGATTTTGGTACCTGCTAGATGTTATGGTAAACTTGACCAGAAGTATGGTACATTTACCGATACTTTGAGTAAATTTGACATGCAATCAGGTAACATCACCTAGTACCTAGTCAAAACATAGTATACTTCTAGTTAACATTACCATAACATCTAGCAGGTGCCAAAACCAGGTATATCCGTATGGTTATTTTCACCGTAGTTTTTTTTCCGTGTAAGTGTTCGAGAGTGGACACATGCATACATGGACACAAAAATTGAAGTACTTGTAATTCTTTTGGAAAGATTTTATTGATAAATAAACTGACGCATGGCAGAAAAAGCGATACCTGCTGGACTTGGAAGCTGCCCTGGATAAATGTATTAGAATTTTGTGTCCAAATAGCCACTCTGAAACACTTGCTTTTTCATTTAAAACCAATTTCCTTTGAATTAATTACAATTTTTGATTTAAGGTTAAAAAAATTGAGGCAAATGAACCAGAATCAAATCGCCTATGCTGTCTCACTTTGGGATACAACTTATAACATGCATTTGCCAGTGGCGGCTCGTGCGATTTGGCAACAATGGTCCCCTTCCATTTAAATCTATGTAAAACAATCGATTGCAGGTGAAGCGCTGCTTCACTGTCAAATCGATTGTTTAACATAGAATCAAATAGAGGAAAAACATTGTTGCCAAGTAGCACGAGCCGCCGTTGGCATTTGCCCCTATATTGGTATAGCTGCTTGGTTTTCCTTATATTGAAAATAAAACAGACGTCGAATAAAAGGACATTTCAAATGAATTCTTTCGTTGAGTGCCTTCAATTAATAATGTCGGCAAAAACAAGTACCATGGAGTAGGAATATTTATCTATAGACATTTTAGAACTGAGAAAAATTGCAGCGATAGCCGTCTAAGTCGAGCTCTAGTTCCAAACAAACTCAGCTTCAATGTAATTTCCTCAAAAGCGCATTTTTTATATATGTATTGAACCGAAAGCTTGACTATGCAGTCAATGAAATAATGCTATTTTGTTTTGCGATTACAAATTCTACGTCCTCGAAAATGCCTAATTATGCCTGGCTTCACGACTAAACCTGCCGAAAGCAAAAAGATAATACAGATTATACTATGCCTTTGGAGGTTAGAATCACTCAAGTGTTATTGTTGTTGTTGTTGTTGTTGTTGTTGTTGTTGTTGCGGAGAGGGGCGAGAATTTGGGTGTCTCTGACCTCCAAAGGCATCATGGAATGGTCAACTGCTCCGGCCATTTTGCGGACTGGTCAAAATACCGGCCATTCAGCGGAGTGGCCGGTTTTGCCAACGCGGCGTAACATATCATACCTATAGGTATGATATCCTGTTAATTCCGGCAGTTTGAGTCATGGATCCAGGGATGCTTAAGGGTTTTTAGGATGTATATAGAATATTCATAAAATCGCAAAAAGGTCGTAATTAAATTCTCGACTTAGAAGCCAAAATTTCAGTCAAAAATGCGTTTATGGGAAAATTATATTGAACTAGAGTTTGTTTGGAACCAGAGGTCCCCGCGAGCAGTTGCGGCTCGAGCAATTAGGCAACCATGCTAATTTCCCATTAAAACCGATGCAAAAGTATCGATATCTTGGGGGTGCAATTGCACCTCCTGAAGACAGATTGATTCATATAAGTTTAAATGGAGAGAATACGTTGTTGCCAGATTTCACGCGCCGCCACTGCCCGCGAGTGGCAATCGATACGATATACATCGCTGTATTAAAGCAGTCTATAACTGAATTTCTAATTATCATCCGACAACCATGCAGGCGGAAAAAAATCGCACTTGTTTAATGACGGTGTGGCACGCAGAACGTGTAAGCACGTCCACTCGAACGAAAAGCACTCTGCTTCATTTTTTGAGCTCTTCTGAGAGGGTATAGTATATACAATATCTATATATTATATTAAGCTCTTATCCACTGAGTTTTCGAAACCTCTGAAATTTCGCGTCACTATTCATTCTGAGTTAATTCTATGAGGTGGCTCCATAGAGAATATATTGCATGGAGCTGAAAACTGTGAACACAGACTAGGAAGTGTAATAGTGAACGAAGAGTATGCGGTCGAGTCAAAACTATAAACCACGATGCAATGCAACGTGCATCTACGTACAGAAAACGTAATCGAACCCATGTCTTGGAAAATTGACGACTCTTTTCTAAAATTGAATCATTTTGAAAAAAATGGGTCTGTTGCAAAATTTTGCTACAGCGTTACTGCTTCAAGTAATCTTTTTTTCAGTGCAAGAAAAAAAAAAAACAGCAACGTTGCAATTGTTATACGGGATCTTATTTGTCACATTTCCATGCTGGAGAATCAAAGAGATTCAAATAAGAGCTCCATATACAGAACTAGCAACATATATGAAAGCGAATCTCTAGATACAAAGACATGCAACTTCTGTAGCCCCCCACAGTCATTTCTCCGCCAGGTAAAACCGGGCTTATTAATATTCAATCCGAACCAACTAGAACCCGGTGGGAGTGAGGCAAATCGAAATAATAGGAGCGACTGGGGTAATGAAGATAGGGAGATGGCGGTGATGGTTTGTTGTAGGCTGTTAGGGCGGAGGGAAGGGGGGGCAGGAGTACAGATCTGATTAAAAGAGAGGAAAACTATTTGTTTCTATCGTAGCTTCGATTCCTAGAAAACGATCGCACGGCAATGAAAGGGGCGCGCGAGTACTGCGGGTTGCCGAACCGAACAATGGCAGGGGCAGGCGAGTTTTGCAATGCTTCTTGCGTGATGGGGCTCGATTGAATAAGCAGCGAGGAAAAGAATTGGATGTGAATGATTCCTCATCTGAACCTAGAATGGGTTTCGCAAAGCATGAGCTTTGATAGAGGTCGTTTCAGATGAGTTGTTGGTTGGTGAGACTGTGATTTTCACGTGATGATCAGTGCTAGAAAGCATTTCCGTTGGGTATTTTGCAAATCTTTGCTGACGCCGTGTGGAGCACCAAATCCAATGGGTTTCGACCCGAAACCCGACGTGTGGTCAAGTTTACCATTTTTTGTTTTGTTTTAATTTTATTTTTTTTAAAAGCGTGCCGGCAGCTTTGTGGCATGCTCCTTGAAATCGATTACGTTGTTCTAATGTACAAGCAACATAAAACTCTGACGTCATCCTATGAAAGTCGAAGGGAATTTTTAATTCTTTTTTTGCCAACCCTCTGGCGCTACGTTCAGGCGGATTTTGACAGAATTTAGTTTGTTTACCTTTTTATTTAATTTGTCGTTACTTCCTAAAGTGTTGCGCAACGTTTTTTTTTTTTACTTTCTCACTCCCCATAGGGTAGAGAAAGTATTGTAATCATGAAAAATTTGAAAATTGAGTTAGCTCCATTTCTTTGCATTTGATGACCCCAGGAACCCAAAAAACCATATCCCAAAAAATGTCCGTCCGTCTGTCTGTCTGTGTGTCTGTGTGTCTGTGTGTCCGTCCGTCACGGATGATATTTCCTCAACTATTCATCTGTTTGCATTCAAATTTGGCAAGAAGAATTGTTTTCTACTTTCCAAGAGGAGCTTTTTCGGATTTTGTCCAAATTTAAAAATTTAAAGGGGGGGGTTTTAAACCCCCAAAAATAGGCCAAAAATGGCAAAAAATGGAATTTCTAAAAAATGGCTCTAAGGATTTCCTTCAAACTTGGTGAAAATATGCTCCTAAGAGAGACAAATCGAATGGCATTATTCGTTTTTTCGAGAAAACCTAAATAAGGGTAGTTATGGGAGAGGGGGGTGGGGGAAATGGGGAAAAATACCCGTTTCCGAGACCACCACCGTGAGGATTTTCTTGAAACTTGGAGAAAATATGCTCATAAGACAAACAAATAGAATGGCAGCATTTATTTGTCCAAGAAAAACCAAATAAGGGTAGTTATGGGAGAGGGGGGTGGGGTAGACAGGTAAAACTTCAATTTTTGAGAGAACCACTTAGAGGTCTGTATTCAATGGTGTCGCCTGCAATCTGGCATAGCTGCATTTGGTCCATTTCCATTCATGAAAAGGTCAAACTATCAAGAGTGCACTCTACCTAATCGATATTTTACATGAATTCAAATGGAGCAAATTCAGCGATGTCAAATGTCAAGTGTTAACACTGATTTATTTAAAAAATCATAAATGTACTCACTGTTCTGGTTCCCATAGAAGTGTTTGAAAAGTAATGATTGTGATAGTAGAGCCGTAATTATGCAGCTCCAAATGAGAAAACACTGAAACCCTGGTTAAGAATTGCTGTGTTTTTCTTGCTTGGAACTACCACAATGAAGGGGGAAAGCTGCCTATTGGCACACATTTAAATTTCGTAGAAGAGTAAAATTAAATACCACTTTTAAAAAAACTGTCGGACCATCGGTCAATGATAAGATTTTGATGTTTGACCGGTGAAATTAGATTAAAAGAAAACGAGTTTACTGATGAGGGAACACTAACACACAAACACACGAACACGTTATCACTCAAAATAAGGCTGCTTTGAGACAGCAAAAATCTATGTTGACAATGGAGATTCTGTGGTGCACTTGAACTAACTTATTTTCAGAAGTTGAGTAAAAGTACTAAACGAGAAAATTGAAGTTTTGACTGACACTTTGGGAGATAAACTTAAAGATGACCAAACTCTTCGTGATCATTAGATTTAAACACAAACTACTTAATGATTAGGCCCTAACCTAACTGCTTGTTCTCAACCAAATGTAAACACGGACAAGGAGGAAGAATTGGCTGTGAGCATTGAATGGAGAGGGGGGACGGGCACTGACTGAACTGGGAATTGGGATGAGTGAAATGTATAGCTAAAGGGAATCAGGGGTTCTCCCACTCCCTCCTCCTCGAGAATCGCGGCAAGTCCATGATGCCTGAGGGGTATCGACTGTCAGAAATTTCAGGGAAGAAATCTGTTTCCACACCCCTCAAGATAGACTCGCCCAACTCTCGAAGGCATGGTCTTATCAGTTATCTGGTGGTTGGCGAACACTCACTCAACTGCATCACATAGAACTCACACAACTGCTTCGCCGGCAAAAGCGTTTTGTTGAGACCAGAAATACGCTTCACACGACATCTATTCTATCAAGCGTAAAAAACCTTTGAACTTAAAGGTTGTGGGTTTGAATTCCGGTCTGATTAATTTCATGGTCACAGACGTCGTCATCCAGAGTGAACTACCTTCTTATTTCATTCCCTTTTTGAATAATTATAGGATCGCCACATTTCCATTGCAAGAATAGTTTTTTTCCTCTTGTACCGCAGATCCCTTAAAGTAAAGCTAAGTTGATTTTGGAAGTTATCATCTTTCTGGGTTATCTAACCAGCAGTATTGTTGACCAAAAACATCTACAAATAATGCTTAATTAAACTTTGAACCCTAAAGGTTGTGGGTTTATTTCCTCTGATTAATTTCATGGTCACAGACGGTCAAGCCAAGTAAACACCTTTTATTTCTTTCCCTTTTTGAATGCGTTATAGATGGGCTAATTTAGAAGATAGTTTCTGGCTCGGCTTGTACCGCAGATCCCTTAAAGAAATGGGAATGGGATTTGGAAATCATCTTTCGGGTTTATCTTCTCAGCATATTGTTACCGAATATGACGGCGCGAGCTTAGCTGGAAGCGCTCTTGGGGCACCCCTAAAATAGCCGTGGGGTAAATATCATAGAAACATGAAAATAACTCTTTTCAGCAGTATAGTTTGCATCTGAAGTTAATTTTGAAACGATAATCTTTCGACAGTGCTGATTCAAATCTACTGCGTTTCCCGCATACTTTTTTTTTCTCCCGGGCCCATAAATCAGCAATCATGATGGTGAATCTTGGCAATTATTTTGTTCCTGTCATTTTGACAGTGCCCATATCATCTTCATCAACACAAGACGCGTAAATAGGTATACATTTCAAATCGTAAAACTTGCTGAATATACTATATTCAAAGCGACGCAATATACGGGGCGAGGAACATTCACCCACACTTGGGAAGGGTGATTTAATCATACATATACAACATTTTAATGAAAGAAACATCGTTTCTTACTCATGAATAATTTGGTTCTAAAATAATTAAAAAATGGGCATTGGGCAGTAAGTGATCGATAAAGGAGAGAATTTGGACACTAGAGGCTCGAATTAAAAGAGAACATGAACATTGAGAGTCTCAAAAAGGGATTTTTTTCTGAGCTTTATTTCCCTTCGGACGCAACGCGGAGTATTTTATGATTCTGTCCGAAAAATAATGATATAGCCCTTGGAAATAGATATAGCCCTTGTGATGTTGAGGCGCGTGAAACTACAAGGTTCAACGATTTTATGGCCGTTATAGAGAAGGAATTTTTTGATTGAACTATAGCAGAAGCGAACCCAGGAATTCAGCTCCTTCTCTCTCTCTCTCTTTCTCTTTCTCTCCCTCTCTCTCTCTCTCTCTCTCTTCTCTTTCTCTCTCTCTCCCCCCTCTCTCTTTACTCATTTGAAATTATGTATTAGAAAAAGACAGAGATAGGTGTCACGTGACTTCCCTTCAGCCTCCTTTCAATCCTTTCCTGACACATATACGTTCAAACAAAAGCAGAGGCAGAGAGAAAAGGATACCCCCGAGGCGAAAAAATATACTCTTTGTATCCTTACCTATCTTTTTACGAGTTTACATTATCGAGAATGGTTGAGGTGTAGAAAAAATACAACGCCCATCATCACTGAAGGTCCATCTGGCTAGGGTGAAAACTACGGAATCGCCGTATTCAAGCCAGGAAAAACAACAAGGTATTTGACGAGTGTACCTAAAGACCGCCTCTTTGATGTTTGCTTGTTTGAAGAGTCGGTTCATTGAACGACCAATCGGTTTGCCTAGAGAGCTCCTTGCAAAAATGAATTCCAATCAGTAAAATATAACTCGTTGATCAATTTCACGTCACAAAACGTTTGGAGTTGAGGCAGGTCCAAGAAATCGGTGTGCAACTCAAGCATAGTGTGGCGTCGCTTGCAATTTGGCAACGATGCAAAACGTTCCTTTGCCCCTTTCAATACCACGCTCGGTCGCCCGCATTATTCGTTTTCCTAAATCGATCTATAGTTATTGCCTAAAGCATAAATCAAAATTGTTAACATTAGCAAAACATTTTTCGTCGAGCGCCTTCAATTTTTGAGATAGGCAAACCGAGCACCGTAGAGTACGAATAATTCAACTACCCACTAAATTTGAACGAATTAACTTTGATTTCTTTTAGTATAACTTAAGCCTGACAGTAAGAGGGTTGAACGTTCGAAGGGGCTCCTTGAAAGAGGGTCAAACTTTTACGTCATGCAGTGATGTGCACTCCCTTGATTCGATTGTTTGTTAGGCTTTTCAAATGAACGTAATGCAGCGTAATGCTAGATTGCAGGCGAAGCCATTGAGCGCAAGCCTCCGATAAAGGTATTCTGAAGAGAAATATTCTTTTACTGAAGATGTTACTGATACTGAGTCTCAGCTTTTTTTGCCTCCTGCATTGCTCATTATTTTGCTAATTTAAGGTAAGTATTGGTCAGTTGTCAATACACACAATCATGCTCTAAAATAATAATGATGCAAAAAATAAAATAAAAACAAAAATAGAATTAAAAACTAGCAAACGTTTGAAATTACATTCCTGAAGTGTAAATTTTCGCGGCCTAACTGTAAGTATTAGGCTCTTTATTTTGCAAATAACACGGAAACGGCTGTTGTCACGATTTACTGCAGGAAACCCGCAGCTATATTGCCGGGGGGGGGGGGAGGCAAAGCTGTTGAAGTGTTGAACCTCAATGGAAGTTCTAGGGGACACCACTCAGTGATAGGCAGGTCTAAGGTACCCCCCTCCCCCAAAAAAATAGAAAACAAATAAATTTTTCTTCCGAATGGTACAATTTTAAGCTATCGTAAATGTACGTCAATAATTATAATGTTGGCGTGTTTGCTATTATGAATAAAGTGACATCAGCGAGCATGTTCTTAAAATGTATTTCTCGCAAAAAAAAGAATTAAAATTGTAACGCAGCTAATTAAGAATGAAGTTCTTCAAATCTTACTTCTTTAATTGAAATTGTATCTTTTCATGTTCCACTTATTTTTTATCGTAAAATTCTGATAGTTCTGAATCCCATGGAGCCGTATCTAGAGTCTCATTAACCTATGCGGTTGGATCAGTAGCGCACCGAGAGTTTCTTCATCTCTCTCTTTTCTCCATTAAAAAACGTATGTCAGACAAGGATGGGCAACGGGATAAAACCACCTCTTTCTGCCCTTTTCCTACGTATATGTCGCAGGCTAAAGGTCAAAGCCGGCATTTAGGCAAATGGTCAAATTTAAGCGAAAACCCTGTTTGGCTATTTGCCTAGGCATATTTGACTAAATGCTTAGGGGTTTACGCAAATGCCGAAAGCCTGTTAGGCAAAAAGGCAAATGGGGTTTTTTTCTCAAGAAAATAGTCAAAATTTCAAAAAACCAGTCAATGTTCAATAGCTCAAGAAGCCACAACCAAAAAAATTGAAAAAAAGAAAAAAGCTCTGTACCTTAAAAAATAAGAAGGCAGCAGCGTTGCTTATTCGAACACGAGATAGGTTTCGTGGCACTTTCTGGAATATTTACTCTGATTTTTGAAGCAAGAATATCGTTTGGTTGCACATTAATTTTACTGGCCTGGCAATTGCACTTGATGAAGCCTTGACCTTCAAATAACGAAACGGCACCCACTGCTTCGCGGATCAACACTGACTTATCTCTCGGAATCTGTGATATTTCAAATTTTATCACTTTTAGTTGTGTCAATTCTTCCCGCGAACACCAATTTTTAATGACACCTGCGTGTCCTGCGTCTGTGCCAATTTGATAAACGTTATAGCGAACTTCAAGACGACATTATTAATGATAACAACAATCGATTAATGATCGGCCCTCGGCTCGTATCGAGATAAGACCACCAATGGCACCAGAGACAACATATACCAAGCACTACCTATCTCACCCAAAGAGGCAACTTTTTTTTCGGGATCACAAAAAGCAACGTCCAACGGCTCCTATGTGGAATCTTGAACAAAGATGTTGATGTTAGTAGCCAAATAGAAGGAAGCATCAGACAACAAAAATGAGACAATAATGACAAAAATGTGAAGTACAAAAGACATTAATGATAACAATGATATTCCAATGAAACTGACTGTGTGTATAGGCTGTGTGACTATATGTGTATACAAACGACATTAATGATAACAACAATATTTCAATAAAACTGGTTGTGTTTTATAGGTATTAATGACATAAATGATTACAGCGATATTCCAATGAAAAGGACTGCGTTATCGGTATTGAAGACATTAATGATAACAATGATGTACCAATGAAACTGACTGTAGATATGCATATAGGTACAAACGACATTAAGGGTAACAACGATATTCCAATGAAACTGACAGTGTGTGTAGGTACCAGCAACGACATTAATGATAACAACGATGTACCAATGAAACGGACTGTGTTATAGGTATTGAAGACATAAATGATGACAACGGTGTACCAATGAAACTGACTGTAGATATATAGGTGCAAACGACATTAATGAAAACAACGATATACGAATGAAACTGACTGTGTATATAGGTACCAATTAAAGCAATGAAAAAACTATTTTCCAATGAAAAGAGCTGAGTTAAAAAGGTATTGAAGACATTAATGATAACAACCATATATTGAACACACACGCGCAGACACATATTGTTGTCGCGTCGCGCTCAGCTTAGATTCACTAAAAAGACTCATTTTACTATTTGCCGAATCAGCCTTCGGCATTGGGTCAAAACTTCAGGCATTTAAGCAAATACCTAGGCGTTTGCTCAAATGCGGAGGCAAACTACAAATTTCAACGATTTTTTCACTTCTTTTCTATTTGCCTAGGCATTTGCAGAAATGCCGGATTTGACCTTTAGCCTGCGACTCATACATTCAAATGGGAAATGAGAGAGATTGAAGAGATCCTGGTTGCGCCAGTGGGTTGGATCACGCTGCAATCTGACCGTGGCATCATAGCTCTAAAAGCCTTCGATTGAGTCGAATATTGATTGAATATCGGGCAGTGTTATACGGTGGTGAAGGTAATGGTCCGGTCATGTAACCGATTGGTGAATGAACGGAGCTTTAAAGGTATCAGCTGAAAGAAAGGGATGAAAAGAGAGAGAGAGAGAGAGAGAGAGAGAGAGAGAGAGAGAGAGAGAGAGAGAGAGAGAGAGAGAGAGAGAGAGAGAGAGAGAGAGAGAGAGAGAGAGAGAGAGAGAGGGATGGAGAAGCTATCTAGGGTAAAGAGAATGAAGTGGAGAGTAGAGAGAGTAGAGAGAGGGTAAGTGTGGGGGGGAGAGGCAAAGAAAAAGCAAGATTTGTGTTGCAGGGGTGTTTGATTCATGGGCTGGAAGACGGAGCGAAATCCTCTCGTTCGCTCGGCGCGGTATAAAACGCATAACGCCGGTCGGTAACGGCGGTAACTGGTAAGTATAGGGAAAACATAATAAATTGTTACTCAATGTTTCATACTCGATAATGGAAAACGCTCGCCGCAATTTGTCAATAGCCTTTCCCTAATTCTTTAATGTACCGAGAACCTGCGGAGCAGGGAGCGAGCGGGCCTCAGCCTTTGCTTCTCCAAACTCACCGCCACCAAGCACCGCGCACCACCGCGCCGCGCCATCTCGCGGCACCGTGGGCGTGGGAACGGGTCGCGGAGTTAAACCACACGTAAGTGAATGTCTTCACTGCATTCAGGCCATGATCTAACTATACACAGGTCAGTCAATGCGCACACCCTCCACTGATGCCTCTCCGTCTGCCTGGCACTATCAATGGGTGGAGTGAGAAAGGGGATGACGTATAGCTGGCGCAGCTGAAGCGCGGACGTTCAAATCTACGTGCTTTTCTATGGGGAAAAGACCCTTTTTTCAAGTGCGAATTATAAACAATATACGACAGCGAAACTTGGTTTTTATTAAAAAGAAGTAATGAGGAAGGTTTCAAGCTTTGAGAAAACTATTTTGATCACACTTCAATTTCTTATTCCTGTATTATCTGGTGGTTATTAAAAAATCCTTCTTGTGGAGAAGGTGATTGTATGTAATATTCAATGCATTCTACCCAACTTTCTAAAGTTGACCGAAAATTGAAAAAAAAAAAATGCGTACGATTGCATTGGTTTTATCAAAGCTTGAAACCTTCAGCAATACTGCTTATTGATAAAAACCGAGTTTCACTGTCGTAAATGGGGCTCTTGCGAACTTCTGCTGCATGGGACTGAAGAGTTGATTCTTGCATAAAAACTGTAAAAAAATGACGATGAGCACAATGAAAAATCACATATATAATTTACTCTCAGAATCGGGCATGGGCATAATGGCGGTTCGACGCAGGTATCATGGGAGATTCCTATCTAATTTGAGACAAATCTCTGTGTTTCCGTAGAAAAAGTGACAAATTAGACAGGAATCTCCCATGATACCTGCGTCGAACCACCATTACGATCTTGCCGATTGAGCTGTTTCGTGAGTTTATTACTGAATTATAGACTTTCTTAGTGTGATTTTTGCTGGTTTTTACATCAGAATGGATTATTCATTTCTTTAAAGCAAAAGTTTGCAAGAGCCCCATTGTTTATAATTTGCACTTGAAAAAGGGTATTTTCCCCATAAAACATGCAGCATGTAGATTTGAACGCCCGCTCTTCAGCTGTGCCAGCTATACGTCACAAGCGGAGGCTGCGCAGATCGCACCGAAACTCGTTCACCGGATTGACTACTAACCTGTGTCGTTAGATCATGATTCAGACTCTGAAGTGTCAATGCTTGAATTCCTCCGTCCTTAAGTTAGTGTAAGCGCATTGATTCTCACCCCGGTCAGTACCGCGCGTTGTGTAACCTGTTCGTGAAACCAGTGGCGCAATCAATGGAGCATCCACCCGCCATCATTACTGGTCCCTCTATTTCTATCTCCGTCCTTTTGAATAAATGCGTTAGAAGAATAGGGGGGGGGTTAAAAATCACGATAGATTCCCTTCCGAGCGTCCTTATAACCTATGTCAACACATTCGTTACAACCGTAATTTGTTATGGCATGAGTGATTCCGACGTTTCTTGTTATTTTGCTTGAAAATCAAAATATCGATTGAATTGTTAAATAATCGATGGAATTATGACTGATTCTGGGGTGACAATATGGCTTTCATGGTTATTTTATTCCAGACGTCCAAATTTTTCCACCGTTACCAAAAGTCGTTTGGGGTCGTTTCTGGCCATCAAGCTCCAGATCGTGCGTTTCTCAAAAGTGACACCAAACGACTTTTGATGACAGCGGAAAAATACGGGTATATTTTGTGAATTAATTATGAAAGCCATCTTATCACCTCAGAGTCATAATGAAAGCGTCGTTTCCCTCAATAAATCATCTTTAAAAAAATTGACATTTCGATTTTCAAGCCATAAAGCAAAAAAATCGGCATCTCTGATGCCATGACAAATTACGGCTGTAGAGGGTTTTAGTGCTAAGTGGACGGTTACTATAGCCAACAATGCACTATATTGCACTTATCGGTCGCAATTAACGTAACAAAACTAGCGTAGCCTTCCGAACTATCTCTCTCACGTGACGAATATCTTCTGGAGTCGCAATTTGTTGCGGGACTTCGTACCTAGGACTTCGTTTCATGTCGGTTTCTTATCAAAATTGCATTCAAATGACGCAATACATTTATTGCTGCCCCCCTCAAAAATAGTAATAAAAATCATTTTTCATTTTTACGGGTGATAAGCGTGAGATAGCAGTCCTAGTACATAGGGGTCATACGTTAGAGCGAGGAGAAATAATTTGGAAGGAATGACCAAATACCGGAATAAGACTTTGTCCCCTTTGAACATAGGTCATAAAATGCTTTCCCTCTGCAGTGGCGTACGCCATCTAGGATTTTTTTTGGTAGGGACTTGCACTGATGAGCGGTTGACTGAAAAGTATCCCCCTCTTCCCCTCCACCCCTTATCATTGGAGGTCTTGGGGGGATTCAGTCCCCTTAGCCCCCCCCCCCCAAACAATGATTTTTGACCACTTTCATTTTTACCCTCTGACGCATTTTTAATGGCAAAAAATGGCTTTGAACTGTTGTCCGTTTTCGAGTATACCCTGCTAATTGAAGGCGCAACTTCCGATGTCACCATCCCGAGCACGTACGCTCTCCACGCTGACGCGAAGCTATCTGTTGGTTTGCAAGTTCATCAAGTCTTAGAGGTTGCCTAATAGAGCATTTAAATAAAACAAACCACAAACTTTATAAATGATATCTATTTAATAATAATATCATTATTATCAGTAACGATCGATTATCAAAAAAACAATTACACTTCAACCTAAACACTGAATTACACTAAAAATATTTGATTGCTTCATTGTTTGATGTGTGCAACTCAGTGGCGCACCGGGAACTTTAGCTTGATGGGGGTTTGACCGCAAATTTCCATTTACTGAGGCCTTATTGGGGGGGGGGGGGGGGGGTTGAAAGTAATTTTGGCCGTAGATGACCTTTTTTAGAGCAAAATCTTGATGCTTGGTGGGAGTTTTAACCCTAAAACCACCCCCTTCGGTGCGCCACTGGTGCAACTGTTTTTGATAATCATAACAGATCATAATATTAACCATGGTTTATTTTATTTAAAATTATTATAATTTGGTCAATTTTATTTCGGTTATTTTGGGTTGTTTTGTTTCGTCATATTTTCCTTTCAGTATTTTATTTATATTTTGTTTTCTTTGTGCCCACCGCCTCTCTCTTTCATTTTTTTTTTTTTTTTTTTTTTTTTTTTTTTTTTTTTTTTTTTTTCACGTTTCCATTTATTTTAACCTCTTTGAGAGAGGGGTGACGGCACAATAGTAAATAAGCATTTTCGAGGACGCATAATTCATATGCAAAAGGTCGGATTAATGGTTTGATTTAATAGCCTCAATCCCAGTTCAAAAACGCGCAAAAGGCGGAAAACACATTGAATCAGAGTTTGTTTTGGAACTAGAGGTCCTCGGAAGGCAATCAATACGACTTATCGCTCTACTTAAACATTCTATAAGAAGCATACCAGCCAATCATTTACTTTATCGTTAAACCGATCGTGAAGATTGTCTATGGGTGATTCTATTGGTCGAAAATTGTAAAACTTGGCTGTTGCTACGGTAACCATCGTCAAGAGCCTCGTTATATGTATAAAGGCTATTCATGAGTCACCTTTAAATAACGGGCACTTTAACCCCTTATGGACCAAGCCCGAATATACTCGGTTTTCTCCTCTAGTCTATTTCACATTGTTCCAGTATCGGGATTCCGAATAAACACAATTCTCGATGTAGTATGAAATTATTAGATTTCTTCTAGCGCCTTCAATGCGTCGTATATGCAATTCCAACTCCCCCGAGTACGAACAGTTAACTACCTTCGCCCTAAACAAACGGAAAAGAGACGTTCATGTGAACTAACCTGGTCTTCAAAGGGTTAACGATGGTTACTATATTAACGGCCAAGTTTTACAATTTTGACCAATAGAATCACTGATTGACATTCTTAACGATCGGTTTAACGATGAAGTAAATGATCGGCCTCCTGGTGATGTCTACGATTCATTTCCATGGTTCTTAGGAGGTTTTCTCAATGTGTGGCCCGGTATCGTTACGATGGGGGAGCGAAGCCGTTACTCTTACCGGTGGCATTCCAACTTTTTTATGAACGTGTTCCGTCTTCCCTCCTCCCTTCACCGACTAGTTGGTCAAGGGGTCGAAAGTCTCAGTTTTCCACTCCATTGATCCTCAAATGTGGGTAAGCCTTTTACCATAGTTGCCAGATTTGGAGAAGGGGGGGGATACACTCTACACTTGAAAACAAACAGGAAATTTTTATATTTCCCCCAAATCTAGCTTTCTGCACATTGCATGTTTCACTTCTTTCTTTCTCTCTCCTCTGGTGAGCTTTTACTATGGAATGCTGCAACTTGAAAACAGACTCACGGCCCTCGCTCGCACATTTGATAAATTTCTCATCAGGAGGGCTACATAAAGAACATAAAGAACTGCTACATAAAGAACTTTGGTGAATGGTGATGATTCCAGATGTTTTTCAATGATAGGTATATTTCAATGAGAGATTTTTCAGATTTTTCAATGGTGATTCCAGAGGTGAACAAAAATATTGCAATTTTGGCCGCTGCCTTTATATACTGTCATATGTTTTCATCGATTTAATAATGAGACAGGAGGCCTGCGGGCCGATCATTTACTTCACCGTTAAACCGATCGTTAAGACTGTGTATGAGTGATTCTATATTGGTCGAATATTGTAAAACTTAGCCGTTGCTATGGTAACCATCGTTATAGTGTCCATTTTTTAAAGGTTACTCATGAATAGCCTTTATAAAACGAGACTCTTAACGATGGTTACCATAGCAACAGCCAGGTTTTGCAATTTTCGACCAATAGCATCACTCGTAGACAGTTTTAACGATCGGTTTAACGATACAGGAAATGATCGGCCCGCTGACCTCCTAACCTAACTGACCAACTCCGTTTGGTCCAAGGAACATTTAAGGTCCTACCTATTTTCGTCGTATCTCTCTCCGTTTTCCCGTAAAACGCCTATGGACTCAAATTGTACCTAAGCCTGGTGGAACGTCCAATATGAAACCACAGCTGATCTAACTTAACTAACTTCCTTGTTTATTTATTTATTTATAATTTAATTTATTTAATTAAATTAATACAGGAGCCAGCCTTAAGGGGGCTATGGTGCAGGTCAAAGAGATTATAAACTATGATACAGGGAATAAAGTAGTTGTATAGGGAATAAAGGATAGACAAGACTAGACTAAACTACATAGTGCTCTCAAAAATTCAGGGAGACAATAAAAGGCTTTAGCCAAGAGAATATTTTCAAGATTTACGAAAAAGGAATTTAAATCAGCATTTTTAAACAATATTTTTATGGATGTTGGAAGAGAATTAAACACTTTTATGGATGAGAATTCGATGTTCTGATCTGTGACACATAGTCTACTTATGATCCGATTTCCTCCCAGTTTGGCTCCATCTCATCTCGGGTGGGTTTGGGTGAATCCTAGCCCAACTTAACCTAACCTAGATGAGCATATATCTACAAATTCGTTAAAAGTTTCTGAAAGCGATAGCACTGATTGGTCAATCATAATAATTATAAAATAATCACCTCTCATCATCACTAATACTAGGAATGTCTTAATGAACATTCATCTATGACATTTCAATCTTTCTTAACCTTATACAATCTCCGTCCTGGTTCAACAATTTAAATGCAGAAATAAATGTCAGACATGCCCGATTGCCCGGTATAGTAGAGACGTTTCCAAGAATTCACCTCCTTCTGTCTCGCTCATTTGGGTGGATGTGCTGGAAAAGGAACGGGGGAGTCTCTTATCAAGTAAATTTAGCCCCTATTGCTGTCTCTCTCGAACATACACTCTCAAGATGGGCAAAGAGCGAGGGAGACAAATTCCCGGATCCGCCTCTTAATTCCAGGAGAGTCAGAATTTTTGGAATCAAGAGGGCGAAAGATATTACGCAGAGTAAATTTGAAGTTCCAGTCAGAATCCAATTCCTGAAATACCTACTCCAAGGAAGTATTTTCAGCATTTATATAAATCTATCCTTTCTCCTGACGGCTTTTACTCCATGAAAAAGGAGAAGGTAAAAGTGGAGCGGGAGTGTGGGGGAGGACCGGGGGTGTATTTGAGGAGTAAATACGTTGAGGTATTTGCACTCCGACTCAAGTTTCCATCTCTCGATAAATCGTCCCAAGCAGGGGAAAAATTAAAATTAAACAACCTAACGACGCAGCGGTTTGGAGTAGGATAAGACGAGGCAATGCAACTGCAATATACTTGTCACAGGAAATTTACCTATTTTTATTTTATCTCCTGTGTTTTATTAGATTCGTTAAAACTTTTAGTGAATTTTACTACGTATTCCATCCGTATTAATCGACCGTGAAAAATAAAAGTTAGTCCAAATAACAGGATGGCTTGATTGTATCGTCGTTAAAAAACCACTTTTATGAAAGAATCTTATTTACGGATTTTGTTTCTATTTCAGGAATTTGAAATTAATGCATTGAACCAACAATTCGTAACTTGATAGAATCCTAACTTGGACCCTAGAATGAAAATCAAAAACTCTCAGTTGGTATTTACATGGAGAGAGTTCTCTCTCTCTCTCTCTCTCTCTCTCTCTCTCTCTCTCTCTCTCTCTCTCTCTCTTTCTCTCTCCCTCTCACGCTCTCTCTCTCTCTCTCTCCCCTCTCCCCCCTCTCTTTCTTGCTTTGTAATAATATAGCTCTGGATAAAGCAAATACCTTAACAGTTATGAAACATCACCTCGTATTGACTTTAGTATGGATTCACTGCGCTTCAAAAGCTGCATTAAATGAGTATATTTTTAGAATCGATTCTATTCAATGAGACTTTTTTCTACGCCCACGTACGATACCCGATAAAATGACGACAAATGTTTATCAAGCGTCAAAACGCGTGTCACAAGTACTGACCACGATAACATTTACGACAATAGCAGAGGGAGAGGGGTATCATGGATTGGGGATTGCGCATGAATATATCTCCATTAGAGTTGCCAATGTGTGTCTATTTAAGGCGATTCCAGGCGAAGCTTGTCAATATTTCAATCCGATGGATAGCGCCACTAGCGCTTCTCAAAAAGTCAACATTTTCTGGCTGAAATCGATAAATTTACGCCAAAAGTACAAATGTGAGGAACATAATCTGCAAACATACCTTAGGAAGATATCCTGAAAGTTTCAAGCTGAAATACTCAAAAAAAGCCAGAAATGATGAAGTACGAAAATTCTCATCATAAGCCTCAATGAGTGCAAATGAAGCAGATAGACATACTATCACTCCGTACTCTTTAAGCTTGCAAAGGCGGATCCAGCAATCTGGCATCTGCGTATTATTCCCATTTGAATGCATAAGAAACAATCGATTAGTAACAGGGCCTTGGCCCCCTCAAGGATCGATTGTTTCTCATATGTTCAAATGGGATGAATCCATAGTTGCCAAATTGCTGGATCCGCCCATGTAAGCTTATGGAGAAACAAATTTCAAAATTTACGGCTTTAATTCTTAACTGATTATGTTCATTTTGGTCTCAAAATATCCGCACAAAAATGTCGCAGGTGCTGAGATTATTGGATTTTGCATTTTTTCTTTGGCGTCCATTTAAAATTCTAAAACACGACTTTTCCCAAAAGCAACTAGTGGCACTATCCATTGGATTTAAATCTGGAAAAGTTTCACCTAGAATCACCTTAATGCTATGCTTTTTAACTCACTGATGATTCCACCGATTGACCGAAAGATAATTTCAGTTTAGCTCAACTAATAACTATACAATGCATTAAAATACTCGCATCAGTTGTATTTTCTTAATCGGTGGAGTCACCATTTTGACATCAAAATATTCGCAAATATTGTTCAAAGTCGGTGACGACTTCACTAAGGGAGAAAATACTACAGACCATTGAGACTAGCACAATATGGTAAATTACTGCAGTCAAATGCAAACATGAACAGTGTAATATTTTGGTCAATCGTTGGAACTATCGGCGAATGAAGAAACACCATTTCAAATATACATAAAGTGGTCAGGCTGGATAGTTGCAATACTTTTAAGCACGTACAAATCGATTCAAGGATAAAGTCACGATCAAAATTGGATCCAAACAAATGTTAATCCTACCTAGCTCCAGTGGCGTCGCGACGCCAGCGACGCGTCGCTTGCAATTTGGCAACAATGTATTCTATCCATTTAAACTAATGTAAAAGATCGAATCTAGGGGGTGCACAAGGAAAATTCGATATATTTAATGAGTTTAAATGGAGCGGTTGCATTGTTGCCAGATGGCACGCGACGCCACTGCCTACCTCGCTCACTTTTGTAGAGTTTTTCCATAAGGGATTAGATCCTCATTTTCGAATGCAAATTTACTCTAGCAAACAACCAGTTTCCTAAAATTTAATTGCACCATCAGAAGCAAGTGAATTAGAAGTTACAATTATATTGAGTCATGTCTTTACATACACATAAGTAGGTACTATGACCAGGGGCGTAGCGTGCAATTTGGCAATCATATAATGTTTCCATTTAAACTCAAGTAAAATATCTAACGCGATGAGGTTCACCTAACACCCAACAGTTCGATCTTTTAATGGGTTTAAATGGGCACATCACAATGTTGCCAAATTTCACGCTACGCCACTGACTATGACCTCTTCAAAAGAAAGTCCTCTCGTCAAACTTGTTTTTAGTAATTTTTTTCATAATTTTCCCAAGAGTTTTAGATTTTTTGAGGCGCAATTTCTTGTGGTACTTTAGTGAAACTCTGAAATCACTGAAAATAACAAAATTCTTTAAGAATGATGAGGAAATGATATATTATGAAAATCTCTACAATGGGATACTTTCTTTTGCACGTCATCAATAGCGCACCGAGAGTTTCTCCATCTCTTTCCTTTCTCCATTAAAAATGGACAACGGGATGAAAATCCTTCTTTCTGTCCTTTTCCTACTTATACATTCAAATGAGAAATGAGAGAGATGGAAGAGATCCTGGTTGCGCCAGTGCACGCCATGGTACAATCGTTTATTAAAGCGATTAAAATGAGTCAAGTAGCATGGTTTCCGCAAGTATACATCAACTCTCAAATATTTTTAAATCAGAAAAGCTGAAACCTTTTTAAGTCCAGAAAAATCAGTTTTTCGGTCCAATGCGCATCCTAAACAGCAACAACAACTTATCTCAAATACATTTTAAATATGAGAAATTTCGTTGCCGCACCAATCATCGCCTCAATTGAAAGAGGAAACTGAGAAAGACGAGCGAAACAGGCCAAAGGGAGTTTTGCGTATTTTTAAGAGGGAAATGGGGAAAGCATGGGGGAGAGTGGAGGAGGAAAAATAAGGTACAAATGGATGTTTTATCCGTTTCGTTCATGAGATGCCGTGGGTTGTACTGTACCTTCTTCATATACGTATACACCATGGTTGCACGAATAGGCAAAAATGATCGTCACATTTCGCATAAATGTAGTGAACGCAAAACCTGGTGGTTTTCTTGCCTCATCTGACAACTGTGTTGTATATACACATTCCGAAACGAGGAATGTACAACTTTCAGGATAAAGAATCGTTTCGCTCGGGAAAGTCGGAAGGTGCCCGGTGCTTTCGAGCACATTAGTTGTCACCCTCATAACGCTCAAGGCAAGAGATATTTACCTGGAGGGCAGACCTTTTTGCTCCTCATTTGAATTTACACCGCAGAAAGACATTTCCGTTGCGACATTTAAATACCTTGAGAGAGTGGAACTCCCGCCGTTTTTTTTTTTTTTTTTTTTTATTATTTTTTTTTTCTTTTAATGTTTGGGAGAAAACGAAAGGAAAATAAGGGATGAGAGTGAAGGGCTGTAGTGTACAAGTGTACAATGCACATTGCACATTTCCTTAGAGTTGAATCAGCTTCGTATAAAAACTTTCTGGAATGTGCGCTCATACCCACTTGAGAAGCGATGAATTTCCAGTACTTATCACTATATGTTTGAGAAAACAGTTAGGGATGTATGTGGTCCATAGGGAGGGGAGAATTGATGACTAGAGCTCCCCCCCTCCATTTTTCCCTAAAAGATCTCTAAAGTTATTATTAAAAAAAAAAAAAAAAAAAAAAAAAAAAGGTTTACGCAAAGCAGTAAAACGTGGGGAGGGATCTAATGACAATATCAAGTTCTGCCGTTCTGCGAATCTTCGGTGGCATTCTAAAGGCAATGTTTCCATCTCTGGCAAAAATAACCCGAATTTACCATTGGTTTAGATGGGATATTCGAATAATTTCTGTCATAAAAAATCGCAACATACTGTCTACAAGCCTAACATTTACAAAAATATTTATATTTTTTTTATTTTTTATTTATATTTATATTTTTTTTATTTTATTTTATTTTTTTTATATTTTATAATGGAGCTGTTGCAAACTTTTGCTACAGGCTTATTAATAGTTGAAAAAGGGGTAATACCCAGTAAATATGACGATTAGCGCACTAAAAAATCACGAAATCCACTCCTAAACCCTCAAAATGCTTTTAAACAGGAGACCGTAATGGCGGCCGGGGCCGCGGTTTTCATTGGGGTTCCCTATCTTCAATCAGCGCCGCATCTACACGAGGTGTTCTCGCAACACCACACAAGAAGAAGAAGAAGCATACAATTGCCATAAGAAAACCGCGGCCTCGGCCGCCATTGCGGTCTCGCATTTAAAAGCATATTTTGTGAGTTTAGGAGTGGATTTCGTGATTTTTTAGTGCGCTAATCGTCATTTTTACTGGGTATTACCCCATTATCAACTATTAATAAGCCTTTTGCAAAAGTTTGCAACAGCTCCATTATTACTTTAAATTAAGTTGACATTACTTATAACTTATAAGTTATATTGATTTGAAACTAATATATTTCCTCAATCGGTGGAATTGCCGTTATATTATTAAAATATCCGAAAGTTATTTTCAAAGATCAGCGAAGACTCCACTAGTGGAGAAAAGGATTCTTTTCTCAACCGGTGGAATTGAAAAATGTTATTCCATACCTATTCGCGCAACGGCAAGTTTGAAAAGAATTCAAGCTAGTATTCTCCGAAAATTTACTTATACATAGTTCACGCGCGCCACCTTTCTCTTGTTCGGGATTCCAAAAAGCTATCCACCTCGTTCTGCGAAGCCTCGAAAAATTCGCAAGGTGGGTGAGCAAAGCTCATTTTCTAGGGATCATTGAAAGCTTGTTTGGAATTAAGTAGCGTTGACGAAAATACATGGTATTCAAGTTACATTATTGCTGCTTTTATAAACGCGATTATAATTATTTAATTTGTTTTGACTCAACACCATTCCCCGAAACTTCAATGCGAACGATATAATGTGGGCGAAAACACCCTTCAGCGCGAAACTAGCACATGCTAATGCACACTAAACTTAAAGGCTACACGGAAAAAAAACGAGTTACCTACTTGCCATAACGCCCTAATTTAGCAGCTCTTGGTTTATCTTCTTTACTTCAAAAACTGGAGCGAAATCGAAAGTTTCCACAGAAAAAATTATACACACAATGCTAGGAATTTTCACAACGTAAAAGAGGGGTAGATGTCCTTATAATACTATTTTTGAAAGATTGAAAAGTTGCAAAATTGGTGAGCCACGGGTATAGTTACTTATCATGTTGTTTTGTAGATTGTGAATACTTACTCTATGGTTTTTTAACGACTGAATTTTATCCAAACTTGAAACAAAGTTTCGGTATGTTTTCTGTGATTTTTCCCGGCATTCATTAATAAGAACTTTTGAGTGTGATCATACTTGATGACCCGACAGCAAAGCTTTCTTTGATTTTTTTCGTAGGTGTCCCGGTTTTGAAGATATCATCACTGGTGTAAAAATGCAAAAGTCGTGAGTGTCATGACGTCACAATGCGAAATTCTCATTCAAAACAATGGCTTTTGGGCCATAATCGCATCTCTGGAACTACGAAACGTGGTTAGAAATCAAAGGCATCCTTTGTTTTCGGCTCACCGATAAATTTCATTCGCTTGCTGAAAAACCCGAAATTCAGACCCTTGTCTTGTGGCTTGCAAGAAATAAGTATGTCTTCACAATATGTAACAGTATACCATGCAGTAGGTACAGACGTATTTTATAGCTCTAGACTATGAGAGAGACGCAGACAGAATATTATTATACACATATTGGTATTTATTATTTAAACTAAATCAACAGCTTTTAAGCTTTACAATCACAAACTCGTCAACACTAACTACTGACAGCAATGTCCCTATAACTCCAAACTTAACCTCGAAGTGGCAAATCCGAGCAGGGCTGCCGTTTTGCTTATAACCAATGCTATTTTTTCTATTCAGCGATGATTCCACCGGTTGAGAAAATATTACAAAGTTCAGTTCAGTGCATAACTGTAATGCACGAAAATACTCGCATCTGTAATCTTTTTCTCAGCCGGTGGAGTCGTCGATGACTATTAAAAACTTGCGGACATTTTAATTAATTAACGGCGTTTCTGCCGATTGAGGAAAGATTACAGATGCGAGTATTTTTGTGCATTACAGTCATATACTGAACTGAACTGTGTAATCTTTTCTCAACCGGTGGAATCATCGTTGAATAGAAAAAATAGCATTGATTATACGCAAAACGGCAGCCTTGATCCCGAGCATCTAGCTCAAATCAAACTCTAAATCAGCGGCGGCTCGTGCAATGTGGCAACAATGGATTTCCTCCATTTAAAACTGTGTAAAATAATCGATTACTTGGTGAGGCGTAGCGCCTAACCTAGTATCGATCTTTTTGCTTACGTTTAAATGGCAAAATTGCAAGGTTGCCAGATTGCACGAGCCGCCACTGCTCTAAATGAGAGATCACCAAGATCAGTCTCACCGGACGTCTCTGTGAAGAGTGAATGAGGCTCCTCCGAACTGTTGCTTCAAGCGATTGAATTGTTACTTCTTGAGTAAAACTACTAAATTAATTAATTAATCAATTATACTTGTATTATTCTTGAGAAATTAACTGTAACGAAAATTACGATGAACTCATTAAATATTTGAAATTCACTCACAGACACAAAGTCACTTTGAAATATAAGGCGCGTGCAGGCAGGCGGAGCTACGCAGATACCATAAGAGATTACTATCTAATTTAAGACTTCCTTTCTCTGTGTTCCTATGAAGAGAAAGACAAATTAAATAGGATCATCTAATGACAGTGTAGGGTATACATCATTTTTTGAATAACCACGAATAATTTTAGAAAATTATTCACAAAGGTAACTCTTTTGTTATTCCTATAATAATAAGTCGAAGTTTTGACACTGTACCAGTGTATTTATTTGTCATGAGATGAATCACTGGTCGAGTTAAAACTTCGATTTATACTTCGATATTATTTGTATTTATTTATTTCGATTTATTTTTGTACATGAGAATAATGTGAATAATTTTAGTAAATTAGTATTTATGATTATTTATTCAGAGTTAATTCCTGCCCAATATCTGTCCTGTATAGTTCGTCTCTCTCTCTCTCTCTCTCTCTCTCTCTCTCTCTCTCTCTCTCTCTCTCTCCCCTCTCTCTCTCTCTCTCTCTCTCTCCTCTCTCTCTCTCTCTTCTCTCTCTCTCTCTCTCTCTCTCTCTCTCTCTCTCTCTCTCTCTCTCTCTCTCTCTCTCTCTCTCTCTCTCTCTCTCTCTCTCTCTCTCTCTCTCTCTCTCTCTCTCTCTCTCTCTCTCTCTCTCTCTCTCTCTCTCTCTCTCTCTCTCTCTCTCTCTCTCTCTCTCTCTACAGAAACACACAGAGGAAAATCTCAAATTACATTGAAAGTTCTAACGGTACTTGCGAATATAGGTCTGACATTACACCTTAAACTTCAAAGTCATACGGTGAGTCTGTGAGTGAATTTCGTAATTTTTTCTATTATTTCATCGTAATTTTCGCTGAATTTTACTCAAGAATTAAGTATTCAATTGCTTGTGGCAAAAGTTAGCAAGAGTTCCATTGTGAAGACATATTTCTCGGCCATAGTATGACAAAGAGCTTTTTAGTTTTTGTCTAGTTTATTCTAGAGTCCCTATATGTAGAGAGTTAAGACAAGTGAAACCATGGGCGCCGCCATTGGATGCGATTTTGCACATTTTTGTTTACATTCGGAGGGCCGTTGTTGTGTTTTTGTCCACTGCAAAGATTACAGTGCTGCTGAGTTTCTAACGATGTAATCTTTTACTGCTTTTGTGGATCGACATCTATTTACGCTTTGAAAGATTCTTTTGGGATTTATAGACATTCTTGAGGCGTATCATGATGGGGCAGTTGCAAGGGTCTAAAATGGTGTGTTTTTTATGAAGAAAGTTAAAGAACTTGATGACCTAAGAACAAAGATACCTTTGGTTTCTATTTAAGTCCTATTGTTCCGGAGATAAGATTTTGACCCAAAATACATTGTTTTAAATGGGAATTCCGCGTAGTGACGTCACTACGCTTACGATTTTTCACAACTTTACACGAGTGTATCTCTAAAACCGCGACACTTATGGAAAAACCAAAGGAACCACTGTCTACAGCTCATCAAGTACTATCATTTCCTTTATAAAAAACACAACATTTCAGACCCTTGCGACTGCCCCATTAAAATTAACAGATTCGTCGAAAATTAACTCTTTATCCGCAAAATACCGTTGGTAAACAACTGCGATTGTAAACAAAAGTGCAAAATCGCATCCAATGGCGGCATCCGTAGAGCCTAAAACTCATTGACCAATCAGGATTTGACTACCCTCTTGTCTTAGTTCTCTACATATAGGGACTCTGGTTTATTCTTTCCAATCAGATTCCTTAATACTGGAACGAATTCTGAGCTGAAGCGTTCTTTAGGCGAAAAACTAAAAATTTTCATGTCCAGAGGAGGCCACCATTTGATACACTGCGCGGCGACGGTTATGTTTCTACCAACGCTTTTGACGTAGCGTCCGGCTTAATTAGCGCGTGCAGCCTTTTAATACAGTGAATTCTGGAGAAATGCCGGCAGTCTTCCATTTTAATACAAATTCAAAACAGCAAAGTCTTTCTATGGCCCCATTGTAATTACAGTTTGGATCTTCTTGGGAAGGAGCTTGGGGGGGGGGGGCATAGTTGGGAATAATTTTATGCATCAAGCTTGCGTTCCGTTTATGCATGTGAAAATGATACATGAATAAAGCTCTTAAAAAAATAAATCAACTGTAGATTTAACGCTGCCACAAAATTATAGTATTTAGTTATCCATTTGTATTATTTTTCTCGATTTGTAGTGAAAAAGATAACACGAAATGAACCTAGGAACGCTTTATGTAAATATCCGTGCAAGTGAAAGGTTTTTTTAAGGGTTAGCAAAATCGCACATAAACACTTATCAGTTGCAAAGCGTGCAGTTTTGCAACGTTGCATTTTTTTCAATTGAACTTATTGCAATCATCAAAATAGAACTTGACTTTTCATTGGGTATTTAATGGACAAAATGTGACCATACCTATAATTGTACACTAAACCTCTGCACGTAATGGCAACACTGCAAGACCCAATTAAGTTTGCAAGATGAGCTCTTTGGTTCCCTTGGGCCTGCGGCATCGATTTGAGTCACTAACCATTGACCGCAAGGTACATTAACCCTTGAGAGCCCAAGCTATTTGACCAACGTATGTTACCAAGGGAGGTTCCTAAAAATACCCCTAACGGTTTTTCACCATAGAGCCTTAATTTCTTTTTTTTTTCAAACTTTAAAAATTTCGAGTGATTGAGTTCATTTCACATCTTACCGGAAAGTTTTAAGACTATTTTTCATTAAGTAATATCACCAATTTTTAAATTTTCAAGAGTTTAAGGCTATATATTTCGGTTGGGGATACAATTCCAAGAAAATGCAACAAGTTAGAAAGTAGATTTCTTAGCCTTTCTTTTTCCTTTTTCTGTTATTTGCCATTAAAACATGGAGACTTGAGCCGCTATGATTCTAAGAAGACATGGAATCTCCTAAAAATCATTTACTATAAACCAGTTACGACTCATAATTGAGCCGCTATGATTCTATAAGAAGACATGGAATCTCCTAAAAATCATTTACTATAAACCAGTTACGACTCATAATTGAACCGCTATGATTCTAAGAAGACATGGAATCTCCTAAAAATCATTTACTATAAACCAGTTACGACTCATAATTGAGCCGCTATGATTCTAAGAAGACATGGAATCTCCTAAAAATCATTTACTATAAACCAGTTACGACTCATAACCTCAAAGTCTCGGAAGCCTTAAAAAAACATCTGGCAACCTAATTCAATGAGCAAACATTCAAGAATCAAAATGTTTAACAAATTTTTTCGATGGAGCTATTTATGTGGCCCAGTGTCTCCGTCACACGCACGCGCCCAAAATATAACACATATACAATTGTTCTCCTAAACATATAAAAGTTTACCTACATGAAAGAACGTCGACTATATCATGAAAGGTTCACCTTAAAAGTTCTTTAAGCAGGAATAGCCTAGCAAACGCACAGAACGCCTATAATGTATAATTGTATACATTATTTGTCAAAAAAAGTGAAAATCGACATGAATGTCGACTTCGCATCAGTACTTTAAATGTCATCAAGTCCCAAAATATTTAAAAACAAATAGAGCTTTTGCACCGACAGAATTGGCTTGGAGTTGTTTTAGACCCCACCCCTCTTCTTGGATTAACAAAGATTAAAACAAGAAGCCAATAATTTGAGGTCTTTTTATTTAGTCATGCAGCCATTTTTTATCCACAGTCCGCAGCGCTGCTAATTTTTTTAAAAAATATACGCATTTTATATTAATACTTATTAAAGTCTGGTTAAAAATGTGTATTTAAAAAAAAATCTGGTAGGACTGCTACAGCCTTGAATTTTTTTTATGAAATAAGACGTCTTAGAAAGCCCACCTATCAAGTAGGTAACTGTGCTTCAGCCAATCAGAGGTTCATTATACCATTCCAACTTAACAACACTTACAACGAGCCGAGTTCACTTCGTTCACGGGTGTCCCTTTTGTTTACAGAAGAACTCAATCGCAAAACTAACGTATAGAGAAGTCAAAATGTCCTTGGTGATACCCTACCTACACTTTAAAAGAAGATTTTATGTGCCTACCCCCGCCCCCCCCCCCTCCCAGCTCCCCGACGTATAATTTCCGCCCAACTGCAGTGCTTCAAATCAGGTGCAATCCGTCTGAAAAAAGGAAAAACAAAAGTTTCCTCCACACTGCATGCAGTTCTAGTTTACAGCGAAAAATATTCATGCACCCCGACCACCTTTCCACCCCAACCCCCACCCCCACCCCCTCCCTTCTCCCCCTCCCATCACCCTCCCTCCACCCCACGGCCAGCCTCATCACCAACGTTACTCGCACTGTTCGAAACCCGGTTTCTTTTTCGTCCGCTTTTCAATAAATGAGTGCCTCAACTGTGCACGGTACTCTAATTGACATCCGAACTGATGCAGGAATCAGGTCATTTGGGTTGCATTGTTGCCACGTGATGATTATAAAAAAAAAAATTAAAAAAAAAAAAAACAAAAACAAAAAAACAATAAAAAAATCATCCTGTGTTCAGTCATACTATTATGTCATACCTATACAGTATTGCCAATTTTATGGGTGATAATCCAATTTTCCCCATTCAATTTCATGTGAAAGTTGGTAATTAAAAAAAAAAAAAAAAAAAAAAAAAAAATCTGGCAATATTGATGATGGTGCACAATAATGAGAGCGGATTTTTCAATTTTTTTTTCTCCTTTCGATCAGGCAACGTTTAATAAGGTGCCTGCCTCGTGCCTTTCACTGAGCTAGGCAGAACAGAGAAGTCTCCTATGCGCCTTTTTCTGCTCTCTCCAGAGAATTGCACCACTCACATATGAGATGGGTCTATGCACACACTGCAAAACGAGCTACATAACAAGGAGAGTTATGAACGGTCTGTTTCAAAGAGGTTCTCATGAATGACAAGAGGAATCACGGGAACTGAACGCGGGACCGATGCCCGCAGAAAGAACGACAAGCTCGCGATGTTAACCCTTTCTGTCACGAATTATGAAAGAAGCGTCACTGTAATCTGAAACCTATACCATTAAATTGAACCTTATATGATTTCATGTGTGAGTCAATTTTTCCGAATTTCCATAAGGATCCATGTAAAATGGTCGTCCATTATAATGGACACTGTGATGGAAAGGGTTAACACCACCTGCAAAACATGCATGTCACAGATATGGGAAAAGGGCATGTGAAAGACGATATCTAAATCTGAAGTCTGATTACTAACGACCGGTAGTAAACTTTAAATTGCAAAAATTGCAATTTATAAAATTCTGAGCTAGCAAATTGTTTTGTTAACTCAGCAAAACATATTGCTCACTAGCAATAAAATTGCTAACGAATCAAAAAGTATTGCTAACTCAAAAAAAAAAAAAAAATGCTCATTAGCAATAAAAATGATGACGTAGCAGAAAGTTTTGCCAAATCAGTAATGCTAATTGCCGGTTTATCAATATGAGATTGGTATAACGAAGCAAACAATATATTGTTTACAAGGCAATATTTTTGCTCAACTAGCATTTCACATACGATGCAAATTTTGCAATGGAAAGTGTACTCCCGGTTTTGTAGCATTACTTTTGAAATTTTATCTACAGTATATTTTTCCGTGTGTTCGATTTGTTCTTTCTGATCAAAATAATAGTGCAACTTATGTGCGAAGCATATGATCAAAGACTCGCGGAGCTGGACCCACGGTTAAAAATCGAAGTTTGCGTCTTTCACGGCAGAAAACCACGAGAAGTGCTCTTAAACCATAAATTTTATTCATCATTCTAAAACTAACAATAAGCTCAGGTATTATCGCACAGTCGGGTATTGATTATCTTCATTGGGTTATTGCAATCGGAGAAATCAGCAATATCAGCATCCAAAACGAGCTTTCTAAAAAGCTTTTAGTTGCGATAATTTAAACTGTAATCAGTAGCGAGGCGTGAAATTAGGCAACGATGCGCACTTCCTCCAGTTAAATTTAACGGTAAAAATCGAATGATTCGGTCATCGGCGATGACTAGACGTTTCGATCTTTTTAATGTGTTTCAATGGAAATAAAATATTTAAAAGTTGCTAAATTGCACGCCTCGCCACAGACTGTAATCATTTAAATCGAGCAACGGAACGGTGGCGCACAGTGTTTCCCCTCTTATGGAGAATGGGAAAAAACCTCATCGGACCTAGATTTTGCTTCAGATTTGATTAAAACTGCTTAAAAACGAGAACGAAAGGTCTTACTATTACCATAAAATTACCTGGTACACCTGTCACCAACCCTTTGGAACGTCAGCCCCCCCCCCCCCCCCCCGTTCCTCGTGCTTATGCACTGCCCCGCAAAAAAACCGGCGCTGGATCATTCCGCTCGAAAATGCGAAAAAATTATAAAATTTAAAGTCGCCATAACTTTTGAACTGAAAAGCTAAAAATATTTCAAGGCCAAGGTCGGATTTCTCGTACTTTTTAGTTTTTTACCCCTAAGCTCAAATTTTCTCTCGGTCATTTTTCCGCCCGTATGAAGAGTTTTTCCAAACCCTCGCGAAAACTGTTTTTTTAGAGCACATCTCTAAAAAGTTACTCAAACTTCTCACATCTCTTTGGGCAAAAGTAGCATAGATAGACAAAAACATATGAAAAATTAGAGAGTACGAGAAATCCGACCCTGGCCTTGAAATATTTTTAACTCTTTTAGTTCAAAAGTTATGACGATTTAACTTTTATCATCTTTTCGCATGTTTGAGCGGATGTGTAAACTGTGTGTTCAGAAGCGGTCTTTACATGGTCTCTGAAAAGTGCATTTTCCGACCTTAAAAAAATTGTATAGACAAAATTGAGGTAACCAGGTCGATAGCCCTGACTCTGAGAAATTTGATGCATGTCCCAGATTTTGTCTATCTATGCTACTTTTGCCCAAAGAGATGTGAGAAGTTTGAGTAACTTTTTAGAGATGTGCTCCAAAAAAAAAAAAACAGTTTTCGCGAGGGTTTGGAAAACTCTTCTTACGGGCGGGAAAATGACCGAAAGAAAATTTAAGCTTACGTGTAAAAACTAGAGAGTACGAGGAATCCGACCTTGGCCTTGAAATATATTTAGCTCTTTCAGTTCAATAGTTATGGCGATTTTAAATTTTGTAATTTTTTTGCATTTTCGAGCGGAATGATCCAGCGCGCCAGGTGCGCCGGTTTTTTTGCGGATTTTCTTTCAAAGGAAAAGTCGTGGAATTCGTCGCTAACGACATTCTATGGTCGTTTTTGTTAAAGCAGTGTTGTCACCTCCAGCGAGTGCAGCGTAATGAGAATGAGAATGAGCTGTATAACGTCGCTGAGCCTGCGAGACATGTTGCAACGTGTCCTAGCTGTCTCTCGCGCGCCTAGCCGCCGCGGATCCACTGCACTGTACGTCTATTACCTACCGCGCAACATTCTATTTTCATAATATTCAACTCGCTGTAACTTCCGCCTTGGGTAATCTTGGGTTACCAAATTTTCAGGGTTGTTAGTACATATATTCAGCTTGCGAAAAATGTCAACAGACCCGTGACGCTCGTTGACGCTTCAGTTGTAGGTCCATATTTGGGTGAAAACGTCATTTTCTAAGCTTATTCCATTAAAACCCATTCCTTTGGATATGAAAAAATAAAATTTAGCCCATATTAAGGGTAGAATGTCAAATTGTAGACTATAACGCACCCATTGAGCGAAAATTTTCAATGAAAAAGCCTAAAAGAGCTTCTTTACAAAGGTTTCGATATTACTCCAGTTTTTAGCGAAAAAACAGAAATTCTGACTTCCGCCGAAACAACCTAGCTTTTCTACCAAAAGAAATGCCAAAATTGTGAAAAAATCGTGCAAGTCTATTAGTTTGGACCCTCAGGAATGGATTTTGTGAAGTTTTGGGTAGTTTTGAAGAGGTCGTTAAAAAGGGGTTTTTTCCGCCGAGGAAACACTGTGTGGCGTAGCGTGCAATTTGGCAACGTTGTATTGTATCCATTTAAACCCATGTAAAAGGTCGAATGCAAAGGTGTTCACCGAACACTCAATAGTTCGATCTTTTTCACGGGTTTAAATGAAGGAATTTCAATGTTGCCAAATTGCACACTACGCCACTGCTAACGGAAATTCGGGCGATTCTATCCTTTAAAAACATTTTTTACTCTGTAACATCTCGTTGATTTCAGCACTTTTAGTCGTGGAATCAGGAACATACCTAAGCATCTTTGAGCTCGCAGATTTTATAATCGCAAAAAGCGTTGCATTCTTGATTTTCTATCCGAAATTCTCGTTCAAGAATGCGCTTATGGGAAAATTCACACTGAACCAGAGTTTATTCGGAATTAGAGTATGTCTGTTTGTACTAAAACAGAGAGTCTATAGAGAACGCCATAAAAGCAGGCAAAACTGAGCACATACCTTACCTCGCCCCATTTATTATAATAAAGCAATCGCTTGAGGCCTAAAATTCACCAAATGTTTTAATCGACTCTCATCAGAGATTTGGTGTTTCTTCTTTCTTCGTTTTTCTACGTTATCAGCATAGTAGCGGCTTGTGAAATGTGGTAACAACGTATTCTCTCCATTTGATTTGAACCAAGGTAAAACAATCGATCTTCAGGAGGTGCGATTGCACCCCCCGGATATCGATACTTTTGCATAGGTTTGAATGGCAAATAAGCATGGTTGCCAAATTGCACGAGCCGCCACTGGTTATCAGTCAACACTTAGAGCTGCCGTTTTGTGTATATTTAACGGCATTTTTCAATAGAGGGTTTTAGTAATGGCGACTGCCGGTGATGAGCGTTCCAAACAAAGCTGGTTTGTCTCTCTTGCTCTCACGTGACCCCCATGTACTGCCATCTCACTCTATTTTCGAAAATCGTATATAGAGACTTACTTTGTGAAATTTTATGGCGGAAATGAATTTTTCGAAGCATTTTAATGCGATTTTGATAATAACATGTCGTAAAACAAGGCCCTGTTTACGAATTTCGGAACTAGAAAGAGATGGATGTACATGGGGGTCACGGGAGAGTGAGCCAGATAGTTTGGAACGCTACGCGGGTTTTATCTCAACCGATTGCAACCGATGAGCGCATTGTTGTGGTTGTTGGCTAACCGTTGACTTTGCACTAAAACCGTCTATTCACCAATGATTCCACCCGTTGAGAATAGGTTATACACGGTTCAGTTCAGTTCATGACTATTTAAAGCACAAACAAAATATTTTCTATATTTTTTAATCTTAAATTTAGTCAACCAGGGGAGTCATCGCTTACTTTAAAAAACTTGCGGATATTTTGATAATTTAACGGCAATTTCACCGATTGAGAAAAGATTACAGATTATAGAGTATTCACGAGCATTACGGTCATTAAGGTGATTCCAGGCTCTTAGTTCGAACCGTGCGGACACCACGCCATGTGTCGCGTCGCGCTGCTCAATAAGTCAACAGTTTTTGGCTGAAATTGATGGGTTTTCGCCAAGCGCACCAATTTGAGGAACTTTGGCACCTACGAGCATACTTCAAAAGGATACCCTAAAAGTTTCAAGCTGAAACACTCAAAAATAAAGCCGGAATTTATGAAATAAGAGAATGCGTCTGTTGCAAACTATTGCTACAACGATAAAGAGTGTTTCATCGTATGTAAAATCGCCCGAAAAGTCCATTGGTGGCATCAGAAAGTCATGAAATGCTATAATAAACTCACAAGAGACTTTTAATGAAATCCAAGATGGCGGTAAAATATCGAGCAATCTGTATGCATGCACCTTTAACATCCAAGGATTGCCAACGTTGACAACCTCACAGCCTCAGAGGCTATGTGTTTATTTACGTTTCCCGGCAAAAAATGAAACCGTCCGAAAAATGTTCCAATTATGTTTAAGATTATTTCCCGGAGCCGAAAAACGTCCTGGGAAAAACCTTGAGTCCAACGAATGCATATGAGCTAAGGTCTGCATTGTTTGCAAAAAATACACGATAAACGGACATCCGTCTTACTCAAACTGTTCCGCAGGCCGACTCTAGGAAGTTCGATTCGAAACCGAAATGACTCTCGGATAATATTAGGCGGTTTTTAGGGCGTTTTTAGGACCAAACCGGGCGGTTCATTTTTTGCCGGGTTGTGATTGGGTGTGATCGACATTGTAAGGTTGGCTATCCTAGGATGTTTGTGGTGCATGCATACAGGTTGCTCGATATTTTACCGACATCTTGGATTTAATTAAACGTCTTTCGTGAGTTTCATACCGCATTTTATGACTTTCTGATGAAACCGATGAACTTTTCACGCGATTTTACATGAGATTGATGACTCTATAGCGCTGTAGCAACAGTTTGCAACATACCCATTCCCATAATCCTCAATATGTGCAAGTGAGGCAGATAGACATAGTATCATTCGCACTCACTAAACTTGTGGCGAAATGAATTTAATAAATTACGGCTAGAGGTCTCAACCAATTTTCCTCGTTTTCGGCTCAAGAAGGCATTCAAGAAATCACGCAGGTGCTCCGCCGATCTTTGATTTCACACATTTTCTTTGTTTTCAATTCAAAATGCCAAAAACACGATTTTACCAATAAAATCGACTAATGACGAGGATGAAATTTGGAACTGTTTTGCCTGGAATCACCTTAACAACCGAACTGTGTAATCTTTCCTCAACCAGTGAAATCATCGGTGAATGGGTCTGTTGCAAACTTTTACTACAACGATTAAGAGTGTTAAATCTTATGTAAAATCCCCCGAAAAGTCCATTGGTGGCATCAGAAAGTCATAAAATGCAATAATAAACTCACAAGAGGCGTTGAATGAAATCCAATATGGCGGGAAAATATCGAGCAATTTGTATGCATGCACCACGAACATCCAAGGATGGCCAACTTTGACAACCTCACTGGAGGTAGAGGTTATGTGTTTGTTTACGTTGTGATTGGTTGTGATCGTCTGATCGATATTGTGAGGTTGGCTATCCTTGGATGTTCGTGGTGCATGCATTCAAATTGCTCGATATTTCTCCGCCACCTTGGATTTCATTAAACGCCTCTTGTGAGTTTATTATTTCATTTTATGACTTTCTGATGCCACCAATAGACTTTCCAGGCAATTTAACATTAGATTAAAAACTCTTAATTGTTGTAGCAAAAGTTTGCAACAGACCCATTGAAAACTGTCAATAAATAAATACACGAAATGGGGCAGCTCGGGCAACACTGCTCCATATGAAGGCGCGGTGGTGTGGTGGCGAGTGGGAAGACAATAAAAGTCGGAGTTTGAGACGTCGGCGGGCGTCGCGTCATTTGTTGAGGCGTGGGGAGGGTGAGGGGGAGGAGGAGGGGGTGGAGGGGAGGAGCGAGAAGGAGATAACGTCGAAAATTCCTTGTAATGGGTCTTCGAACGCAAACATTTTCATCGAATGCCCATTTATTTGTAATGCAGTTTACATGCGGTCGCAGTAACTCACTTCCCTTATACCAGGGAGCAATTCCGTCCCGTAAGTCGGTTGTGGATCAATTTAAAATGCCCCGCGGTGCAATTTATCGTGCCCTCTCTGACGCTCTTGCCTTTAGTTTCCTCCGCGGAATAAAATATGCCTCCGACATTTATTCGATGGCAAATTCCCATGTCTCGTGCACATACACGAATTCTATTATTGACGCAAATAATCTTTGAGTAATAAAAAAAAAAAAAAAAAAAAAAAAAAACAACGAAAATAAAAATAACGGCATCAGAAAACTCAGATTGTTTACGAAACCACGTGCAGGCTCACTTTTTTTTACGTTTATTTTTTTTCACAGCTAAAGGGCCGAATTTTAACCCTTCACTGCATGATTTTTTTTTTCTCAAGCAATTGTGGATTTTTCAATTTACTAGGTGGTCAAATGTATGGGAAAAATAGAGAAAAAAATAATTTGACGGTTTTTCGGTCAAAATTCTCTTTTTTCTATTTTTTACAAGTGATATAACACGATAAGAAAAGGGGGGAATTTTTTTATTTATTTTTTTTTTTAAATTTAAAAAAAAAAAAAAAAAAATACTTTAATTGGATTTTTCAAAAAGCCAATGCCTGAAACTGTATAAAAATAATCAAAATGTGGTCAATTTGGATACGGGGGCAAATTTCCCCCCCTGACATGATTTCGATTACAAACCCTTCACTGCATGATGTTTTCCTTTAGCCATTTTTTGTTTCTTTTTTGTATGAGCTCAAAACATACCTTCTCCCGCGTTGACACACCATGCGCCAAAGTCATATCTCAAAACCTGTATTTTATATGAGCGTTTAAGCAATTTGTTCCTTGAGACTTTGAGAGGAACCCCATGCAGTGAAGGGTTAACACGTTTTCCAATTTTTTCTCGAAACTTCCTCGATTTGAAAAGTGCCATTTGAAATACTTACATGGATCACGAATAGAGTATGAGGACCAATTGGAGGAAGATTTAGAATTTGTGAACATGGGCGGACCCTGACCAAAAAGAAGTGGAGGGGGGGGGGGTTAAAAAGTGATGACTTTTTTTTTTTTTTTTTTTTTTTTTTTGCCTCTGAAGTCTCAAGTGATGACTTTTTCCCAATTTTTAGCCCCTTCACCCAAAAAAGTGGGGGGCTTCAGCCCCCCTAGCCCCATACACAGTCCGTTACTGTTTGTGAGCCAATTAGATTACGGCAGTAGCGTACACAGGAATTGGTCTTTCTCTCTCTTTCCCCATTTGAACACGTGTGTAAGAAAAGGACAGAAACAGGGGCTCGATAGTGTTTTCAGCCCCCATCTCTTTCCTTTTCTAGTACATACTCTCAAACGGGGAAAGAGCGAGAGAGACTAATTCCTGCGTACGCCAGTGGATTACGGGACTGATGGAAGACATTAAAGAAAGTGTAAATTGATAGAATTGGAATGGTTATTTAATGAGAAACTTAAAATTGAGGATGGCAAATGTTGTTTGTTGGATGTTTTATCCGAACCAACCTTAGAGAAAACTCAAACAGATTTTAACAGTTTTATCACAGAATAATACAATCAGAAGGGAAACTCCCATAAGAGCCAATGGAAACAAGATTTAGAATTTACCAGCACAAACTGGCAACTGTGCCTACTCACTTCTCAAGATGGCGGACATGCTTTTTCAGGCTATACAACCAATCACAACTCGGCCAGTTGCCGAAGATCTGCCGAAGATTGCCGAAGATACTCACTTTCGAACATGGCGGCCCGAAGTAAAGAATGTTTCAAAATGAATTAGAGTTTCCGTTCTGATTAGAGTATTCTGTGCTTTTATGAGTCTTCAGACCCTGCGAGTCCCGAGACACTTAAACACTCTTGCACTCTCTCTCTCTCTCCCACACATTCACAAATCTCTCCGTCAGCATTCTATTTCGAAAACAAACGTCGAGGCTTCCTTTCAACCGCTTATTGAACCGTGACAGATGGAGCCCAAAGGTGAGGAGCAAAGAGGGTTTCTGCGAAGGACGTATCCACCCCCCTCCTACCTTGCAATTTCGACTGATAGGTTAGCACGAATGACCTAGGCTGCTGCACCTGCGAAGGATTCCCGTTCAAAGGCATTCAAGTTCTACGCTCAATATTTCAATGAAATTAACAGTGATACCTAAACTCTTACAATTTTCAGAAACTAGACGCCACGACCTCGAGGATCTAAGCAGTAACTTTACGATTAATGAAACCCGTTTTAAGAAAATACGTGATCAATTATAAAAACCGTCCCACCAATGGTATGGCGATGAGCAAAACAGCCAACACATATATTAGATATGAAAACGAAAACGATAAGCGTACCGTATATTTGTGGCACGCTTAAAAAAAACACGCAGAATGACACAAAATAAAGGTATTATGAGGAAGCGAGACGTTTGTTCATATTTTAACTTAACCAACCATATACAATGCCGTCGTCGGTCACTTCTTGGTGAGCTCTTGGTGCATGATGCACGGTTGATTCTTCTATTCAACCGCCATCCTAGGCTTTTCTTAAAATGCCTTATGTGGGCATATGAGTGGATTTTGAGACTTTTTGAAACTTCCAATGTGATTTTTACGCGAGCCAAGAGTCGACCCTCCAAAATGCTGCAGCAAAAGTTTGCATCAGACCCAAAATCATGTTTCCCCTGGGCTCTTCATTTGTAAAAGTGTTAAACCTTCATTTGGATGCTTTAGACGTGTAAGGGTCTTTCAAACTTTTGTTACAGAGGACCGAAGAGTTGATTTTCGCATGAAAACCTGTAAAAAGACGATGAGTACAATGAAACAGCACAAAATTCACTCTCAAGAGTCGGGTTTTATGGCGGAGAGACGCGGGTACCATGGGAGATTCCTATCTAATTTGAGACATATCTCTGTGTTTCTGTAGAGAAAAAGACAAATGGTAGCGTTCTAGAATTCAACCATTTACTACATTTGTGCCAAAAAGGTTAGGTACACATTATCCTGTGATGTAGTATATCTATGTATATTGAAAAGTGCTGCTGTTCATAATCTTTTCTGCATCGAGACAATGAAGGGATGCATTCTAGAACGCTACCTACGTTAAGCTGTCATTATGATCTTACCTTTACAGCAGTTTTATGAGTTTAATATTGAATTTTTGACTTTCCAGTGTGATTTTCGTGATTTACGCTCGTTTTTTCATCAGACTGGACGGTTAATTTGCTTATAGCAAAAGTTTTTAGGAGCTCCACACGGAAAAAAAAAATAGTGAAAATAACCATACGGATACCTGATTTTGGCACCTGCTAGATGTTATGGTAAACTTGACCAGAAGTATGGTACATTTTTGAGTAAATTCGACATGCAATCAGGTAACGTCACCCAGTGCCTAGTCAAAACATAGTATACTTCTGGTTAACATTACCACAACATCTTGCAGGTGCCAAAAACAGGTATCCGTATGGTTATTTTCACCGTAGTTTTTTCAGTGCATTATTACTAAGACTTTTGTTTTTGCTTCAGGGAACAAGTCTTTCTGTTACCACCTAACAAAATCGTCCCTAAATAATTGCTATTATCTGTACCACGCTTAACTGCATCATCGGTTAGCAACGGCAACAAAACTACAAGACAAGTCAGCCTCCCAGAGTTGATCACAAAACGAAGGGAGCGGTTTAGCGGGTGTGTGATGGATGAGAGGGAGGGGGTTTTAAAGTGGGGGAATTGGAGGTTGGGTAAGGTGTGATGGTGGGGGAAGTGGGGAGCAGGCGGATACCCTCCCTTTCCATCCACATTTGTGTCGAAGAGATAATTGCCGCTCTGAATGGAGGTTAATGTTGGTCGTCCCTTTGTTTTGGAAGCTCACATTCGAAACTTAAGACCTCGCGCACAGCTTTGATATTCCGAGCGGAAAATGCGATTAACTTGTGGAGAGCAATCTTACCGCGTGGGAGGGGCGAAGGGAAGAAAAGGGAAGGGGGGCTGAAGATAAACTTTGCCTAATACTCACTTTCTTAAGTCTAAGAAAATGTCGGATCGAGCCAACTTACTCCGCTCCGCAACCCCTTTGCCCCGCCACCTTGGAAGATTGTAAAATTGTAATTTGAATAGAGATTAGAGATAGCTTTACGCCTGATGATTTAAGGAATAACAACTTGATGGTTTAGTTGGTTTAGTGAGAGTGTATTTTCATTTAGCATTGCGCATATAGTCCAAGCGAAGAATGGGATTTATGCGCATTTTTGGTAATGGGGCAGAGTTGCAAGGACTGAAATGGATCTGTTGCATACTTTTCTACAACAATATGGAACCTTGATTTCGATGCAAAATTCGGCGAAAATAACGATGCGCACATTAAAAACGTGCGAAATCCACTCATTAACTCAGGAAATCACTTCAATTTCAAACAGCCTGCGCTACACTAGATACTATTTGCACCGGTATACTACTACATAGACGGAACCACCGTTCATAAGTGAACAACATCGTAACTACAAAATGATGGAATTCTCTTTTAAATACATGAACTATTGGCTGCATTTGATGTCTGGTCTTTTCGGTTTATCAAAGATTACAAAATAATAAAAGAAATGTACGCATCTAAACGAAACATTTCAATGTTTGTAAGTTCTGTTCTTGTTTGCATAAAAGAGACGGTTCCATCTATGTAGTTATAAGTCGGTGATATAGAGTCTAGTGTAGCGCGGGTTGTTTGAAATGGAAGGTATTTTCTGAGTTTATGAGTGAATTTTAAAAGTTTTTAATGTGCGTATCGTTATTTTCGCCGAATTTAACGTTAGAATCAATGAGTTACATTGATGTAGCAAAAGTAAGCAACAGACCCGTTGTGTGTTTTTTATAGAAGAAATGATATAGGACTTGATATGCTGAGGACAATGGTGTCTTTGGTTTTTTCAGCAGTGTATCACTTTTGGAGATACGCATGTGTAAAGTTGTAAAAAATCATGTTCGCAGTGACGTCGCAACGAGAAATTTCCATCTAAAGCAATAAGACCAATTCATCTCGCGTACTTGAACGAGCAAACGTCGAAGTGGGCTCTTAGAACGTCCCGTCTGCTCTTTCGGAGCATCACCGATATTATGTATATTTAAAAACTTCAATTTCCTAAAATAGAGTTGAACTGGCAACCTCATTCCTCACGTACGTCCCAATAAACGACTAATATACGGTGCTTATAATTTGGATTGCTGCGTTGCATCACTTTAGTGACCGATTCTCTATGTCAGATAATTTAAGCCAAAACTCTCACGCGTATGAAGTCATAAAAATACTATCTCTTCAAGTGATAAAGTTATGACGCCATCAATTACTGGAGCCATGTATTTTATTTGAAATCATAAAAAGCGCGACGTCGGCATCGCGCCGCCCGCCCTGTTTTGATACTCGATGCGCCACGAATGTAACCGATTCTCTGCACAAAGCCATGATAAGTTAAAGTTCAGGTGCGAGCAACGATCATACAACATCCTCGTGTCCGTTTTTTGCAATGTATGTTGCCTAAAAATGTTTTTTTTTGCTTTACGATTGCAATCGCACCAACTATTTCTATAACAGTAGAGGGGTTTTCTGGGGAGTGATTTTGAGGCACCACGGAGGCAGAGCTATTACAGATATATCTTATAGACATTTTCACACAGGTTCGCTTTGTTTGCTTCATTTTTTCAATCTTTAAGTTTAAATAAGTACTCAGAGACAAATTGAGACAGATGCATTTGAATTGATTTTAAACGAAAAATCAAGTGTTTTAGAATGGCTATATCGAGATAATGGGTCTGTTTCAAAATTTTTCTACAGCGCTGTAGATTGATTAATTTCATGTAAAATCGCGTGAAAAGTCCATTAGTTAGTGACAGCAGAAAGTAAAAAAATGCAATAACAAACTCACAAGAGGCATTAAATTAAGATCCAAGATGGCGGTATAATATCGAGCAATCTGTATGCAAGCACCATGAAAACCCACGATAGCCAACCTCACAACATCGATCACAACCAATCACAACGTAAGCAAACTCATAACCTCCGATGCTGTCAGAGGTTGTTAACGTTTTGACTTTCACGGATGTTCACGGTGCGTGCACACAGGTTGCTCGATATTTTACCGCCATCTTGGGTTTCAGTTAAACGCCTCTTGTAAATTTAATACTGCATTTTATGACTTTCTGATACCACCAATAGACTTTTCACGCGATTTTACATAAGATGTAATACTCTATATTGCTGTACCAAAAGTTTGCAACAGACCCATTGTGTCTTTTGGAAGGATTCGCACGATAAATAAACTGACGCATGACAGAAACAAACAACATTTTTTCGTCTGAATTATTGTATTAGAATTGTGTGTACAGATAGCCACCCTGAAAAACTTGCACACCAGTATTCACTGAAATAATTAAACTTTTTGATTTAAGGTTTAAATAAACGAGGCAATTAAACCAGAATCAGATCGTCTACGATGTCACTTACTGGGCTAGGACTTATAACATACCATATCCTCTCTATTGTTATACAGCTCGTTTCGCATGGTAATTAATTGACTGAAAATATTTCAAATCCATACGTCGCGTCGTACTAAGAATTAACACTAATATTCCAGCCCACAAAAAGAAAAATTTAACGAGTGGGAAAAACAACAGTTCACCAAAAAGTATAATCTAAAGCTTTCACACATGAAAAAAAAAAAAAAAAAAAAAAAAAAAACATTCAATAACTACTCATGTGGTGATTTTTATAATAAATCATCATACACAGTCAATTAGTTTCTAGCAATTTTCACACGCCACAATAAAATTTACCAACTTAATCACGCTGACACTGTACAAGCGTGAGCCCTTGAGTGTCTTAAGAAAATATTGAAGATGACGTCATACCTGCACAGTCTATGTATCATTAAAAGTGTTCAAAAATAATACCAGCCGACTTTAATCTCTTTAAGACGCATTCCTCAACGCAATTGAACATTTTTTTAAAAAAAAAAAAAAAAAAAAAAAAAAAAAAAAAACGCAATGAAAAAGATTTTTTTGCATTTTTGCGATCCTTTATTTGAGAGGGAAAAAATTAATTACACATCGTCCGAACTGATCCAAATTGGACGTGCTCGCTCGCCCGCGCCGCGCTGCGCCGCTTTATGGTCTAAGACACTGGCGCAACCAGGATCTCTTCCTCTCTCTCATTCCCCATTTGAATGTATAAGTAGGAAAATGACAGAAAGAGCGGGTTTTATCGTCTTGTCCATCCTTGTCTAACATACGTTTCTTAATGGAGAAAAGAGAGAGATGAAGAAACTCTTGGTGCGCTACTGGTCTAAGATCAAAAATGGGGGCCCGAAATCTTTGAAAAAAAATTGAAAAAAAAAGATTGACATGTATGATATTCTGAATAATTAAGTGTGACAAAAGATGATAACTATAAAGTGTCTACTACAGGTATTCGTGGACAAATTTTATTGTTGCTAATTTGAATGTAATAATTTAGATATGATTATTTCAGAACTTGTACGTTTGATTGTTCTGAATTCCAGGGAGAGGATAGGGGTTGTGTGCCCCTCTCCTGTTGCCAGTCTCTGAGAGCGCCCAAGGGCGGATACAGGGAATTGTCTTTCTCTCTCTCCTCCCATTTGAAAACGTGCGTTAGGAAAGGACAGAAGAGGAGGGCAAAGTCACGTGATGGCCCCCTCTGCTATCCTTCTCTAACACATGAGTTCAAATGGAGGGAGAGAAAGAAAGACAATTCCATGTATCCGCCAATGAGAGCGCCCACGGCTAGACCGAGAAAAATCGAAAACAAACTCTAAAAAAAAGAAAAAGAGGAAGAGAACGAGACGGAAAGAGAAGAGCTTTAAACAAGAGTAATACAAACCGGTGACGCGACGGTAGTAGTGAGTGCGCTCAAGCGGAGTATAATGCCAACAAGCAGGGGGCGGGAGCCAAGATAGCAAAAACAGGCGTAATAATTTGTAGTAAAACCCGAATTTCAAATAAATGATCGTTCATCACGATTGACGAATAGAAGCGTAATGCCCCCCTCTCCCCCTTCCCTCACGCATCCCTCGTCTCTTCACCCTTGCTTTGAATTCCCTCTCCTTCACACCCATATCATACGTTCAGCTTCAGCTTTACGCGAAACGCGGCACTAGGGTCTGAGATCGAAAAAAAAGTGGGGAAAAATCCAGTTAAAAGAAATTCATCAAAATTCATCGTTTTCGACCTGTTAAGCTTAAGGTGATTCCATGGCAAACTCCCGAAAATTTTAATCCGACAGATGGCGTTACTTGTCGCTGGCTCCGAAAATAGCCGTTTTTTGACGGTTTTCGGCTGTTTTCTCTGAACAGACGAATAATAGTAAAAAAATCGGAATGTCAGCACCTGCTTAATTGCTTGCCTGAAGTTTTGAGCCATAAACGGGCCAAATTGGTTCTAAAATAAGGGCGTAACTATGCAAAGAAAAAATCATGTGTAATTTGGAGTTGTATCAGTAAAGATTACAAGTGAAACAGAAACCTGTAATCTTTACTGATACAACTCCAAATTACACATGATTTTTTCTTTGCATAGTTACGCCCTTATTTTAGAACCAATATGGCCCGTTTATGGCTCAAAAAATCAAGCAAAAAATTAAGCAGGTGTTGACATTCCGATTTTTGTCTATTATTCGTCTGTTCAGAGAAAACAGCCGAAAGACGTCAAAAAACGGCTATTTTCGGAGCCAGCGACAAGTAACGCCATCTATTGGATTACAATTTTCGGGAGTTTGCCATGGAATCACCTTAATGGTAAACTTTCCGATGACATTTCTGGGTTCAAATTACTAGTTAAAAGTGTTTTCTGTGATTGGAAATTGGTCTTGAGAGTTTATTTAATGATGAATTGATGAGTGCTTGATTTTCTGATTGTTGGCCGATTTTTGGACGATCACAGACCACAGTGCGCGCGGCACCCGTACTTAACGAGAAATGGGGACCGAGGACCCCAACCGACGGTAATCTGTAGACTGCGAAGATATAACAGAGAAGACTGTGAATTGTGAATATAGATAAGCAATAAGAGGAATGCGGAGCCAATAAAACAGTGGATCTCGTTTCCGACTTCCTGGAGCGATGTTGCCACATTTTTATTTGCGCACTGAGAAAGGAGAAAAAAAAACTTGAAAGAAACACATTCATCGGGCTATGTAGCTACATATGATCACCAAAAGACCCACTTAATTTTATCGCACAGCCCGATTACTTATTGATACCGTTGATATAATTTTTAATAGGTTAGTAGGTGATACGGCTGTAAAATAGTACTCGATATATGTATACATTAACCGGACTGTGTATCTGTAACTGACCAAACATGCTTGATTAATGTGTCTATTTTTCAGTGCGTTTTTTTTGTTTTTTTTTTTTTTTTTTACAGAGCTGTCGCAATGTTAGTATCGGGCTCTGAGCCTCAATAGAATATTACGCAAACAGTCCTTTAATTTTATTTTGTGCGTTTGTTCGATGGCCTACTTCCGTTTTGGGACCATATAGCCAACAACGTTAAACTTTACGTTGGGAAATAGCAAATCAGTAACAAGGATTTGCAACCTGTCCTCGATTTAACCTAAACACCGAGAACCAGGGGCGTGCCGTGGTTTCCAGAGAGAAGGGGCAAGAATGCAATCTTGCCGCCCTCAATGAACAAAATTATAAGTTTGATTTTTTTTTTTTTTTTGCTTGCGACACGCCGATTTTGCCGCCCTCTGAATTCATTTTGAAATTTGATAACTTTTTTTTTTTTTTTTGGTTGTTCAACCTGATTTTGCCGCCCCCCGAGAGTGCCGCCCGGGGCAAGGGTACCCACATACCCTTCCTCCGACGGCACGCCCCTGCCGAGAACCGTTCGTACTGAATTCTATCAGATCCCTTTATGACAAGTAACGATGAGCTTTATCGTAAATCAATTGAAACTTGTACCGGTGATAACTATTTAGAAGGTTGGCGAATAAACTAATTAATAATCGCTGTGTAGACTGCAGACGGCCAAAGTCCGACTTTATGAGCAGAGTAATGAATGGAGCTCAGAAATATTTTCCAAAGCTGTTTCCAAGAAGTCAGAATCAGAGAAAATCTGAGCAGCAAACCGAGATTACGTCATGTGGGGAGGGGACCAATCAGCGCCTACTTTCTAAATAGTGCTGCAAACCACTTTGTAGTTGTGACAGAGGCTGAACTTTTGCAACAGCTACATGACAAACCCAAAAGAACCGACAAGGATTGTGAGAGCCTTCAAAGTCCACTCCTTAAGTTGTGAATATCTTTTTAATATCCACAAATGCGAACCTCAAAACGACAGTTTCAACACCATGAAACAAGCAACTGCTGTAGTTACCAAGGTCAGTAACCAAACAGAGCAACAAAGGATCTTATGACTGTATACACCAATTAGTTGTAATATCGTAGGTTGCTCTCGACTCAAATCAAGAAGTTCCGTTAAGTTTCGAGCAGTTTCACGTTCGGTGACTGGACTTGGTAACTGAACTAGCCGCTCAATAGTTGCTTTTGTTTGGTGGCATAGAAATTGCGAGCGTAATATTTAAGTTAAAAGGATTGACAACTTTATAACTGGTTTTTACGGTTTTTAGTTTGTTGATCGGTGTTTTGGGGGTTGGAACAATATGGTCTATAATTATGCCAGGCTGCTCGTTTGAGGTTAGGGTCGTCCTAGTATACGTACGTTTATGGAGAGTGAAATGTAAAATCGTGATCATCTTCTCTAAATACGATTTTCAACTCTTTTACAAAAGTGCAGTAGTAACTTAATGCCAAACATTTCATTACCAACGTACTCTTTCAATTTCGGTTGAACTTCAAACAACCAACCAAATACTTGATAACCAGTATAAGGAGGCCACATAAACTTAAATATACCAAGACGGACACTAACCTCCCAATCTCAAACAGAGCAACCGGGCATGATTATAATATAGACGGTACCGGTTAAAATCTATTTGAGCGCATGTTCCATAGTGCTACGGAAAAAGCTTGCAAAAGGCCTATTGCGCTCATGGAGATTTAGAAAAAAAGAAACCAGCAATCTGCAAACGCCGCATTCCTGTAAATCACAACTTCCGAATTGTGAGCCCCAATCTCGAATTTTCCCGAATTCTCCCGACCTCGCTCAGATCCCCATCCCGAGATCCCCGAATCAGAGGGAGAGCTTGACTCTGGGGCAAGAGATTATTCCAATCTACAACACGGAGTACGACAATTGACAAGCTTAGCCCCCTCCGATAAAAAGGGTTTCCGCAGGTGCCCATAAATTTCTGAATCCAAACCTTTTCCCCGCCTCCATTCCTTCGTCCACCCACCCTCCATTTCATCCCGAAGTTCAAAAATAGATACGAATGCGCTCTTTCGGTTTCCTGAGCCCGAGGATTTTCAATGATGGCATATCCGCCATCCACGTCGTCTGAGCATTATCCAGCTTCGTTGCACTTTTCCCGGAGAAGTTTGATTCTTCCTGATTCCTGATAATGGATCCGTTGCAAGCTTTTTCCATAACCCGCCGTTACTCGCGTGGGGTCGAAAACGACCCCAAGGGTCAGAAAAATACAATTTTGTCCGTGAAAATTTTAAGGTTTTAGCTCGTCTATTTCAGTACTTTCCTTCAAGGGTTTGGACTACCCACTCTGTTAGTATGAACTTAATTCAATCATTCGTTTTAAAGCACGGACGCGCCAAAGTTGCTTGGGGTCCTTTCGACCCCACGCGACTACTCACGTGACCGAGTGAACATAACGTAAACGTGGATTCTGTGCGGTGTTTGCACTCGCGTGATGTGATTGCCGTTGGTTTTTTACTTTTCTTTACTTACTAACATATTTTTAGCAAATCTAATGTTTGCTCTCACTGTTTTTTTCACATCCGTTTTTTCCGAAAATTATTGATATGAGGATGGCTATTAAAAATATATGATAAGGCAAAACTGTAGTAAAAAAATGTTCACCGTGATTTTATGGTGCTTGTCAACTTTAACGAATTTGCATAGATATCTTCTTCAGACCAAGAGGGTGGATATGGATAAGCCGCAAAAAGATTTGAAACATGAGAAGTAGTAGTTGTAGTCCCTCCTATCCTTTCTCACAAAACGTCACCAGAAGGAGTGAGAAATAAAATAATCACAAATTGCCAGAATTACTCGTACATTCTCAGAAAGATTGTTTCACCGACCGGGGCCGGAAATCTTTGCTACAGTTTAAAGTATCAGACGTCATTTATTCAGAATATTTTTAATGATTAAAAACTTATCTGGTTTTAATAATGTTTGTGATTGTTTCTGCTCTTTGCCTTCCATTTTACTTAATTTAGTTATTCTATCCGCAGGAGTCGAATCAAACATTGAGATTTGTTCACATATGAGCCCAAGTAAAGAAGGCATGGGTGACAGATAGATCCACTCATTAATGTTTTATCGAAAATTCAACCACTATCAGAGATAAACATATAAATTGGAGCGGATCAATATACGTCAGTAGAATGAAAAAAGAGAGAGATACAATAAATTGGGTCGATTGCTACTTTGCGTGTGCTATCTACTTCAATTGTTGTTACACTAACCAATTCTAAAGTGAAATAATTTATTTATCAGTGACATGGGTTATTTCACAAAGAATTGGCTGAAGAGTAAACTTATCGGCAATACAAGAAAGAAAAGACAAAGAATATTTTGAAGAAAACATCAAGATAGATAAATTATCAGGCACTTAGAGTCACCAAAATGAGTCTTAATGGCTTTAAAAAATGTGAGGATGTCTGGGTTACATTGTGATGGAAATTTACTTAAAATGCGAGACTTGTTACGTCAAAAAGCGGATCTGCCAAATTTTTCTTAAAAAAAAAAAAAAAAAAAAAAAAAAAAACTGTTTGTTTTTCGAAATATTTACTACACTAAAGTGGGTCTCGATCCTTTACTTCAGTGAGATGACGTTGTTGGATGGTATCCTACTACCAATAAAAATTGATTGATAGAGCGGAACAAACAAATCAAAAAATAGACCAAGAAAAATAATTACAAGAAGAAAGCAAAAAAGGAAGATGTATTTACAAAATTTGTTTTATGTACACAACGTTTATGACAGAGTACCAAATGACAAAGAGTATTTACAATTATTACCAAGCATGTACAGTGACAAACTGATTCATAAACAATAAATAGTACTTACATAGTAGAGTGGTATACTTAAAATTAGTGGAGACAAAATTCACCCAGAGGTGACATCGTAAAATTTTGTCTATATGTATACCTAACAAAGGACATTACAGGTTACAAACATTAATTAAATGGGTCTGTTGCAGCGGCAATCTTTTGCATAGATGAGTGAGTGGATTTTGTACAGTGAAATAATGCAAAAGTAGAGTCACGCTAATTTATAATATTACTAAAATTCACTGATGAATGCATCAAGAACAGCGATTGTTGAGTTACTCTTTGATGTCACTGATGCATACTGTTCAGTTCTGTATCACTATTTGGTCGGTAGCTTTGAATCTACCACCCGAAAGATACGACCGTTTGATGGTCATTTTATAAGGTCACACAGTTGAACACGGTAATCTTTCGATGTTTGTGTAGTTAACTGATTTATTACGACACTAAGATCACCCTTAAAAGATTTATTCTAAAAAATGAAGCAACGTCCTTCAAATATCGATAATTCCTGACAAAGATATCTTGTTTATCTACTTGCTAAACCAAGTCGATAATATTGAGTTTATAGAATGCAAACCAAAAAGGAAAATATTGGACTAGATAGTGTCCAGTGGTGGCATTAGAAACTGACTTTTCGATTCCTGAAGAATTGATGAGTGAATCTAGGTCATTTAATGAAGTGTTTTTGTTACTTTTTCATAATTGATAATTTAAGCAACGATCAGCATTATAGTAGCAAAAGTTCACCATAGATCCATTGTTTTTTTTTACATTGAATCAAATAAAGCAATTTGTCATCACGCAGTCAAAGCTAGCTGCTTGAGTCACCTTTCAGTTCTATTGTCCACTGATAACATACTGATAAAGTGGTCAGGTGAGTTTTTGCTCGAGTGGAGAAGGAAACGTACGAACTCTCAAGAGGTTGGCACTAGTGCAACTAACTGCGATTTGCGAAGTTATCCAAACTTTCATCATGTCTCAAGATAAAGCAGCGATGAAAACACTTGTACTCAACTTTCATAGCCGTCCTCTTAAAGGACGCACCAAAATCTAATCAAGAGCCACTTGTCTTTGAGGCAAGAAAATAAATGATGCATACTCATATTATTGATCAGATGAAGAGGGTGTGACAAAAACACTTCGAGTGGAAAAAGACACCAATTTGTACTTACGACTAATGGAATGTTTCCGGTAAAAAGAATGTCACAATTGATTTCTAATTAACTCAACTACTATCAAAAATAAATAAATAAACATTCAGCAAACTGAAAATTCTACTTTTGACGCATGCTCCATGAGTAAAAAATGTGGGAAACAACCATTAAAACAGAAGGATTACATAGTTGCAAAAATCATGATTTTTTATGAGTAGGCATGTATGATTCATGTCATATTTTCACCATAGAGTAGAAAAAAAAAAAGGATAGGAAACAAAACATTCAATGTTCAACTCCGTCAATTCCTAGGAACAGAGCAGAAACGCACAATTAACTTTGTACTCACTTAGTACGCAATCGGAACTTCTTAGACTCAGTGCTTTTCAATTGAATCAGTTATTAGAAGGCAAGCCTATCAGTCCAACAGTGTTAAAAATTGCACTTCATACTTTCCTTTCGCAAGAAATTAAAGCCACACACTTTTACGTTGGTTTTAACTTCCCGAGATATAAAGGCTTACAATAATTTTATGTTTTTTTCCATTTTCTGAGAAATTAAAGCCCTGCACCTTCACGTTTCTCCAAAGAAATGATAATTGATGCTACCAAGGAAATTCGGTGAAAATACCACGGCTGATGAGGAAACAATTTGTGCAAAGTTTTTCAAAAAAATTAAGGACACATCTAATCTCTGGAAAACCGATTGAATTATTTAACTTGTGTACGTCAGGTTTTTCTTACAAGAAATCTTCAAATCACCGTTGTTGCTTTCTCTCGATCTGCTTTCGGCCTGAACTCGCGCTCGATCTGCACCAAAGTTTTACCCTGAGTCTCCGGTAGAACGAACGTCGAGAACAGTCCGAAAAGGAAAGCTGAAATCATGAATAAGATGATGGTTCCGGTGAATCCCAAGCCGAATATAAAAATGTAATACAACTTGAGGAAGATAAAAGTAAAAACGTAGTTCATTCCATTGCTGACGCCACACATTCTACCTCGGACATTCAACGGGTAAAGCTCGTATATCATGAGCCAAGGCAAGGGATGGACACCGAAACCACACGTGAAGACAAATAACACCATACAAATCACTGGGATTACAGAGTAATCGCTAAGGAAGGTCACGTCACCGTTGGCAGTGTACAGATACCCAAAAACAACGGCCAGAACGACTCCCATACCGTACCCCGAAAAGCTGCCAAGAATTTTGCGGTTCAGCTGATTGATAATCATCGAAGCTATCGTGCACGAAACCAGCCTCGTTACAGCGATACCGATCGATACAAGCCCGGGGTCGTAAGCGGTTTTGAATTCTTGCATGAAGTCTACTGAGTAATACAGCAGGATATAAAATCCAGTGGCGTTCTGGAGAAAGGATATGGTGAGTAGGATCATGAACGGTTTGAAGACGGTCGGTAAAAGGAACTGTTTGAAGATTGAAGTGTTGTCTTTGGGCCAATCTTGGCAGGCGTCCTTGAGATATTTTAGCTCGTCTTCCATGTTGACGTTGGGCCCTTTGAGCCATTTCAAACTTTCGATGGCCTCGTTGAGACAATGATTTTGAAAGAGCCACGGAGGAGATTCAGGGATGAAAAAAGCGTAGATGAGTGAGAATATGCCGAGACTAGCGGTGACAAGGGAGGTTATGTCGTAGGGCAATAACCTTCCAATGGCGTAGACGTAGACAAGGCCAAGAGAGGATGATACAGTGCACATGTATAGGAGGAAACTCCGGTGTATGGGCGTGCATATTTCCGAAATGTACACAGTTGACGGGAACCCAAAACCTGTCAACATGTTGGATCACATGAGTGGAATCAATAAAAAAAAGGATGAATACCCATTGAAAACCCCCAAAAACCCCTTCTTATGCACGATAATCTCCAGTGGACATAAAAATCACCGCCCCTTCTCTCTCTCTCTCTCTACTCATTTGAACGCATGTGATGGAGAAGACTAGATATGGAGGCACATACTTGGCTTGTGCCCCAATTTCCCTCTCTTTCCTAGACCACCAAAGACCACGCACAGTCTATTTTATAATTACAATTTTTCCAAGTTTAAAAATACTACGAAGGAAATACGCCATGACGAAAGTCATTGGCTTGATAAAATAATTACTTCAAAATATTTGGATACTAGAGCGAAATATAAAACACATTTATCAAAGCGGTTGATATTTGCGATAATCGCGATTCATACTCGATGGAGGGGATACCTACTCCCAATAAAATAAACGAGCTTCACATTCACACAGAGGGAGACACCAAACAAGGTCTGATTCGTTATTCTACTAATTTATTCCCAGCCCTCTTTTCCTCTCCTCTCTCAAAGCAACCCCTCGTCCATCGCAGAAAATGACCTCTATTTACTCGGTCATTCACAAACCACTTTTTCTTCAGAGGAAAGAAAACAAATATTATGAGTATTCTGGAACTTGACATATTTTTGGCTCTTAGGACTTCCTTGGCTGTTTGAAGCCACTTTGCCAGAGAGGGTGGATTTAACCCCCCAACAAGCCGCGCAGTAGTCAGTACCCACAGTAACCATTCAAGTATGCATACGCTCCTTTAATACATGATTTGCGTACTGCTTCACACATCTTCCCCTCGTCACTCCACCTCACTCTATCTCTCCTTTCCTCTTTCTCCCTGTCGCTTTGTTGCCGTCCGCTCAAACTCTTTGCTTATCGGCGCGAGTAAGTGCGTAAAGAGACTAATAGAGATGATCTGTTGCGCTGCATGGAAGAGTGGTTTGAGGGGAAAAAGAGAAGGAGTAATGGAGGACAGAGAAACAATAGCCCAAACTGATGAGGCCGCGTTCGGTGTCTACCCTACCACATAACGCGACCGCTACCTACTTTACTCTTCGCATATACACTTGAAACTGTCTCCTCCACCAAGTTCACATCACAAATAACGGGGAAAAAGCTTCCCTAAAACTTTTTCGTTCCCTCAGAAACCATTCTCTTCAATTTATCTCGAGTTACCAAATATTTCATTTCCAGAAAACTTCAATTAGGCTCAAAATTAAAGGGGCACCATCGAAGTCCTTCAGCTACTACTTATACCAATAATCTAAATGCGTGGGGCTTGCTTTTTAAAACATAGATCTAAATAAACTTTTCATAAAACTTAAGAAGCGCTTTGAAAAAACCACGTATAAAACAGAGGGTATGCTCGTCCTCAAAAGTTCATAATTTTAATTGTAATTGTGTGTGTTTCTGATCGATTATGCTGATTATTCTTTTTCGTCGGACAGTTGGAGCTTAGCCCATGCGTCCAAAAAAAAAAAAAAAGAAAAAAAAAGCCTGGTTAACTCATCAAAAATACACACAATTACACTTTGAATTTTTATCTTTTGAGGACGAGCGTATCTTCTATTTTATACGTAGTTTCTCCAAAGAGCTCCTCATTTACTGTGCGAGGTACATGAGAAGAATTACTTGTGGCGCTACCAAGTGAATGGAAATAAAAAATAAACCGTAAAATTTGATAGCGTTGTGTTTTGTTCATTAAAAATGTCAAAATCAATTTTTTGGATTGATATTTGGATATTAGCAATGCATTTAAATGGACAACTTGCAACCGGGCAACCTTGCCAAATCGTATGTTTCATCTCCGAGATTTTTTTTGCCCAAGTCCATTGAATGAATACAGCTATGGACATACCCTGCGAGATGCCAAGAATAGCTCTTCCAATGAGTATTTCATGAACGTTTGACGAGACACCCACAATCACATGGCCGATAGCTGACGTCAGAAAATGTAGCCTTATCACAGATTTTCGCCCTATTTTATCACAAAGAGGCCCACAGAGAATGGAAGAAATGGGAGTCCCAATTACTCCAATGGCAGCTACAATCAAAAATTAAACACAAGGTTGAACATTGCTTCACATACTTAAATTAAATGATCGAAATCTTACAAGTTTCGCCTACTTATTTACACATTCTTTTTTTTCTGCATACATCCTCAAAGGAATCGATTAAATACTAATTTAATTACTCAATCGGAAAGATATAATTTTTATACATATTTGTAGTTACCGTGATTGATTTTTGGGACCTATCGTGATATCGTACAGATTTGTGCTCGGTAAAATAAGACCTAATCAGAGCCAAAAAGAAAATAGAAAATACTCGTATATTGATAAAACTCTCGGGGCCACGAGTCAGCGAGGTAGACAAATGAGCATCTAAATAGGAAGTTAAGAGAATCAGACTCTCCTTACCCCAGGGCAAATGAATATACACTGAAAAATAAAAATGCTGATTCAGCATTAAACATGTAGAAAAAGTGTCCGACATGTACTAAATGCTGATTTTACATTATGAAAATGCTGATTCAACATTTGAAAATGCTGATTTAACATTTGAAAATGCTGATTCCACTTTTGGAAATGCTGATTAAACATTTTATAACATTGAATCAGCATTTTCATAATGTAAAATCAGCATTTAGTACATGTCGGACACTTTTTCTACATTATAAATGCTAAATCAACATTTTTATTTTTTCAGTGTAACGTGCTTAGCTCCGAAAAAGAATTGTATAACTTGTAAAATAACTTTATATAGGGTGCCTCAGACCACCAGTCCACCCATTTTTCTCACTCGCAGCTGGTTAATAAGTTTTAAAATTGAAAAGTGGGATGGGAAATTGATCCCAGATTTTTCTATTTAGATGTTTCCAAAAGCCCCAACTCCAACTTATAAAGGTGCCAACCCTAATTGAATATACAATAAGAAGATACAATTTCTGTCAGTTTTCTTCAAATCAATTTTTTCCAGGGCCCCCTACTTTTTTTGTTATGAGGGCTTAAAGAGAAAACGTATGAAACAACAATGTCAGAAATCGAATTTTTCCCCCGAATATTGATTTATTTTGGTGCTTTAAACGACGTTTCTACGAGAAAACTTGAAATTTTCGCTTTGACCCCCCTAAGTCCTCACCCACTCCCATAAAGGGGGGTCCTGCTTCTAAAAACAACGAAAATGAGAAACTTGGAGTTGAGACTATTTTATAGTTTTTTTTTCTGTTTGACTTTTAAGTTTCAAAGCTTGATATCCCGCCTTTCTCGAGAAAAAAGGAAAGGGCGGATGATCTAGGACACCTTGTATAAACTGTATTGGGAGTTAATAAGAGTGGTGCTAAAGGGAATGTATTGAATTCATAAAAAATTAAAACTATATCAACTACGTTTTTATGGCGACATACACTTTGTAAGAACACGCTATGACGAGAATGAGCAAACTGACCGATCCAAGAAGCAGTTTCCTTGGAGATTGGGATGAGGCTGTCCGCAGCTTCTAACTGAGGCAGCATGGTTGAAGACTGTCCAAGAATCGCTCCCATTTGGAATTGACAAAAAAAAGATGCCATCGCGGCCAACAACTGGAATGTTGAAGAAAACAAATAAACAGATTAAGCTAAAAACTTATTTGTGTTAGCTGGATACAAAGTTTACCATTCCACTGGTCATTTACTTTACCATTACTCATCGCAGCCGATGCAGATCATGCTTGTTGAATTTATAAAATATTTATTAAAGTCCGCTCGGGATAAATATCTGATACCAGAGGGCTATCACAGTCAAGAAAGCCCTTGCACTCGTGTTTTAACCGGGCGGAAATTCCCAAGTCAGATGGATCCGACTTGGTTCAGAGCCAGATGGGTCATATCAGTTCGTATTGAAGGTGTGCATTGCGCATCAACACGTAAAACGCAACGAGGAATAGGTCCAATAGACTGTTTTAGTAGAGCGATATATCGTATCGATTACCGTTCGAGGGCCTCTGGTTCCAAACAAACTCTGGTTCAATGTAATTTCCCCATAAGCGAACTGTTGAACGGAAATTTAGGCTATTAAATCAAACAATTAATGCAACCTTTTTGCGATTATGAATTCTACGTCCTCGAAAATGCTTAATTATGCCTGGTTCCTTGACTAAAACTGCCGAAATCAATAAGATACTATAGATTAAACGTTGCATTTGTAGGTTAGAATCGCTTGAAATCCCGCCAATTCCACAACAACAACAATAAAATTTGGGTGATTCCAACCTCCAAACACATCGTTTAATCTGTAATATCTTGTTGATTTTGGCAGTTTCACGGGTGAAATCAGGCAAAATTCAGCATTTTCAAGGACGTAGAATTCAAAATCGCAAAAAGGTCGCATTAATTGTTTGATTTAATAGTCTAAATTTCCGTTCAAAAATCCGCTTATGGGGAAAATGCATTGAATCAGAGTTTGTTTGGAACCAGAGACCCTCGGACGGCAATCGATACGATATATCGCTCTACTAAAACAGTCTATTATGAAATACGGGGGCGTGATCTCAACGTCCTCAGCATCCGTCAACATTACTTCCGCAAATTATTGTTTGAAATGGAGGGGGGGGAGGAAGTTATCATTGGACCTGTTTAGCGCTGCGTTTAACATGATACAAAACAACAGTGCATATACCTGTCTTAAATATTGATCCGGCTCTGTACCGAGCCGGATCCGTCTGGCGTTGAAAATTTCCGTTCCGTTCGAAAAATGAGTGGAAGGACTTTTCCAACTGAGGGTACCCAAAACTCTCAACTTTCCTCAAAATACTTTACTACCCTTATCGATAATTCAACCTTAATCGAACGACAGCACTCTAGCTCTGGTGGAAACAAAATGCCCTAACCTCTAAAAAGGCTCACCTCACAAAAGAAAATCCGAGCCGATACTTAGTGCGCAACGAGGAATTAATTGTCTCATTTTCAGTTGCCATTCATACCAGAGCTGCATGTTATGATAAATTCAGCTTACCCTGGTCCAGTCGAGATATCTAGACCAAGTAGTATTTGAATCCAAGCCGAACACTTCAAACAAAATCTGTACTTCACTAAGAGTCTCGATTTTTAGTTATATTTTGACGGTGACCTCGAAAATTGAATTTGCTTGGTTGAATAAAATCCAGTTTTAGGTCAAGTACTTTCCAAATGAATTCAACGTCTGACAGCCTACTTTGTTGGTCCTCTTTGACGTCAACAGTTGGACGGTTGTATCCGTCTTTATTTTTTATCATTTCTAATAATTTATTTATTTATTTGTTAATCTTTAGTTTGTTTCTCTATACAAATGTAACCACGATTTCCGTGAATTTCGTTTAGAATATACAGAATCATGGAGCAAAGGCCGCCTTGAACTTTCGAGGTCAGGTAAATTGAAAGTGTTAGAAACGGTCATTTTAGTGTATTACTTTCCGGTCTGCTTTGCGATTTTATGGACACAGCAGCCAATAAAAATCTAGCAAATCAGGATGGATCATGCGAAGATACATAAAACATTTTAAAAATGGATTTGGTCTGGTTCGCTTAGATATCCGCCTTGTGACAGTGACACTACCGCACAATGGTCTAATATCGAAAAAAAAGGCCAAATATCAGTAAAAAAAAGTAATAAAAAGTCATCGTTTTTAACCAATTAAGCCTAATTTAAAACTTTTCAGTGACAATTCCAGATTTAAATTACTTTTTTAAAAGTACTCTCAGTAAATGAAACCGGTACTGAAAGTTTATAAATAGTAAATTGATGAATAATTTAGTTTATGATTTTTTGCCACTTTGCAGTGGCGGCTCGTGCAATGTGGCAACATCGCAATCTCTCCATTTAAACCTATGTAAAACAATCGATCTTGAAGAGGTGCAATTACACCCCCAATATATCGATACTTTAGCATAGGTCTAAATGGCAAATAAGTATAGTTGCCAAATTGCACGAGCCGCCACTGCCACTTTTTGACGATCTCAGACAATAGTGCACCGAACTCGACATCCAATCAAAACGGTCCACCCAGATATCAATTCCAATCAGCGTTTTATCTCGCTCCAAGTATCCCTTATCTAATTTGATGCCAGGATTATTTTTTCTTTAACGAGTACTGCCGGACTCAAATTTGTATTTATCATATTTTACGTTCATTCAAATTTGAAATTTACGGCCATGAAACTGTAAATCTTGCAACATTGCATTTTGTCAATTTAAACTAGATACAAAAGGTCAATTTTTAGGATGTTCACCTCTCAACCAATAGCCAGTTGCTTGGCTCAGTCACTTTGTCAACGTTGTACTTTCTCCATTTAAACCCATTAAATATATCGCACTATTGGGTGTTCGGTGAACACCTTTAAATTCGACCTTTTACAAGGGTATAAATAGATAAAATACAACGTTGCCAAATTGCACGTTATATGACCGGCCCACGTTCAATAGCTCCATCTTTTCCGCGAGTTGAAAAAGGATCAACACTAGGCGCGACTTTTAAACCCTGGTAAAAATGGTAAACAGGCACTACTAACTTCCTACTAACTTCTACTATATTTTGGAAGAAAGTGAGTACAAGTTAGTAAAAACTGTATCAACGTTAGTAGAGCTTGTTTTAACTTGTACTTGCCATTTTTACCAGGGAAGTTAACGCTACACCACAGTTTGACGTTAGAAAGCCGTCTCTTGAACATCAGATTGAAACATTGTTGGAAGAAAAAGTCGTTCATGGCATATCGGCTAATCAACACTTTTGAATCAAAAAGAAGTTTGGAAGCTTCAAGGCGCATCGGTTTGCTACTACGTTTAAAAGCCTCCTCATGCACTTGTTGCGTGTTTTTGTATAACTTACAGTGTTGCCCCTTTCATAATAGAAAATTTAAAAAAGTAAAATATATATTTTAGAAATAAGGGTGAACTTGGTACGACAGTTAAATTCATGATAAACGGAGCTGAAAAGGAGGGAAATAAAAATTCAAGGCTAAAAAATCGCTATACTGACATACTTTAAAATTTCGACCAAACATTAAGAGCTGAGTAATAAAAGGAGGTGGAAACCTTTTTTCTACGACGCGACGGTTGAGTGCAACATTACACGAGTGTCGACGGATTTTTTTTTTTTAAAGTTTGAAATTGGCATCGATGGGAAGTGTTATCATTTCACGACTTCATTACTCAGAACTCAAGCACATTTCAGTCAATGGATTATGACATTATTTGTAATGGACTTGACGGTTCCTTTTGTCCTATTCTTTTCATTGAGAGGTCGCAAGAATTATTGAACGTAATATAGAACCAAGACGTGCCAATTATTTGAGATCAGAGAGGACCAATTCCATTGTAAGCTACTCTTTACTGTGATTTAAAGGCCTAATAAATAACTAGACGTTCACTCAATGTGATCCAGCGACGGCCGCGGCACGTGCAAACTGGCAACGTTGAATTCGGTCAATTTAAATACATGAAATAGATCGAAATAATTAAGTGGGCTACGCTTTGCACTCCCTCGAATCAATATTTTTTACGGGTTTGAATGGACAAAATTCAAGGCTGCTAAACTGGACGCATCGCCATTGATCTGAACATTAGTAGCGGTAGAAACTATTTTAAGGGGCGGAGACGGGAATGGCGGCTCTTGCGATTTGGCAACAGTGTATTCCCTCCATTTGAATCTATAGAAAACAATCGATTGCAAGTGAGGCGCTGCTTCACTTTAGAATCGATTGTTTTTCCTAGAATTAAATGGAGGGAAAACATAGTTGCCAAATAGCACGAGCTGCCACTGGGAGGCGACTTCAAAACCAAAATACCTTGTCTTTTCAATGGATTTTTGCCATTTGAAACTAGGCACAAAGTACTGACATCTCAGAGATTTAGTAAAATCCCCTGAAGATCCATTATTTTACATAGGTTTAAATGGGGGAAAATACGTTGTTGCCGCATTGCACTAACCGCCACTGGTCGATTTCAATGTTCAGCAGTTCAAAGGTCATTATAGTACCCAATGTCAAACGTCGGTTTGTTGAAAATATAGGTCACATCTCAAATTAAGCCGTCCAGAGACGGCGAGTGCAGTTAGGCGAAAATCGATTGCTTTACATAGAGTCAAATGGGAAAGAAACACTGTTGTCACATTGCACGAGCCACCACTGGACAAGTCCATCGCGCGGGAAGGGCCTGGTTCCTGATATACTGACATCGAGACGTGCAATCCGGCAACTTAGTATTTTATGAACTTAAACCAATGCAAAAGGTCGAACTCGAAGATGTTAACCGAACTTTTGAGCTTTTGATCATTTTGAGCTACGTTGCCTGAATGCCTGATCGCATGTAACGGCACTGCTTGGAGATAATTGAGAGGAAATTATGTGCCTCTATCGATACACAGCAATTTACGTTCGATATATAATCAGTAATGCAATGAGAGATTCGTATCCATCTCATTTCTCCATTAAACCACAAGGATGGACACGACGCACCATGGTCTGAAATGGTCAGAAAGTGGCTAAAAATCGAAAAACAGATGTCTCCACAATTATTATCGTTCATATATTTTTAAATACCACCAATTTGACCGATCCGAATCCAATTTAAATCACAACCATCACTTTTAACGAGTACTTTAAACCTAGAGATGTCATTAGAAAGTTTTGAATTGTGCTCAAGAGTCGAAAACAATGATTTTGGATGGATTTTTATCACTGATTTTTCACCACTTTTTTCTATCTCAGAACATAATGCGACGCACACCCCTCACCCCCTCTCCCTCCCATTCTTTTGCCATTTTTTTACTTGTACATTCAAAAGAAAAATGAGAGGGATAGAAGATATCCTTATTAAGCCACTCATCTTTTTGTCGTATCATATGTTTAATAGATAATGCCGAGCTGCCGTTTTGCATATATAGTTAATGGCATTTTTCAATTCACCCATGATTCCACCGGTTGATAAAAAGGTTATACAATATACAGTTCAGTTCAGTTATGACCAAAGGTTTAGCACAAAAATACTCTTATCTTTAATATTTTCCCAAACAGAGAATTCATTACTGACTTCAAAAAAAAAAAAAAAAAAAAAAAAAAAAAAAACTTGCGAATAATTTAATAATTAAACGACAATCCCATCGATTTAGAAAACTGAACGGTATACGTAGAATCAGGCCGGTCTCGTGGGCTTGGTGGGGCCCCTGACTGCCAATTCATAGATCCGAAGTTCGAATCTCGATAGAGGCTGCAGATTTTTCACTAATCTTGTTGCTCGGTCTCGTCCAGTGGCGTCGCATGCCATCTGGCAACAACGCAACTGCTCCTTTTAAGCTCATTAAATACATCGAATTTTCCTTGTGCACTGTGCACCCCCTGAATTCGATATTTTACATTAGTTTAAATGGATAGAACATTGTTGCCAAATTGCACGCGACGCCACTGGTCTCCTCTGAAGTGGGTCCATGGCAAAGATTACATAGAGAAAATCTGAGCGCTTAGAGTTTGAATAGCTCCTGGTAACTTCTGACAGTAAACAAACTAAACAATTTCTTTTTTTTTCAATATTTCTGTTCGTGGCTGTAGGTTCCAATCAGGAGCATAAGTCAGTAAACCCAACAACAAAAAAACTGTGTAATCTTTTCTCCACCGGTGGAAATCATCGGTGAATTGAAAAAATGACATTCAAAATACATGAAACGAACGTCAGCTCTGGGATAGTAACTTTATACTTACGGGCCGGACGATACTTTCGGTTGGCTTCACATTCTCTTCAACCTCCATTTTTCACCATCGACACTTCACACAACACTCACTTGACAAATCTAAGCGGTTAAAACCACCGCATGGAGAAATAAAAGCAGTTATTCCGCACTGCTCCGCACTAGAAAACTGACTAGATGCGAGAGATTGGAGTGGGTTCGGAGCACTTCTCGTGAACACCCAAGTCGAGAGCTCTTTATCATGTCGAAAAATAAGTTGGAAGAGGGTTAGGTACTGAAAACAAAAAAAAAGGAGAGGAGAGGAGAGGAGAGAGGGAGAGGAGAACAAATTCGCGTTGTTTCATTTTTGAAGAGATTACGGTAAACACACTTATCACGATGCAAAACACTTGTCCACTGGAGATCCTCTAAAAGTTGAGCCTCCGCCCCATATCCTCGCGTAAGCTCGCACGATTTTTAAACAACTCTTCATTCGCATTTTAAATAACGACAGACATTTAAGATTATTCCAGGCCAAACTTTTCTAGATTTAAGTCCGATAGATAGCGTTGCTAGTCACTTTTGGGAAAATACGTGTTTTTGGCATTTTAAATCAAAAACAATGAACCGACGCCAAATTGCAAGGACGTCGGCATGAGAGTAATTTTTTTTTTTTGATTATTTGAGTCCAAAACGAGAACATTATAATTGATAATTAAAGCCGTGATTTGTAAAAATCATTTCACCATAAGCTTAGAGAGTGTCTGTAAGTGCAAGTGATACTATGTCTGCCTGCATCACTCGCACTCATTGAGGCTTACAGTATTTTTGTATTTTCTAAATCCTCGCTTTATTTTTCAGTGCTTCAGATCAAATCTTTCGGGGTATTCTCCTCAAGGTGTCAACGTTCCTCAAAATAAAAGTGCACTGTTCGCGAAAGTTCATCAATTTTAGCCAACAACTATTGACATTTAAAGCAGAGTGGTGTCCAAGTGGGCGTGGTGTCCATCGTTCAAACTATAATGGGTCTGTTGCACACTTTTGCTACAGCGATATGGAGGGTTGTTTCTAGTGTAAAATCGCGCAAAAATCACATTGGAAGCATCAAACAGTCATAAAATCCACTCGTAAACCCGCAAAGGCTTTTTTTAGAAATTCCAAGATGGCGGGCGAAGTGGCGAGCCAGCCTGCATGCATCCACCACGAGTAGCGGTGGACCGCGCGGCACATTCAAATAATAATGGCCGCCTGTCATCACAGCTGGCTTCATGAACAACGAAAATGTAAACACTGAAGACGTCTGCTTGGATTTCAACGTACATTACCTTATTTTTCGTGTTTTTTTGTTAATCTTTCTCAAATTCAATTAGATTAAAACTGTGTTTTTTTTCTTTACCTCATGTTTAAATTTGTTTGCCGTCCACCGGCCCCAAAGTATGATTCCAACTTAAATCATCATCCTTGGAAGTTCTGTGTGTTTTTGTCTCGTTTTGATAATTTTTCGACACAAAATCGGCTCCTTTCCCTTTTCAAAACCTACTGTGAGGAGTGTAAACTCTTTTACAAGCTCTCAGCGAAATTTCTGCGGTTCAAAAGTGCCTATGATTCTTAACTGGTTGGAGACCAAAATGTTGTTCTGTGGTCATTGCTCAGTGAAGTTCAGATTAAATCATAATCATACCATTCATTCAGTCTCCTCTCCTTTAAAGTTTTTGATTGCAATCTGTGTCTGTATTAGTGTGCCTGCACTTTTTTTAAACCTCAGGTGTGTGGATTTGTTCCCATTTCTATGCGTTAGCCCCTGATTTGAACGTTTGGAGAGAAATTTTGTGCAGTTAGTCTGTAAATTTGAGATTGACTAAAACATTTCCTCTTCTCTGATTGTTTGTTTGAAATCCGTGGCTAGTCATGAATTTTTTCTCTCGCCTCAAGTGTGTTGAGTTGTTTAACTCTCACCAGTAGCTTGTGTCAGAGAAAAGTTTTATTAGCAGTTGCGGAAATCGTCAGAGCTCTGCTGTTTAGACTAGCAGAATGTTTGTAACCGCGGAGGCAAGGTAAGTAGGGCTAGGTAAGCACCTTTTCTGCACTATTTTCACAATTTGTAAGCCCAATTTAAATGTAAAGTGTGTCTCAAAGCTCTTCAAATTAGCAGTCAATTTTAAAAGCATTGATACGTAAGTACGAATAGTAGAAGTTTGTCAGAGCATCACTCGCGCTTAAGGTCTTTTCAAGTTGCTGGAGTGAGCTTTTGATTTTATGAGCTGGGTTACATTGAAAGTGTCACTGATTGAATTTACTAAGGGTGCAATTCAGAGGCTTCACGGATACACGTTGACTTGGCTTGGATTTGAACAACTATCCTTCACATTCAATAAGCAATTCAGAACAATGCCTTGAACCGAAATGCCTTGAGATTTCTTAAGGAAGTTTCGAAGGATTTTCAAGAAAAACTGACTCAAATTGGCAATTCAGATATGCTTTAAAATCACACAGTTTGCCATTCATAAAGAGTGTCAAGGAGAAAATTTTCCAGTTAACATGTCAGCTACTCTGAGCTAAACTTGAGATTGCTCAAGAATTGCTGATTGACGTTGAGTGTCTTTGAGTTGTAACTTTTCTCACAGGGCTGGACCCCCAACCAAGTCAGTGAGATTTCGAATGAAGTCTCTGAATTGAATCCTTAGAGTATCAGCGGTCCTCCGCAGCGTAGAAATAGTTGTTTCCCATTAAATTTTTCTGGCTCTTTACATCCCGGGAAAAAATTGCTATCATTAGGTACCTAAATATACCCAATTTTTGACTGAGTTTGGGCTCTTGAAGGGCATCAATTGTCTTTTAAACCCGGGTGCTGTCTGACCCAAAAATTATTAAATAGTCGCCTCGATGGCTGTTCCCTTTCCCTTTCCCAAAAACTTTCTGGAAAAATTTCATTAAGCAAGAGACGCACTTCGTTGGGAACTACCAAAATGTGACGCGGGCCCACAGTTTTTGGGGCCTGAAAGCAAATTATTTTGCGTTACTCAAACCTTTGAGAAAAGTCAAGGAGCCGCACAGACCTGCATCTGAAACACTGGAGGCTGTCATCTGGTTCCGAGACCCTAAAAGCTTTAAGCTAATCATAAAGTGATAAATAGGTGAGCACATTTAAATGATCTATTTTTGAACTGATAAAGGTACGATGGTGATCAGGTTTTGTGAGGCCGAGTGACACTTAATTTAAAAAAAAGGTAGACGCGCCGAGCAAAATCTGACACTGTGCCCCTCAATTTCCTGCATTTCTCCTCCTGATCGATTGATAGTTCATTATTTCTGGCCCCTTTGTGCGCTTACCTCTTTCGGAGGTCTTTTGTGACACGTAATTCGGGAAAAAAGGGTTTTTTTTTTTATGTTTAAATTTTTTACTCAAGCTTTTAATCTTACAAGCTCCCCTTTTTTATCACTCAATGATTAGATCAATGCCTTTTAATCTCAAGCCCTTAATCTCAAGAGACCTTAATCTCAAAATTATATAAAAAATTAAATGAAATATAAATTTTTGTACGGAGAGTTTAAAAAGGGCATTGATCTAATCATTGAGTGATAAAAGGTGAGCTTGTAAGATTAAAGCTTGAGTAAAAATTAATCAAAAAAAAAAAACCTTTTTCCTGAATTACGTGTCACAAAAGACCTCCGAAAGAGGTAAGCGCACAAAGGGGCCAGAAATAATGAACTATCAATCGATCAGGAGGAGAAATGCAGGAAATTGAGGGGCACAGTGTCAGATTTTGCTCGGCGCGTCTACCTTTTTTCTAAATTAAGTGTCACTCGGCCTCACAAAACCTGATCACCATCGTACCTTTATCAGTTCAAAAATAGATCATTTAAATGTGCTCACCTATTTATCACTTTATGATTAGCTTAATGTTTTTAGGGTCTCGGAACCAGATGACAGCCTCCAGTGTTTCAGATGCAGGTCTGTGCGGCCCCTTTGACTTTTCTCAAAGGTTTGAGTAACGAAAAATAATTTGCTTTCAGGCCCCAAAAACTGTGGGCCCGCGTCACATTTTGGTAGTTCCTAACGAAGTGCGTCTCTTGCTTAATGAAATTTTACCAGAAAGTTTTGGAAGGAATGGGAACAGCCATCGAGGCGACTATTTAATAATTTGTGGGTCAGACAGCACCGGTTAAGAGACAATTGATGCCCTTCAAGAGCCCAGACTCAGTCAAAAATTGGGTATATTATAGGTACCTAATGATAGCAATTTTTCCAGGCTGATGTAAAGAGCCAAAAAAATTGAATGGAATCAACTACTTACTACGCTGCGGAGGACCGCTGATACTCTAAGGATTCAATTCAGAGACTTCATTCGAAATCTCACTGACTTGGTTGGGGGTCCAGCCCTGTGAGAAAAGTTACAACTCAAAGACCTCAACGTCAATCAGCAATTCTTGAGCAATCTCAAGTTTAGCTCAGAGTAGCTGACATGTTAACTGGAAATTATCTCCTTGACACTCTTTATGAATGGCAAACTGTGTGATTTTAAAGCATATCTGAATTGCCAATTTGAGTCAGTTCTTGCTTAAAATCCTTCGAAACTTCCTTAAGAAATCTCAAGGCATTTCGGTTCAAGGCATTGTTCTGAATTGCTTATTGAATGTGAAGGATAGTTGTTCAAATCCAAGCCAAGTCAACGTGATATCCGTGAAGCCTCTGAATTGCACCCTTAGTAAATTCAATCAGTGACACTTTCAATGTAACCCAGCTCATAAAAACAAAATTGCTCACTCCAGCAACTTGAAAAGACCTTAAGCGCGAGTGATGCTCTGACAAAATTCTACTATTCGTACTTACGTATCAATGCTTTGAAAAATTTACTGCTAATTTTAAGAGCTTTGAGACACACTTTACATTTAAATTGGGGTTACAAATTGTGAAAATAGTGCAGAAAAGGTGCTTACCTAGCTCCTACTTACCTTGCCTCCGCGGTTACAAACATTCTGCTAGTCTAAACAGCAGAGCTCTGACGATTTCCGCAACTGCTAATAAAACTTTTCTCTGACACAAGCTACTGGTGAGAGTTAAACAACTCAACACACTTGAGGCGAGAGAAAAGATTCATGACTAGCCACGGATTTCAAACAAACAATCAGAGAAAGAGGAAACTGTTTTTGTCAATCTCAAATTTACAGACTAACTGCACAAAAATTTTTCTCCAAACGTTCAAATCAGGGGCTAACGCATAGAAATGGGAACAAATCCACACACCTGAGGTTTTAAAAAAAAGTGCAGGGACACTAATACAGACACAGATTGCAATCAAAAACTTGAAAGGAGAGGGGACTGAATGAATGGTATGATTATGATTTAATCTGAACTTCACTGAGCAATGACCACAGAACAACATTTTGGTCTCCAACCAGTTAAGAATCATAGGCACTTTTGAACCGCAGAAATTTCGCTGAGAGCTTGTAAAAGAGTTTACACTCCTCACAGTAGGTTTTGAAAGGTAAAGGAGCCGATATTTGTGTCGAAAAATTATCAAAACGAGACAAAAAAACACAGAACTTCCAAGGATGATGATTGAAGTTGGAATCATACTTGGAGCCGGTGGACGGCAAACAAATTAATCAGTGAGGTAAAGAAATAAAAAAACAGTTTTAAACTAATTGAATTTTAGAAAGATTAACAAAAAAAAACGAAAAATAAGGTAATGTACGTTGAAATCCAAGCAGACGTCTTCAGTGTTTACATTTTCGTTGTTCATGAAGCCAGCTGTGATGACAGGCGGCCATTATTATTTGAATGTGCCGCGCGGTCCACCGCTACTCGTGGTGGATGCATGCAGGCTGGCTCGCCACTTCGCCCGCCATCTTGGAATTTCTAAAAACGCCTTTTGCGGGTTTACGAGTGGATTTTATGACTGTTTGATGCTTCCAATGTGATTTTTACGCGATTTTACACTAGATACAACCCTCCATATCTCTGTAGCAAAAGTGTGCAACAGACCCATTGGCCTTGGAGTCACCTTTGATAGTCCCTTGAAGGAATTGCATCCTTGCCATCGTGGCGCTCCGAACCGCAGACCCAAACTCCACGTGAGCCCGAACCGAGCCGACATTTTGGACCGGCTTAGAGAGCTTAATAATAATCCCTATTTGCGGTTGTTTAAGTTTCAATCGGACATAACTTTTGATTGAAGAGGCGGATTGATTTGCGGTTCGCGCAATTCGTTTGCTTCTTTATGGCCTTTCAATCCATGTATCGTCCAACCACAGAATAATACAATCAGAACGGAAACTCCCATAAGAGCCAATGGAAGCAAGTTTGGAATTTAACGGCACCAATAGGCAACGCTGTGGTCCTATATCCCAACATGGCGGACGTATGTGATTTGTGTTGAAAATAATATATTTCTGTAAATTCTGGAAAGAAATCATAAGTTTCCAGCCTCACTTTCATTCTAATGGCATTTCCGAATGAAAATTTCGCGGATCATGTCCTATATTTTTTTTTTTCGCGCGCGAATCCAGATGTAAACATCCTATATTCCAACATGGCGGACGCGAAATGAATTTGCTTCAAAATCCGACAGAGTTTCCGTTCTCATTATATTATTCTGTGGTCCAACCTTGGACCCTTTTCCCAGGACTTACCTTTGAACACCCATAATTGTCTACTGGCCGCCATTTTGAAAAGAATGATAGCAGACAATTTTGGATTGCAACATCTTATTCTCCTATTCAAGGTATTCGGATCGATGTATCACAAATCATACCTTGCGATTTGACTTTTTTACGTGGGGGAGGGTGCCCTGCAAAGGCCCCCAAATTTTGAATTCGAGGGAGGCCTTAATTTTTCACATTTAGGTATCATGTGGCACATCGTGTTACATCAATTTTAAGGTCTTGATCTCCTCTTTCAGATGGTCTTCAGTTTTTTGAAAAACATTGAATATAGTGTGGTCATAGTGGTCGATTTGAAATTTGCCCCCAAAATGGCCCGTAACCCCAAAAAAGTCGGCAATGAGTTGTTTTTTCAGAATCTGCACTTATTTTTGTGGGTTTTATAGGCTTTTTTACGATAAGATGGAAAAATGTGTTTCGATCACCCCCCCCCCCCCCCCCGAATCCCCCCGGGAGCCTTGGTGCGCTGTGAAATTATTTTCATCGAATCCCTTGGGGTCAATTCCCTGTATGACTTTTTTGTTTCAGTTCTCAACTCCCAACCGTTTTCGAGAAAAAGTATGTAGAGAGTAGACGAGTGGTCTGGGACACCCTGCACAGCTTACTAAAAAATCAATTATTTGACATAGTTTTAAATGGCGTAAAACTACTTTTCCCTACATATTGATGCTTCTTAATTTTCTTCCTCATATCAAATGATCATTTTCGAGAAGCCGGCGCATCCACGCATCAGCTTGGTAAATCGAGTAAAAAGGGAGGAAACAGAGTGATGAAAACCCGGCAGTAGCGGCCCGTGAGATTTGGCAACCATGCATTTTTTATACTTAAACTTAGGTAAAAAATCGATTCAAGCGGAGGCTGGCAGCCTCCTCGAGTTTCGATTGTTTTCCATGTATTTAAATGGGATAAAAACACTGTTGCCAAATCGCACGAGCTGCCACTGAAACCCGGATAGTTTGTGGATCCGACCGTCATTTTACAATCTAGCCTTTGTTGTACTCAGTTATTCTTAAATTAGCGAAAAAGAACACAGTTTAGAAGTAAGCAGTACTACGGTGGAGAAAAACGGCGATTTTTTTTTCTTCCTTTCTTTTTCAAACTTTACTCAACACGGACACAACTAACCGCAAAAATACACACCCTCACGGGCAAACACCATACACGACCTTACGTCGTGTGCAGGTCAGTTCTGTCAGCTTTGGCAAAGAATATACACATTTTACGCTGGATCTTACGGGAAATTTGTATATTTTTCATCAGATCTGGCAACACTGGTGCAGGATCACTCATTTCGTACAAAGTTTTGTTCAAGTTCTAGTCAACGACGTCCCTCGTCCAAGTGTTTGTAATTGAAAAGCCGGAAGCGAGAGAGTAAAATCGGTTAGAGCCCGCCTTATAGTACTCACACACATGTGGATGCACATGAAATACTCCTCACACACGAACACACACCCACACACACACACACTCAGAGTTGAGGAGAGCGAAGGAATCAAGACCGTTCCCACAAAAAGTCAACCGTATAGCTTGCTTTACTGACTTATTAGACCTCTGTGCTGTAAAAAAAACTTTGCTACGATTACTCCCAGCGCAGAATACTTGAGGGTATCAGTGGCGTCGCGTGCAACCCGGCAACGCTGGTTGTCGTCCATTTAACCCCATGAAAAATATCGATTCGAGGGAGTGCACAGTGCACCTCCTAGGGTTTGACCTTTCGCACGTCTTTAAATGGACATAATGCAGCGTTGCCAGATTATACGCGACACAGCTAGAGGGTACCGTTCCATCACGGAGAAAAAAGACTGGAATAATTTACCATCATGATAGCTGATTTAGACCTTAGCAAAAAATGATGGTAAATTTCGCCAGAATGATGGACAAAGTCACCATTACCATCATTCGTTGCCAAGGTCAAAATCAGCTATCATGATGGTAAATTATACCAGTCTTTTTTCTCCGTGATGGTAATGAGCTATACTGAATACTAAACGCCACTGATTGTGATTCTTGGCCGGTAAATCTTCCACCGTCTGCCCATGGCGCTCCGCTCTCGCTCGGTCGTGTCTCGTGTCGTGCACCTTTATCAGTCAAGAGTGTTAATTGAATCGTGCTCGCGAGCAAAGTTAAAAGAGCAAAAGCCGAGTCTCGAGGAGAGAGGATGAGCAGGAGCACAGCAGAGAGCAAGCTAGAGAAAACAAAGGGTCAATATTTCATACTTGGACCTCGGCCAAAAGTGTCAACATTCATCCTCGACGATTAATGTCCTCGACTCGCCCCTCCTCCCCCCTTCCCTTCCCCTCCCCTCCCCTCCCCATTTCACCCTCCAACCACCACCCATCCGTCACTCACTCACCGTCTCTCCTTTTTTTCTTTTTTTTTTATCCTCCCCTTCTTGAACAATATTTGCAATGTCTATATAGTGCAAACATTTAAATATTTACTCGGTCTCCACGGCTTAATTAATGTTGACCTGGTTGTTAATCTATAATCCATTGCGTTTCGTCTCACACCTTCCTTTCCCCTTTTTTTCTCTTTGCATTACAATACCTGAGGCGTTCAGTTTCACGTATGTATGTGTAGATGTAGAACATGGACAATACGCATACAATATGTAATAGCAGGAGCATAGATACCTACACTCATTGTCAGAGAAATCTAAAGAGGTAATAAGTACGACATTAGATGAGTTTCCTGGGGCTTGACTTTGAAACACCACACTGAAAAATATCCCAATGAATCAAATTGAAATATACCATGAATTATGCTAAATATTCCATTGAATATATCCCTAGTAAAAGTTTTTCATTGGCGGCCAATGCCATGTGGTCCAATGGATCTGTTGCAAACTTTTGCTACAGCGCTACAGAGTGTTCAATCACATGAAAAATCGCGTGAAAAGTCCATTGGTTGCATCAGAAAGTCGTAAAATGCAATATGAAACTCACGAGAGACGTTTAATGAAATCCAAGATGGCGGTAAAATATCGAGCAACCTGTATGCATGCACCACAAACATCCAAGGATAGCCAACCTCACAATATCGATCACACCCAATCACAACGTAAATAAACACATAACCTCTGAAGCTGTGAGGTTGTCAACGTTGGCAATCCTTGAATGTTAAGGTGCATGCATCCAGATTGCTCGATATTTGACCGCCATATTGGATTTCATTAAACGTCTCTTGTGAGTTTATTATCGCATTTCATGACTTTCTGATGCCACCAATAGACTTTTCGGGCGATTTTACAATTTTACATACGATGAATCACTCTTTATCGTTGTAGCAGAAGTTTGCAACAGACCCATTATCCATGAATTCATTGGCGGCCAGTGAAATAATTGGTTGCCAATGCATATTTCATTGGTTGCCACTGCAAATTCCATTGGCCGCCTATGAAAATTCACGGGAAACCAGTGAAATTTTCATTGGCAACCAATGGAATATGCATTGGCGACCAATGATTTCACAGGCCGCCAATGAATTCATGGATAATTGGATCACATGGAATTGGCCGTCGATGAAAAAAATTTACTAGGGATATTATTTCAATGAAAAATATTCCCTGATGAAACAATCGAAAGCGGATCGGTTCGCACATCCGGAATTTTGCTTAAAAATTCACTGAGAACTAGTTTAATGACGTGGATCCAGGATTGAAGTGACTACTTTTTCATAATGCGTGCCTCAAAGGGGTTTAATTGAGTTAAGTGACAAGTGTGTTGTATACTGCATATCCTGCACGGAAAAAAACACGGCGAAAATAACCATACGGATACCTGATTTTGGCACCTGCTAGATGTTATGGTAATGTTAACCAGAAGTATACTATGTTTTGACTAGGTACTAAGTGATGTTACCTAACTGCATGTCGAATTTACTCAAAGTATCGGTAAATGTACCATACTTCTGGTCAAGTTTACCATAACATCTCGCAGGTGCCAAAATCAGGTATCCGTATGGTTATTTTCACTAATCTTTTTTTTCCGTGTGGTCATGTAGTATCTTTGGCTATCACATGCAATACACAATTCACGAGATACATGCATTGGTACTTTGTGCGTTGCAAATTGCATATCCTGTTTATAGGTATATACTTTTTGCCTCTAATTACACTAGCGCGGGGACAAAGATATCACAAGACAAGAATATGAAATAAACAACGCACCCAACTCAGTTTAAATGAATTGTGCGTATGTGGTGAGGTGACTTTTCCCAATCTTCCTACACCCTTCGATCAACTCAAGATCTGGCGTTTGTCGCCCGCAAAATATCTTGCCACGGAGCACACCCCAGGTTCTCTGATAAAAGAGATCTTATTGTGGTGGTGCTTGTGCCAAGATATTTTGACGTACTAAATTCACAGGTGAAAGGCCAGCGGGTTCCCGTGTGGGATCTTTTGTGGAGCTTCACCTATGAATTAGTATGGACGACCTGCGGGTTCCTTTGTTGATCGGATGCCTAACAGATGACGATTGAAGAGATTAAAACAATCTCAATTTGAACAATATTAAATATTTATTTTGATCGAATAATTATAAATGACAAACGAATTAATCACGGCTGTGTCCGAACCCGATACGCTGCCGCGTCGATCGGGTCGAAATCCGGAATGAATCTCTCTTCTCTTTCCATCGGCCGGCAGACCCCCGATCATGAATTTCCGCGAGACTCGCGCATGCGCACCGACAACACATTCTCTTTCTCTTTGCTCTCCCCTTTTTCTCTTTGCTCTCTCTCTCTTCTCTCACTCGCGACATGTGTTGTCGACGCGTCTGTTTGAGTCTCTGTCACACGTACTATCAACAAGAGAAGAAAACATGGTTGATGCTACAAGCAGTACACACAGGCAATAGTTCAAGTCAAGTTTGATGGACAAATAAGAGTAACGTAAGTGGCTTATAGCGCACTTCGCTTACTTGACTCCATTCATTTATGTTGCCGATCGTGCATTGTGCGTTTGCGTATTTCATATCTTAACCATCAGTGTCGTAAAGGCAGACCCATGATTTCGAGAAAACAAGCTATGTTTTGTGTGATTTAAGCTGCAGCTATAGATAGAGATAGAATAATAAATAATTACTCCATGGCTGCAAAAGCGTCCATCACTGCAACACAGACCATAGTAGCGTTACCAGGAGTTTGCAATCTCTCCATTTTCTCCATTGAAACACGTTTGTTACACCAAGATATTCAAGGGGATGGAAACCAATTCTTTTCCAACTTATACATTCAAACGAAAAATGAAAGATGGGGAAATGATCCTGATTGCGCCACTACATGAACAATCGAGATCATGCACTGCGTAATTATCGCCGTACAGGCCGCTGGCCAGCCGCTCAGAAAATGTGCATAGGAAAATTGCATACAGAGGGGATGCATATCTTTGATGCTAATCAGCAGCCGTTTGTTTTGATTGAGTGAATGACCTGTGCATTCTGGCGGAAACATGTGATTCTATACTTGGACTGTCGTCATATGTGCGAGATTGTGCAAAATACAATATACAATTCCTTCAATTAACGTCAAGTATGATGATTTTTCTGCTCAACCTGTCAACGATACAGTCGAACGGCTCAGTGCCATACATCTGCCTAACCCACATCAACTATGATGAGCCCTGTGATACATTAGAAAGAATAAAATCTATGGCCCACAATGAGGTAATGTGGGTTAGGTAGATATTGTACATCACCCTTCAAATGGCACCAGCATGACACAGAGGTTGTTTCATCTCCCATAAGGTGAAAGGGCTGAGAATACTTTTTTTTTATTATTTTATTTCATTTTATTTCATTTTTTTTTTTTTTTTTTTTTTTTTTTCAATGAAAGATCGTTTAAAGATCTATATTTTGGTGTGGAAAAAATTGCAAAAAATTTGAATTTGAATTTAACTATTGCCTTTTCAAAATTTTAAAATTCCAAAAAATCAAATTTTTGATATTTTCTCGAATTTGGATTGCACGAAGGGACACCAAACAATGGTTGCCAATCTCTCTCTGCTAGGAACACTTCTCAAAATTTATGAAACACTTACGTTAACTTGGAATACGGCTGCAAAGGAAATTTTTCTTTTTACCTGAAACAAATGAAAGGAAGCCCACGATTAGATGACTCAAAAACCGAAGAAACTCTTCAAACATGATGCTTGCGATAATGTTCAGTCCGGAAAATAGAGAATTGGAAACGACTCTTTATAGATTTTGGCGTAGGTAAGTGTAAGTTTCTTTATCATATATAAATCCTTCCAAAAAGTAACAGTTATCCTACCGCGACTTCTGTGTCCAGATAGCCACTCCAAACAATTCCACCTTCATTTCAAACCAATTTCGAATAATTTTGTTACATTTTTTCGTCTTTATCTATAAAGGTTTAAAAAAAGAGGTAAACAAACTGAGCATGTGTGAAAATGTCCATAAGAACGAGATTACCATCATAGCTGCTATCCGTGGCGTTTCAAAAGCACGTCCCAAAAAACCCCTCTACATGGTTATAAGTAATGGCTCCTTGCTTAAAATAACATTGTCGGTAACCCGGAAGAGCAGAGGGGACGTTTTGAGAGCCCTGCACCTCGTCAGTGATTAAAAGCCCATCAGAAAGACAGGTCTGCTCGTAAGTCTATTTTCCCATATAAAATAACATTGTCGGTAACCCGGAAGAGCAGAGGGGACGTTTCGAGAGCCCTGCACCTCGACAGTGATTAAAAGCCCATCAGAAAGACAGGTCTGCTCTTAAGTCTATTTTCCCATATAAAATAACATTGTCAGTGCCCCGGAAGAGCAGAGGGGGCGTTTCGAGAGCCCTGCACCTCGTCAGTGATTAAAAGCCCATCAGAAAGACAGGTCTGCTCGTAAGTCTATTTTCCCATATAAAATAACATTGTCGGTAACCCGGAAGAGCAGAGGGGACGTTTTGAGAGCCCTGCACCTCGTCAGTGATTAAAAGCCCATCAGAAAGACAGGTCTGCTCGTAAGTCTATTTTCCCATATAAAATAACATTGTCGGTAACCCGGAAGAGCAGAGGGGACGTTTCGAGAGCCCTGCACCTCGACAGTGATTAAAAGCCCATCAGAAAGACAGGTCTGCTCTTAAGTCTATTTTCCCATATAAAATAACATTGTCAGTGCCCCGGAAGAGCAGAGGGGACGTTTCGAGAGCCCTGCACCTCGTCAGTGATTAAAAGCCCATCAGAAAGACAGGTCTGCTCGTAAGTCTATTTTCCCATATAAAATAACATTGTCGGTAACCCGGAAGAGCAGAGGGGACGTTTTGAGAGCCCTGCACCTCGTCAGTGATTAAAAGCCCATCAGAAAGACAGGTCTGCTCGTAAGTCTATTTTCCCATATAAAATAACATTGTCGGTGCCCCGGAAGAGCAGAGGGGACGTTTCGAGAGCCCTGCACCTCGTCAGCGATTAAAAGCCCATCAGAAAGAATGTCTGCTCGTAAGTCTCTTATCCCTTTTAAAATAACATTGTCGGTGTCCCGGAAGAGCAGAGAGGACGTTTTGAGAGCCCTGCACCTCGTCAGTGATTTAAAGCCCATCAGAATGACAGGTCTCTTCGTAAGTCTGTTTTCCCTTTTAAAATATTCTTGTCGGTGTCCCGGAAGAGCAGAGAGGACGTTTCGAGAGCCCTGCACCTTGTCAGTGATTGAAAGCCCATCAGAAATACAGGTCTGCTCGTAAGTCTATTTTCCCATATAAAATAACATTGTCGGTGCCCCGGAAGAGCAGAGGGGACGTTTCGAGAGCCCTGCACCTCGTCAGCGATTAAAAGCCCATCAGAAAGACAGGTCTGCTCGTAAGTCTATTTTCCCTTTTAAATTAACATTGTCGGTGCCCCGGAAGAGCAGAGAGGACGTTTTGAGAGCCCTGCACCTCGTCAGTGATTAAAAGCCCATCAGAAAGACAGGTCTGCTCGTAAGTCTATTTTTCCATTTAACCCGCTGTTACTCGCGCCCTAAAAACTTCCGCGTGTAGTCACGCGGGGTCGTTTTCGACCCCAACGTTCTTTCGTCCCATTTTACCATCGTCATTCAAAATTTTGATTTCAACCATGCAGAATAGTAATAAGTATGTCTTTTTAAAGCTTTTCACGAGAAAACTCGATTGGAAAAAAGAATTTTAGATTCAGTAATAATTGGTATATTGTAATCTGTATCGGGAAAACCCTAAAAATGTGACTTTTCCCAGATTTTTATCGGTCAGCTGCCTTTAACTAATTTTGAATCTCCTAAACTGAGGTTTTTTTTTTCTTCTAGGCACTACAGAAGATAATTTCATGAATAACAATTATGGGGTTATTGGGGCAAGTTTTCGAGATATCCCCCCTCAAAACCCCTCCTTTATTTAGTCCTAAAATTTTGGAGATGAAACAAGTATCCATCTGAAAAAAATTAGTTTTTACCGAATGAGATGAACAAAACGCCAATTCACGTAATCAAGACTCTATCAACCAAAAGACAGAATCGAAATTCAGGATTTAGTTGAGGGCTGGAGTGTGAAAGGGGGAGGGGGGGCTAGCAAAGTGGAGATCGATATTTGAATTCCTTTTTTGCTGTGATCTTTTTGGTTTTCGTACATGATTCCAGATACCCATTTTCACCTCCCTTCCACATTCCCCCCACCATCCCCCTTCATTTCCCCTCTCATTCCCTTTTTTCCCTCCCCACTCCCCACCCCATGTGAAATAATCAAACTTTCACGGAAAAAAACAAAAACATTTATGATCAGTGGCGTCGCGTGTAATCTGGCAACGCCGCATCTCATCGATTCAAATGCATGAAAAAAGTCAAACTAATGGAGGTGCGCAGTACACTCCCTCGAATCGACAGTTTGCACATGTTTAAATGGAGAAAACGCGGTGCTGCCAGATCGCAAGCGGCGCCGCACTGATTTAGGTAAAAATTGATACGTAAGAAAAATTGGGATAAACGAGTAATTTAGAAAAAAAACAGTGAGAGCAATTATTAGATTTGTTGAAAGTATTGTAGAAAGTATAGAAAAGTAAAAAACCAAAGACAATCACATCACACAAGTGTAAACACCACACAAAATTCACGTTTACGTTATGTTCACTCGGTCACATTTTATGAACGTGAGTAGTCGCGCGGGGTCGAAAACGACCCCAAGCAACTTTGACGTGTCCGTGCTTCAAAATGAATGATTGAATTAAGCTCATACTAATAGAGTGGGTAGTCAAAACCCTTGAAGGAAGGTACTGAAACAGACGAGATAAAACTTTAAAATTTTCATGGACAAAATTGCATTTTTCTGACCCCTGGGGTCGTTTTTTACCCTAGGCGCGAGTAACAGCTGGCTCTCGCTTAATCTTCGAATCTTTTTCAGAAGTTTTCATGCAAGCATGTGCGAATTTACATCTCTTGAGGCCGTACGCAATTTTGAATTTAAGGCCCCCAAGAAAAAGGGTATGATGTCTGAGGACATTCACCAACAAGAAGGGGGGTTTGGGGATTCTCCCTCTAATTTTCTTTTTAAAAAAGAAGGCATTGAAATTCAGTTTTAAACTTTTTTTATAGCACAGTTGTTCTTAATTATTTATCTTTTTGCCTATTTTTATTCTCATTTTCCGATTCGTTTCCTCTCTCTCTCTCTCTCTCTCTCTCCCTTTCTCCCTTTTCCTATTTTTCACTCTTTTCCTCTCATTTCCTCTTTTTTCCTTTCTTTTCCACTATTTTCCTCTCTTTTCCTGTCTTTCCTTTCTTGTCCTCCATTTTTCCCTCATTTTTCCCTCTTTTTCTCTCTTTTACTGTGTTTTTCTCCCTTTTTATATCTGTTTTTCCTCTTTTTCTTCCCTTCTTCCTCCCCTCGTGAAGTGAGGTCCCTTTTAGGTCTGAGGTCCTACGTAGTTGCGTATAGTTGCGTATTTTGCGTAATGGTAAATCCGCCCCTGTTTTCATGGGTCAGCAGGCCGATCCTTGAAATTCACGACTTTTTGGTAGACTGGATAAGAACGGAAAACGGTGATTGGCAGAGACGAGTCACGTGGTTGCCAAGTCTAATCAAACTACAGAATTTATCTAATTGGCTATCGGACAGTCTTTTCGTACCTGAAAACCAATTAGATAAATTCCGTATTTTGATTAAACTTAGCAACCACGTGACCCGTCTCCACAAATCACCGTTTTCCATTCCTATCCAGTCTACCCAAAAGACATGAATACCTGCAGGTGTGATATTTTGGAGATATCAGCCTAATGCAAACATGATCAGATATCATTGGAAGCGCGCTTGATATTTTATGAGCTTTTCTTCCGGAGATGATGAGCTGGTGAGAGGTGTCTCGCAACGGATATGAACTTTACCTCTCATTTTTTTTCTCGGAAAGTTCTATAGCCTACTTTTGACCGTTGAGAGTTTCTGCTTCACAACAGATACACCTGCCCTCCACCCCCACTCAATTGATTTTTATTACTACAGAATAAAATAATTTAATAGAATTGTCCAACGGCAATAATAATGGGTTAATCGTGCGGAAAAATGAGAGGAAGAAGAAAGATAGCAGTGCTCCGAGTTGCTGCTCGGCTCCATCCACCGTTGCCGGATGAGACTTACAAATCGTCGGATTTTGCATTGGCTCTAATGGGAAATCTGGTGATTTCTCAGCAGAAACTAGCAACAATGGAGTCTCCCCCAATAATAATTGTATTAAACTGTCGACCACACTCTGCCATTTGAGAAAAAGGCAACTATAACAGATGGGAAAGCTTTGTCGTGAGGGGTGGGGTGGAATGAAGGAGGGAGGAAGAGGGGAGGGGTGTGTATAATAAATTATAAGCACTCGAAAAATATCAAAGTATAGATCCTAGACAACGAAACTTGAACCTTTTTGTTGGTTGGTTTGATTCGGGTCAAACGTTGATTTACTTTTTCTAACAACCTGTTGGTTAAATTTTCAGATCTAGTTGGAGTGTCAGTCGGCCTTTTTCTTATTATTTGCCCATCACGTAATACGCACTTACCTTATGTAAATGAAAATATCAGGAAATTCTAATACCCTACCCTATAAAAAAAAAAAACAAAAACAAAAAAACAAAAGAAAACAAAAATAAAAAATAAAAAATTAAAAAAAAATAAAAAAAATAACATTAATGACATTGGGTAAAAATGGGTAAAAATGACATTTATTTATCTACTCATTCGAAAGGGATGTACAATTTATGGATTATTTACTATCATCCCAAATAAACGCAATATTGTACTATACAGGATGTCCGAGGAATGAGTTCACACTTCTGGTGTGACCTTGTGGTGGAAGATGAAAATATGAAACATTCAGGAATCATAAACGACCCTTTGGGGATGACCTCCGAAAAAATTCCAAATCTCTCCATCTCAGAAATACCATAAATACTTCTCAAGTTGTCGATTTTTCTCATATTTCAAATGGCAAGGGGTATTTTTAACTTCAACCATATTATAAGCTCACAGCAGTATAGTGTGAACTTATTTCTCGAACACCCCATTTATCTTTCGAACTTTTTTACAGAGGAGTCTTTTCAAAGATAAGCGGTTTTTTGAGGTTTTATTTCTAGAATATGCGATCATATCGCGGATTATGATGAAGCCAAATTTTAGTGCCCTTTTTTGCCTTCAGCATAAAACAATTAAATTTACTACTCTTCGTGACACAAATGGTTAGTGAAATGGCAAAGAGTAGCATTTTTTCCTCTGCAATACTTTGACGGGTATATTATTACAGAATTTTCCGAGTCATCGTTAGTCCGAAATGAATTTGATGAAAATTCATTGAAATGAATTCACCTCACATCGTAAATTTATTGTAATATTTCACTTGGATGATGAAATTTGTGAGAAGAAAAAACCGATAACTATGCATCCTTATGATACGTATCTACAAACTTTACGGGAGTCTCAAAGAAAAAACAAGTGGATCCATGAAGAAGAAGACAAAATAGAGAGGAAAAAACAGCAACTGATGAGTAAACAAGGAAAGATTAGTTGTCGAAGCTTTAATGGGGTTCCTTTTTCACGCTTGTTCGTACTTTAATTCACCGCCTTGTTATTTCACTGCCTTCCTGAAGCATCTGGGTAGCAATATCATAATGCACCAACTTTCGTATCTTTCATCAGGACTTTAAATGCAAATTTCCTAATACCCTACTTGCAGCCTTTGTGCGACAAACTTCGTTATTTAAGAACAGTTTATTTTGAATTTATGTCTAAATTGGATTATTCTTATTATTACTAGGTGTTGTTGAGAAGATTAGAAAGTTTCAAAACGAATTTTTGTCGAACTGCCTCTTTCCTAGTTTCTTCTCTCTTTTATCATCATTTTGAGAAACTCAAGCGACTGTTTATAATTATTATTGTTTTGATGTTGTAGGAAGATAGATAGGTATCCTCTTTGTATTAGAAACTGATTTGAATCAGAAAACTGTCAGTGGTAACCGACACAGGTTATAGAAATTAACGAAGATTCTATAAATTTATTTTCGTTCGTTCGGTCTAACCTGGAAACCGTGCTCCTTTGCCATTTGAACCTATGAAAAAATATCAATTCTTGGTGGAGGGTTCCTCATCAAATAATCAATTTTTTGAGTCTATGAGTTTCCAAAAGAGTACTATCCAAAAACTTCCAATTTGGAGTCAGCTATACGAATTAATTTTTACTTTCTCACTCTAATGAAATTAGAAAAATTGAGAAAGTATTGCGATGGCGCAGAGCTGTTTGATGCATTTTGTTTCGATACTTGGCCCGCTGCGACTAAGTCAATCATGATAATTATAAAATAATTGGCTCTTATCATGCCTAATACTATCCTAAAGAACATCCATCCATGATATTTCAATATTTCTGAACCATATGTGGTAGGGAGGAGTAAATGCACAAAATTTCTGTGGCGTCTGTCTGTCCGTCTGTCCGTCTGTCTGTCTGTAGTCATGGACGTGAAACCCAGCATAACTTTTAAACTATTGATCTATATGCATCCAAATTTTGCAGAGATGTTGCTTTTACATTCCCCAGAGGGACTTTTTTTGTTTTTTTTGAAATTTTAATTTTTTGGTTAGTTATGGAAGAAAAATGGTTTCCATTAAAGTCAATGGGAAAAAATGGGTCAAAAAAGAGAAAAATTTAAATATTTCAATATTGGATCTTTGGATTTGGAAGAAAATTTGTAAAAACATTCTACAACCAGCCCACAGTAAAATTAACCCCTTATAGTTCTCCAAAATAACCCTTAAGACCCTTTAAAAAATCAATTTGGGGCGTTCGAGCCAAAAAATGGAATAAAAGTGAGAAATTAATCTTGTATATCAGTGCCAATTACTAAAAGCTGGATGAATTTTGATGAAACTTTGTATACACAATGTACTACCACAGTACTAAAATACTTTCTTCTCACTATCATCATAATAAATAATTTGCACCGTTTCAAGGGACCATATAGGCGCGATTGAGAAAAAATAAGACCAATAATTAAGCAAAATCCTACTTATTGAGATAATTCGGGTTAGGTCCAATTAATTTTAATTAAATCCGTCACAAACAATCTACCTACCTACATTTACTCTACTTTAGATAGAACTTCTTATCATTACAATATACAGCCCTTAAGACTGTTTAAAAAATCAAAATCGGTGCGCTCGAGCCAAAACATGGAATTATCGTGAGAAATTATTCTTTAAACTTGGAGTCAATCAATTATGGCTCGATGAATTTTGATAAAAACTTTTGTACACACAATCCACCATCAAAATACTAAGATATTTTCCTTTCTTAGTCACCATACACAACTGATAAAACCTTTTCAAGAGGCAATATAGGTGGGATTGAGAAAAAAATATGGGAATATAAGCAAATAAAAACATAATCCTATTAATTGGGATAATTCAGGTTTGGTCCAATGAATTTTGATAAAAACTGGCAAATACAATCTACAATTAGCCTATAAAAGAAAGTATTCCTTACAGATACAATATACAACACTTAAGAGAGTTTAAAAATCAAAATAGGGTGTTCGACCCAAAAACATGAATTAAAGGGGGGAATTAATGTTAAAATTTGGAGTCAATCATTCATGGGATGAATTTTGATGAAACTTTGCACAAACATATTATGTTACCGACTTACTAAAATATTCCTATCATACAGTCATCATCAAAAACCTTTAAGACCGTTTCAAGGGCCAATATAGGTGCGATCGAGCAAAAATCTTTGAAACCAAGCAAATAAAAAAACAATCGTAATACTTGGAATAAGAAATTCAATTATGACTAAATTATGTTTGATGAAAATTGCAACAAAAAGTTTGCAACCAACCTAGGCAGGGATTTCTTTTCAATGTAAAACTATAATATACAACTTTTAAGTCTGAGACTGTTTAAAGGCAAAATAGCTGTTCCATCAAACCCAAAAAATAGAATATCCAAAGAAAATTAAACTTATAAAGGAAATGGATGGATGAATTTTGTTGACATTTGGTATACACAATCTACAAACAAAAAACATTTTTAAAGGGGGGTTTAATCTACCAAACAAAAAATTCTTTTGAAGATCCACAGTTCAAAACCCATCCTTCAAAGGATGAAGTAGGCAACTATTCGTACAGCTTCTCTGCAAAATCGCAAACACTTCGAATTGAAGGCGGAATTATGTCCAGAGGTGAAAATAAATTAAATTTGATGGGAGTCTAGGAGTCTCTCCCAGAATTCTAAAGGGGGGTTGAGGGTCTCCCCCAGAATACTAGAGGGGGATCTGGGGGTCTCCCCCAGAATTCTTAAGGGGGTCTGGGGTCCTTCGTCCCCCCCCTCGATAAAAATGGAGGGAGAAAGTGTTCGTAGGGTGTTCCCTACAGTTTATTTTAATAAATAAATTCTACATCGGACAAGTATAAAAAATATTCCAAAAATAATTATCATCTCATGTATTTGAAAAGAAATGGTTTTTAAAGGTATGTTTGAAACGGGGGTCTTATCCATCAATCATAACCGATACTAATGTAATAATAATGTTTAGCGCTTAGTGTTTAATGTTGGTCAATCATAATTTTGCAACTTAAAAGATACCTTCATGGATAGTATTTATTTTTAATCTCCGGAATTTTGGATGTATTAAAAAAAAAAAAAAAAAAAAAAAAAAAAACAAGCAGGGGAGCTCAAATACAATTTATGTATTGGTAAAGCGTGCCGCGATAAATCTGTATGCAGACACGTCAAGGGCCACCCGGAGGGAGCAAGTCCGCTCGCGTCGTATATGAAATTTTATTTTTTTTATTTTATTTTTTATTTTCAATCTTTAGACAAAAGCCCATAGCAAAAAAAAAATGAAAAAATGTTAAATTACTCAAATTACACATAAACTATACTAGACAAAGTAAATAAACTAACGTAAAATTAATATAAAAATTAAAGACTGAAAATTCGGTACCTCCATAGGCTAGCCTGTTTTGGAGGTTACCAATTAATCACGTGGTCTTGAGCGGGGAAAGGGTCATCTTTAGAGGCGATTTTCTCAGAAACATGTAGATTAAAAACAAATCGGTAGGGCGAAAATCTTGCTTAATAAGTCTAATGGCTGTAAAAAAAAAAAAAAAAAAAAAAAAAAAAAAAAAAAAAAAAAAAAAAAAAAAAGCAGGGAAAATTCCAACACGCAGGTGTTGGAAAAGCGTGCCACTAAAGTCTGAACAGCTTTAATGCTTTTGCTAGCAATGATAATAATTAGACAGCATTCAACATGGAGCTGATCTCGAGAAAATTGAGTCCAAAGTTGAAGAGCTAGCATTTAAACAAAAAACTTGGAATTACTTACGTTTTGATTTCATTCAACTACCGTGTTGTGTTTTTGCATTTCAACACCGGAAAAGTGGAATTTACTATGTAGGAAAGGTACTTAATTTTTTAGCGTTTAAAGTGACTTGGTTCCTTTCTTCTTTTTTTTTGGCATAATCACGAAAAACGAAACTCTAAGAGAAACCAAACGGCAGAGTTGGTTTACACTGTTGATTATTTTAAAATCCGTTAATCCGGACTTAAGTCCGTTCCCAATTCTAAAAAAGGAACCAAGTCGGAGTTGGTTCCTTACGTGACTCGGATTAAGGTTTAACGTAATCAGCCAAAGGCACCAAGTTGTCATTTTATTTCATCATATGGACAATGACATCAATGAGGCTCACCAGCTCACTTTTACCTGGAATTTTGACGGGAAATAGTTGTTATTACAGAAGAAGCACTTGTTGCTTCGAGATTCAGTATTGCTAGCTCTATCAATCAATAACTCAATTTTATCAAAAATGTCACTCGGTTCTTTTGTGACAAGTGCTGTCCAATTGAGCTTGTTTGGTGAGAAATTATGAACAAAATAAATTTAGATCAGATGTATCTATAAGGAGATGAGTCAAAGGCGTTGTTTTTTTGTGTTTGTTTTTTTGTTTTTTGTTTTCAAAACTTTGGAGGGCTCTAGCTCAGAAGAGAAACATTTGCAGCACATACTCATGTAGGAAAATAAAGTCTTATATATATATATATATGTATGTTGACCCCAAAAATACACTCCATAAGTTTGGCACTTAAGTTTTGAAACACCCTGTTCTTGATATTTTGCTCCCCCCCCGCCCCCTTCACAAAAGACAACATCTTGACCATGCACATTTTTAAAATCACAGTTTGACTGTAGAGATATTTTCCCCCCCCCCCCCTTCTAACGAAAAAGGGGAGAATGGGTCACCTATCTCTGATGTTCGTCGTGCGCGTGCACATATTGTTCGGCTTTACGACTGCCATTTTGGCTTTCTTTATAATGCGTGTTTTGGGTTTATTAGTGGATTTTATGACTATTTGATGCCGCCAATGTAATTTTCAGACAATTTTACATCAGAATCAAAACTCTATGGCACTGTTCCAGTGAAAAATTTTGTACACGCAACGAACTTTTTAGGATAGGTAAATAAGTTATTCCAGAGTCAATTCCATAGCCCCAGCGAGGAAGCTGTCCAGGGGTGGAAGACACGTGACAGCCCCTCTCACTTTTTAGAGCAATTAATGCGAATTTTACCCCTCTGGCACTCTGTGTTCTGGATTTTAAACACCGATTTTTCAACAAAACGCCCAAAATGTCCTCAAAAATCCCTTGATTCCATCGACGCTCATTGAGGGGCTTTCAATTTGCCGATCCCCCAGAATTTCAAATGTTTCCGATGCAAAGACCTGTTTAGTGTGACGTCATGAAAAAAATTGGTTCCAAACAAAGGCTCCGTCTCACTCGCTCTCGTGGGTTTTCCCATACGAAACACGGTCCAAATTTTCAAATACAAGTGCTAGTAAACAACACGATCTTTACACCAGTTGTGTTTATCACACCATTGGGTTCCACGTCCCTTATAAAAATTTCCGATTGTTTAAAAAAATTTTTCCGATTCGATATATATTCCCGCGCTTTATTTCCCATAGAAATAATCGAAATTCCATAGAGACAATCGAAATTCGTGTAGATTCAAGCGCGCTGATTATAGCAACGATAGGTCTTATGATTGAAATAAGGCGAAATACATCTATGATTCTATTCTTACAGTTTTAACACCCACTTTTTTCTCAGTGATAAAATATGAGAACGCTACACAAACTTTCTGAAACATCGCGCATCAATGCACAATCACAATTATATCGAAGAAAGTCCTATGTTTTGTCCTTGTCACACTCACAGTTTCTTAAGAGCACAAAATTCTAGGATATAGGCTCATCAGCACCATCACGGCATGTGTTATACCTCGAACAATAGCTTCGATACGAAGAGAAGTTAGAATGATTGAGTGTCATGGCGGTTGATTCACCCATAAGAGACTGTGAGTAGGACAAGGACAAAACGTAGAACATCTTTCGGTATAACTGTGATTGTAAATTCGCTTGTGATCTTTTAGGAATTATGTTACAGTGAAAAGATATTTTAAGGCAAGTGGAATCTAATGGTGCAATAAAATTTGAGAAAACTGTTGGTTAACTAGCATGAATTTGCGTTCGAAAATTTGGATCTGGTAAATCCACGAGAGTGAGCGAGATATAGCATTTGTTTGGAACCAATTCTGATCGTGACGTCATCACTAAACAGGTCTACTTAAGGATATGAATGAGCCTCTCTCTTTTCTATACCCCTCCCGCTCTTCATCAATACCTCGTCGCTTCTTTTCGATGTACCCTCGTCAAACAGATTTTGACACTTTTACGATGCGAAACCCCGAACGCTTAATGCACCGTGAAGAAATCTTGAGACCGGTGGAGCCCAAAGGCGTGGGGCAAAGAGGGTTTCTGTGAAGGATGTTTCCACCCCCCTCCTGCCTTAGCATTTCGACTCATAGGTTGGCACAAATGACTTAGGTTGCTGGGCCTGTATGGAATTCTCGTTTAAAGGAATTCGACTTTGACGCTTAATAACTTATTGAAATTAACGGGAATACCGAAACTTTTACAATTTTAAGAAAATAGACGCCGAGACCTCCTGGATTGCAGCAATAAATTAACGATTAATGAAACCTGTTTTAAGAAAATACGTTTTTAATTTTTCAAACCTTCCCGCCAAAGGTTTTGCCATAAGCAAGGCATTGAACCTATATATTAGATATGAAAATGAAAACAAAAAGCGTACCGTATATATACGGCACGCTTAAAAAAAAAAAAAAAAAAAAAAAAAATGGCTGAAAACTTTGATTCTAGGTATAGTTAAAAACCTGGGTAAAAAAGTCGATTCCACCCATTTGAATACAAATAAATTCAAGCGCCCTGCTACAGCGCGGACCTCCAGAAAATCCTCTTATATTCGGGGACCCTACAGCAGAAAGTCATTTCGACTAAAGACTGAGTGCTCATCGTTGCCTGCTCAGATCACTCCACATACTCACCGATCGGTGCGCGTTTGGTACTAGAGTAAGTACCTATATGTATAAAAGATAGTATGGCGGTCTGTGAATCCTACGCTGATTGGCTGCGACATTTTAGGCGTTCAGGGAGCTCTTAGGGCCCAATTTCAAGATGGCCGATCGGCTCGATTGTGTAACCGGTGTAACCGTTGAGGTTATCTTCATACATTTTCTGGCGGGAAACGGTCATCGAACTCACCGTTCACCGACTCCGTTCTCATCAACAATGTAACATGACCTCAAACAATACGACCGCCGCCATCTTGAAATTGGACCCTAAGAGCTCCAAGATCACAGACCGCCATACTCTCCTTGCCTATACATATAGGTACTCCATTCGGTACTGCTGTTCCGTTACAGTTTGCGCGGACTTTTTGGATATTTTTTATTTTCAGGCGAATTAAACGGCTAAACGCCCTTCGGGTGATTACGCGCGCTTCGCGCTGCGTTCACCCCCCGCTCGCTTCGCTCGCTCATGGTCTTTTTTATAATCTAACTTGGGGTTGTCTGCACTCAAAAAGGGGGGTTTTATGGGGGGAAATAACAGTTTTTTACCTACTCTCGACCGAACGTAAAAATCCTGACACAAAAGCAAATGTGGCAGTTTCCAGGGAGCCTTCGGGCGGATCCGCGCGCAATATCATCCAGTCTTTTGTAAAATCAAATTTTAACCGAAAAAAAAAAATTCGGAAGAGAGTTTTTGTGAGAGGGGGCTAAGGGGAGGGTAATAGTGAATGGTCTATTAATTAAACGAAACCCAATTATTCAACTTTAGAAATTAACAGGGGCTGATCACTGCACTGGTGCGAATACTGGGAGGGGGAAAAAGATCGAAGATAGCCGATAAGTAATAAAACAGGCACTAGCAGAATTCAAGCCGGCGCGCCGGCTTGAATTCTGCCGCGGCGCTCGGCTTAGTGCCGCGGCGCTCTCCCGATCCAAAGCATGAGCTCTTAGTCCTCGGAGCTGGTGGTAGCTGACCGAAGGGGAAGAAATAAGCATTTTGTAAAGGGATGCAATCTGGTTTTGCTGGAAGTTCCTCTCTTTGCCGCAGAGTGATTGCTGGAGCGCTGCGGTAGCAACGCGGTGAGCACTCACAACCAGTCTTCAGTGAATAAAACTCCTAGAGAAGAGCGGATCTGATTGTGAGTAAAACAAACTGTCGTGCACGCAGGCGCAAATAATAGAGAGAGGTAGCATCAATCTTTAGTCTCTCTCACTCGTCGCACTATGGTTCAAAAGCGCTATCCAGCTGGCCGAAAATCGAAAAATGAAAGTCAAAAAATGATACTTTTGCTGATTAAAACTGATTTCAGGGGCCTTCCTGCGGTATGAGGCAGCCTTCAAATTTTCATTGCATGCCCATGACGAGTATGGCAACGACTCGAAGTTGCCATATTTCAGACCTCACTTTTTTCAGCTATGCGAGCTCGATTTCGATGAAGGTGAAAATGCATATTTTCTGGATTTCTACTGATCGCTACGTAAAAACTGACATTTTCATGTGAAAGTACATAAAAAACTGGATCTATGTATGACCTTTTCTATGGTCTTCACTTCCTTTGAACACTGAAAAATAACGGTTAAACAGTGCATGACAAATTTCTAAGTTTTGAAGCATAGGGTCAATTTCAGGTGGATTTTTAAAAATGAAGTGGGTGGAGGTGGGTGCCCTGACCACCCAGGAAAGATAGCTTAGACTGTCTACTTTCTGTTTATGCAAAGCTTTTTTGCATATTTTTGCGGGTTTACGAATTATACGATTTTTAAAACACGGAAGTCGCGCGCAATAGGAGTGAATCTTGATAAGATTTCCAAGTCCGCTGTCCATCTCGCACTCAATAACCTCTGTCACCATGTTCGGGCGCAATGTTTACAATTGGCAGGTGTATCTATCGGTGTTTGTTGGTTACCACGTGCCTCCAATATCAGATTTTTAAAAAAAATATGTAGCTTTTATCAACAGACCAAATAAAAAAGTCCAGAAAGAAGGGGGCAGTTCAAACAGATATATTTATATAGAGTGATTATAATGAAGTGTCATATTTTTATAATTATATGTATGTCCATTATCTGACTAGAGAATGCACTAAAATAATATAATTACAGCTAGGTGACCTTGAAAACAGCTGATTGGGATAATGCCACACTTGCGACGTTCCCAACTTGAAATTGAAAGAAAAAATCAATTTTACTACTCTACGTATTTACGGCCACGTGGATAGCGCTTTTGAACCATAGTGCGTCGGTTTGCGACGCACCGATGCTGGGCTATGAAGTCTGGGTTTTGAATAGCGGAGTAAGTCATATAACTGTCAACATCTGAGTAGGGTGAGCTCTAGCTTGTGTGTGTAAATTTAGTATATTTTCTGTGTGTGTGCGACGAAGCCACTAAACACTTGCGCAATCTGTGTGTGTGTGCATCGAAGGCAAATCAAAGACTACTGAAGTCAGCTCAGGAATCTAAAACGGGGCCCCTTAAAACAACAAAATAAAATCGGCGAAAGCATCAAATGACTCCAAAACAAAAAAATTATTCGTGAAAAAGTGTTTGATTTAACATACTCAAAAATCTCTCGAAAATAAACAATACAACCCGATCATGTAAGTTTTGATTCATATCCTGAAAACGAAATCTCCAAAACACACACGGCCGCTAGAGGGCACCTGTTTCACTGTATTATATTATTCATTGTATACAGCAAAAAGAGAGTAAGAAGCTTGCCATATACTTCGTATGGCACGCTTAAAAAATAAGCTTGACACCTCCATTATGGAAGTACCCACAACAATTTATTTTCTAATATCTGCAAAAATGTAAAATTCGATAAGACTCTTTTTGAAACTCATAGACTCATTTTACATAGATTTGAACCGAGGTGATCCATCGTTGCCGCATTGCACGAGTCACCACCACCAGGCCATTTAACTGTCAACAGATTTTATCCAGTCAATGGTTTGATCTTTAGAATAATTCTGAGAAAAGACAGATAGCAGAACACAGCAGAAAAAGTCGAGGCAGTTTACGGAAGTAGGGCCCGTTCAGATCATTAGACCAGAAATGCAAAATATCGATGTTTTCTCCATATGAATAATGTATAAATAAATCTTTGGAAAATAATCGATCCTCAGAGCGTTTGATTTCATGACCAAGAAATCAATCAAGCCCACAATATTAAAGCAATCACAATGAGCCGCCATTGAAATGCCAGGACTAGGGACCACGAAAGAAACGTGCAATAAGAAAACAAAGTCTGAAAAATTGCAGAGAAGTTAGGTTCGGAAAATTTGAATTCGATATTATTTTCACTATTTCACTTCTTCATAAACCAAAAGAGGGAGGGGGGACGGGGGCAGAGCAGAGCCCCTTTCTATCATAGAAATCCTTGTGTAATTTACTTTGTGAGGTCGTGCGCGCTTGGAAAATATTCCCGGTCCCGTCGACCGAGCTTTAAATAACTTTAAATAGTGCTATAAACTTGTACAATTAAGTGTTGAAACTCCCTAACCCTACCCTGGTGCCCCACTCCCCCCACACTCAGAATTTCCCCTTTTTTCTATTTTTTTTCTTATTTAAAGGAGGACAAAACTTGAAGCGGGTCTGCGCTTAGAGACCAATCCCCCAGCCCGTGAAGCTTAATATCCTTCGCTTATAAATATTATTTCTTTATGTTGCCCTGCTATTTCTCTCGATCCCTGTTTTCTTTTTAAAAGCATATCCCTTTTCTATTTACGCTTGGCAAAATACCAGTAAAGTTCTTGATTTTCTTGCAAACATTTCTCTTTTCTCATCCCCTCTCTACCCTCCCTTAAATCTACCACCCTTCGTTCGTTAACTCTGCGACCTCCGCTCCACCACACTGTTTCCGCCTCATTCACTTTGGTGTGGGTCACTTCGACAAGAGGGTTCAATTATACGGATCACTCCAAACCGTTTCATTTTATCAAGAGATGCTAGTGGCGGCTCGTGCAATTTCACAATTTTGCTATTTTGCAATTTAAACCTGCGCAAAAAAACGAATTCTGGTTGAGGCACAGCCCTAGTAAAAAAATTTTGCTGGCGACCAACAAAAACACTGAGAAATGGAACGCTATGGTCGATCAGCAAATTTGTCGACCAGCCAGCATTCCATTTCTCATTGCTTTTGTTGGTCACCAGCAAAATTCTGCTGGTCCACCATTAAAATTTAATTGGTCACCAACAAACGGTTTTTAACAGGGTTAAGGGGTACGGAATAAATATTGGGGATTGATAAAAGTAAAAAAGTCACATTTGACCTTTACGGATGTGAATGTCAGTGTGCCGCGAAAGCTTCTAATTTCTTACAACTCTTCCCGGGACTCGAAACCGTGACTTTTCGATTCCAAGTCCGATGACCTAATCGTTAACTACAACGACCAGATACATATAAACGACGAAATTCCGGTTTATAAGCTTGTGAAAAGAAGATATGGTTGCTTTAAGTCCCATTTGCGTGAAATTTTGTCATAGAATGTTTTTTTTTGATCATGCGGAATCTGATTCTGAAATCA